>CM055983.1:13510000-13907500 GCA_029531755.1 Holothuria leucospilota
CATTTTGACCAAATGGAATCTACATATGGATAAGTGTACAAAAACTGCTATTCATTTCAGAAATTGTGTAGCAATCACACTCATTTGAGGAGCATTTTGCTATGCTATACCAGCTGATATGAGGAAGTCACTTTTAGTTTGTATTGTGTATGTATTGTACACTCCTGACAGCTAGCCAAGCTGCATTTATTTTGAAAGCTATTCAACCTGAAGTGTAAAGGGAATATGTGGTTGGTTTTTTTTTGAGCAGGGTCGGAGCAACAGTGAAGGTGCAATTGCGCATGCTGCAATGCTGTGATAGGCTTCCTATCAGTGCACGAATCAAATTTAAAATACTCCTGCTCACTTTCCGTGCTCAACGTTTGGAACAACCTGTATATATCTCTCAGCTGCTGGCTCCCTATGTTCCTCCTCGTGATCTTCGTTCCTCTGACAAGGCCTACCTGTCTCTTCCAAATCCACGGCTAAAAGCTTATGGATATCGATGTTTTGCTTACTCCGCTCCTTATTTGTGGAACCAGCTACCTGACCATATTCGTTTTTGCACAGAACTCTCTGTATTTAAAAGTTATTTAAAGACTCATATCTTTACTTGTTCCTTTGACTGTAATTGAGTCATTCATATTTGTTAAGCGCCTAGAGCAGGTACACTTCGGTCCTTATTTGGCGCTATATAAGTCCATTGTATTATTATTATTATTATTATTTTTAGAGAGGAGTCTGAGTCGCAGTGAAGATGCAGTTGCACTTGTTCCTGGAGTCAGAGTCATGATAAAAGGGATGCTTCCCTTTTGAGTGGAGTGGGAGTTGCAGCATCCCATTTGACGTTGAGTAGAGTTGGAGTTGTGGAGTTGGAGTTGTGGAGTTGGAGTTGTGGTAGAAGTTGGCCTGCACCCTCAAACAGTTACTCTTGACTGCAATTTTGACTCCACCTGGAAAAAAACCTTCTGGAAGGGGAAATATTCTTAATTGTACCCCATTTTTATGTTGGCTCCTAGGACCTATGGATGCATCTCAAAGAGCACCAAGGCCAAACAGATTTTTTTTTTTGTGTGATATGGTAGGCCTGGGGCTATATGTTTGGTTGTGTTTTGTAAGGAAGGCCACGAAGGCCAAGGTGTCCTTGAAAAGTATGCCATTTTGTAGGGCACTAAGGCCATTGCCAAAAATACAAAGGCCATGGCATCTGTGGCCTTTATATATTTCCAGCCCTGGTAGCGTCTGTTTCTAGTACAAGGGTGTTGAGTCTTAGCAAGACTGAGAGGTCATTGACAAGTTGTTACTGTCTTATGGATCTGTTATAGAGTGAAGAAGTAAATGTGCAGATGTGCTGTAATGTAAGCAGGATTACCAAATGGGTAGAAAAGGACAATTGACTCTACCTCAAGACTGCAAAAGTTGCAAGGGCCACCGTGTTAGTTACAGAGGTAGGGAGTTGGTAAATCGGCTGGAGAATGACCAAAAAATAGCTTCAAGTCATGCATTCATGTACCTGACCTTATGGTGTACATGATACCTTGCCTGGAAGTGCACCATTGCAACACACTTATCATAAGCAGGAGGGTAAAAAAACTTAACAGTCTGGTGAAGATTTACTGAAGCAAGCTTGTTATGGTTATTACTGAATGTGCAGCTTACTTGTCTATGGTCTAGGCTAATCCTGCTGTAAGCATGCACTACAGTAGGAACACTTTGAGGCCGTTTGTACCATACCTTTAAGCAATCAGGGAGCACTAATTGAACAAGCCTTGGCTAGGCTATTGCAGGTAAGCCTAGGTGTGCCACGATTTAAAGGCCCAAGCTCAAAACTGCAAATTATGTGTTCTGGATGCAACATGGTTTTTCTGTATAATGCATGAAAACAAGGAGATCTGTTTGTTTTGCTATTCATCTCTAAGTAAAGAAAAGTTGTGTTACACAACAAAGTTTTCAGATTTTCAGCATTTGGTTACAGCTAGAATTTTTTAAGTTTCAATACAAGAAGTGAAAGAAAGAGTGTCTTGGGTAAAATTACTATTGCATCTGTATGTCTAGATGTTAGGAACAGTTTATTAGTGGACCTGCATTTTGTACAAGCTTGACATGTTCAGATGTAGGTCTGTGCATGAGTCACAACCCAATGTTTAGGACCAGAAGAATATTGAGAGTTTGACAGGCTGTTACTTTAGGTTGTGACATGCTCAGTGCACTTTACACATCATTGATTGTATTAACTCCCTGTAGGACAGCTTGAGTGGAAGCATTGTTCCACTGTGTTATATATTGATACCAACATCTATAATCTTCGGCAGACTATTAATTCCTTCTTAGCTTTCTTATGTAAAGAACCTGTAACTTGGTTCTCTATGCACTCTGAGGTACTTTTTGACTGGATTTGGACCTAATCTTGTGCTTTGCTTGCAAAAGCAGATTCTGACCTCATGATCAATACACAAAAACAAATTTTCATGTGTTAATTCTTCAGGATCAGTGGTGACTTGAGATTAATAGCATTTCTGTCTCTTCACATTTTATGCATTAGTATAACATGCACTTGTATGGAACCATGCACTATTGGTGGGCAAAACTGGAAGAGAGGATCAGTGTAATTAAAAAAAGAAGTAAAAAAATAGTAGTGTTACTGTGCCAAGATCAGTTGTATGTTACAGTTCGCCATGGTTGGCCACCCAATCCTGGTCTTGTGCAGTTTTTTACTGTAAAAGTACACAAACTACAGCATATGCAAGAAGGCTAGAGACAAAAACCAACAGCAGTCTTGTACTACAGCCCTCGAAAATAGCCTCGGCATTTGGCAATGCCGAGGTAAATGCCGAGACAGATTGACTTGACTTCGGCAAAAATTTTGCCGAGGCGATAGATTGCAGGACATGCGTACGGGGACTTACTGGTTATGAAAGCTGCACACTAGGCCTACATGGCTCGAAATGCAGCTTCGAGTAGCGACTTGAAAAGAAGTCGTTTTCTGATAAAATTTCCACCACGATTGTAACATGAGCAAATATATTCAGTATTATTGCTTTATATACAAAAGATAGTTGCAATTTTTCAAATTTTAACGGAAAATCTTCATTTAAAAAGTTCGTTTCGATGGACATGTACTGTATGTACAAAACTCACTGTCAGCTGTCACGAAAGTGATCACTGTACACACATGAGAATGGCACGGCAGCGTGTGACCTTTAGATTTCAGAACCAGCCGTTTCATCTTTTTTAATGTGTAATAAAGTGGGAAAAATTCCCAAAGCGGCTGTATTGGTTTTATCAATGGAATTCCTGAGCTTTAACAAACAAATTACGTTAACCTACTGTGGTAGAAGTTTGTAAACAAGTAGCATCAGACAGTTACCTAATGCCGAGGTAAAGTGTATTTTTGCCGAAGTAAATCCTTTTTACTTCAGCAGTTTTTTTGCCGTAGCCAATACCTTATTTGGAAGGGCTGTACTAACTGCACAACCCACACACTGACATCAATTGGTGTTTACAAATCTTGATTTGTAAAAATTGCTAGTAGGTAA
Source organism: Holothuria leucospilota (assembly GCA_029531755.1). NCBI lineage: Eukaryota > Metazoa > Echinodermata > Holothuroidea > Aspidochirotida > Holothuriidae > Holothuria > Holothuria leucospilota. Next base: position 13,513,516 of record CM055983.1, read on the forward strand.
TTGCAGGCATCGTAACAGTATTTCACATACAGTAAATGAAAGTATTACATGTGTATTAGCCTCAAGTGTGGATTGTCTGTGTCACTCTGTGAGCCTTGTAAGAAGATCCACTACAGTCAAACATCTCTTTGTTATCACTTTTCCTCTTTTCTTTAATGTTTTGGTTTTAGTAACGGTTATTATGAAAAAGCGCCTTAAAAAATGGGAAATATTCCATTGATTAATTTTTCCCACAATTTCCCACCTTTGGATGTAGCAATGTTTCCTGGACAGGAAACATGAGGTGATATTTCCTGGACCAGTATTTTCCTACCAACCCTGACTTGGGGGCCATTACATTAGCTTGTGACATGCTATAGGAAAAGACACCTTGAAACCCCCATATACTAGTGAAGAATACTCATTTATCTGTGTGCCCAAAATGGCTATTTTATACATGAATAACCACTCAACCGAATGTAACCTAATTAATCCCCTAATCTAAACCTATACCCTGGACATTGGAACCTCTTATGTAATTTCTGATGAAATGAAACTTTCAAAGCATGTCTAACATGAAGACGCATCCTCTCATCTGCCACACATTATAGGATGTGGCTGGATGCATGAGATTTTCATCGGGTCATGTTGAGAAAAGCTACCAGCAGCAGGATTAGAGAAGTTATTTCAAAGTTTAAAATGTGTAGTATTACCATCCTCAAACTTTGGTAAGTTATTGAAGCTGTAGATTTGAGCAAACTGAAAAGGCTTTGGGAAGTTTGAGAATCAACCACCATCCTACAGAATGATGGGGCTAGGTGAACTTATGGCAGTAAAAGTTTGGTATGACACAGTCAACAAATTGAGTGCCAGTGTCAAGACGGACATATTGTTGTGAACCTCAAATAGGCTTTCCAGAAACTGGACTTAACTGTGATGCCAAATTGACCAAGCCCTTTCTCCTGTATATTGTGTAATGGTAATATTTTGTTTTTCAAAATGTGTGTCTGGAGTAGAGGGAGTTAATACTCTTTAATTTGGTCTTTTCCCAGATCCCTGTGAAGTGAGATGGTGCTGAAAGCTCGACTTCGGAAACTTCTGGTTGGGGGAACTCTGGTTGGGGTCACAGCCATCACAACTGGTTACATATTTTCCTCAAGAAATAAGGACAGAATAAGCAAGGTATGTCCCGTGGTTCATGCCAGGAATTGTAATTCAATTGTAATTGACAGTTATCTATTACTTGTACACTGTAATGCATTTTCAGCCCCTAAGAACCGAGTGAGGCATTGTGCATGTACATATTGATAGATTAGAATAGCTAGGTTAATGATTAAAAATTTTATCTTAAGATTTATTTCCTCATGTAATTTACAATATATTAGAATGTGTGGAAGAAAGTGAACTTAACTTCACAGTCCTGTGTTGTACAGTTTTAATGTATGGAAAATGAATTTAATTTCTCATAAATAAAAAATTATATAGAAGTTAATATTTGTACAGTACATTTCCGCTAACATGACAACAGTTTGATAAAAATATCCAGAATATGGAGGTTAGAATATTCAGAAATGTAGGTGTCTATTTGAACAACACTTAGATACTTCACAGTTTGAATTCATTGTGATGCCTAACAAAGCACAGATGGTGATGGTGGCAGTTTACATGGCATAACATTTCACTCTGAACTTATTTTTTGTTCCGAAATTTCATCATGAGAATTTTTTTTCATTATTGTAGAGTAGACAGGCCCATGTTATTTCTGCTGACTTCAGGAGTTCCCATCAATCTTCACCCTTGCCAACTAGAGACCAGCAGATTCAGTCATTACAAAGCACTCATGAATATGATGTTCTAGTGATAGGAGGCGGGGCAACAGGATGCGGTGTTGCCTTAGATGCAGTCAGCAGAGGTAAGTTTGACATGTCCATACATGGGAAAAATGGTTTTATGCAAATGGAGTGCATCCTTGTTTCTATGCTCTTAACTACCACAACGGTTCCTAACCTTCAGTCTGTACCCATCCCGATCCATGACCTCCTCATTGGACTCTGGACACTGCTGTAATTATTTACACGTGTCAATTCAAATCATCATGTTGGTCAGTCTTTGAAACCTGTGAAAACACTCTAACACCTCCTATGACATAATAAATAGTTTAAGTTGATGGGTATTTCAAAAATGGAAACCTGTCTTTGGTTGGCATAAAGGGGATTCTTAGGTCAAAACTGGTTTTTCAACTGAGTGGACAATCAGGCATATACACACACAGTACAGTGCCCTCTACAATTTCATGTAAGATTGCAACTAAGTGTACAAGTTTTACCAGCATAGCAAATCAAATCATTGTTGGTACTGGGAGTAGATTACATTTAGTGTTAATTATGGACTTCTCATATATATGGACAGAGGATCACGTTACCAATACGGTCGCCACAGTTTGAACAAATTTAGGCTTACCAAGATGGCCGCCGGGCTACCACAATTTGCCCAGTTTGACAATGAATCTACAACATTTCAGACAAAATATAAGTGTGAATGGAAGAACAATATCACAGTCCTTCATTCTGTTTGTTGAATTTGACCTGAGCTTGCATTCTTTTGAAAATGTTACAAGTTTCTCACACAATCTGTCAATACTGAGCCACTTGAGCAAGTCCAAACTTTTACACACAAGGCTATAGCAGGCAGCCATATTGGTAAGCCTACTTGTGTACATACGGTAGCGACAATTTATGCATAGGATGTTAGTGCAGTATGCTCTGTCCAGTATATAAGAAGTCTGTGGTGTCAATCAGGTCCCCCAAGTACTGCCAAAATGTCTTGTGTGTTCGAGTGACAAAGAAAATGTGATAAAGGTTCAATTTTTGGGGGTTTTATCTTCTTCGTTTTCTAAAGTTTAACTCTCTTGCAAACAGTCACCAAGAAAAGAAAAATTATTAATGAACATAGTGGAATGCTGTGTAACTTCCTGTAACTTTTTCAAATTTGAAAATAGGGAAATTTTGTGACATTTATAGCATGCCATCCTTGAGTTACTAGATGTTCATATTTGGGTCACTATAGCTTTGACCAATCAAAGGCCAGAACATAAGGTATTTGTTTAGGAAAGCATGTAAATTCATGTACACTTGACTATCATTTTTAACATGGTAGCTATTAGCTACATGCTTCATACATGCGTAATACAAATTGGCATGCAGGACATTTTGCTGTCCAACATAACCTCAACTCAGCTGTATGGACTGGTGGTCAGTATGTGATATCATAATGTGCTGATATTCATGACATTGGTTTAATTGAACTCATCTTTGCATGTTTGGTCCATCAGAAAATGTTTTATTTTTTGTTCTAAACATGGGTGGTGGTAACTTTACCTGGATTAACATCATGGTAACTAACTACTATGTAATACCTTGCAAGGCTGATCTCATTCAAACAGAATGATACATTATTGTAATTGTACATAGGTGAACCAAAAACAGGAATCTGAGGAATCTCCTTGCTTGGGAATTGTGATATTTGGTGGGAAAGTTTGGCAATTAGAGGGAAATTCGACTTTCTGTGTACTGGAGAACATGTAAAATGTGTGGGAAATTTGACTTTCTTCCCAGGAAATAAACATTTGTCCATCCCTGGTAGGTGTAACTCAAATCAGGTAGTGTCCAATGTGTTTGATCCCTGTCAAGATATCTTAATGTAATTCATCCTTCAGCTGCATGTCTCAGAGAGGGCACAGTCTCTTTTTTTTAAATACATACTGTGTTGAAAAGAAGACTGGACTTACTGTAAACACTATACACTGGGATAATATCATTACGGACAGACAGATAGTGAGTTGATGATATGGTATCCCAACAAAAAGAAGAAAAAAAGATGATATTGTGAAATAGTTTTCATCATTTCGTTTATGTACAATATGCACAGTGTACCCCACTTTCTAATTGCAGCTCACTACAGTTAAAATTTTTTCATAAATATTAAACCATGATCATCTTGAACAGGCCAGCTGGTTTCTGACTGGCCTGTTCTTTCATTTCCATACACAGTACAGCAGGTTATGGACAGACATCCATACTCGCATATGCAGCTTGCATGGTATGCATGCCATACAGTATGTTGGGGTACCTTCTAAGTTACAGTATTTGGGGCAAGCTCATTTTGCAGAAATCACACAGATTGGGCTAACATTACACTCAGTGATTGCACAATTCCGGGGATTTCCATGTGCTAATGCTAGTGCTATCAGTTGGCAATGCAATTACAAAAATATGATTGAAGTCTTATTTTGTTACTTATTGGCAAATTTATAACATTGCTGGTCCTTACATCTTAATAATAACACAGATAACACAGTAAACAAAATAGCAGGAAAACAAATGTAGTTTACAAGTTTTATTCCATAGAATGTGTCTTTGTTCCCTTCTGCTACATCTTTTAATTCTTTGTAGGACTACGGACAGCCCTGGTAGAGAAGTTTGATTTCTCCAGTGGAACAAGTAGTAGAAGTACTAAGTTGATTCATGGAGGTGTTCGTTATCTACAGAAGGCAATCATGGGCTTTGACTATGAACAGGTAAGACAACCCTAGATGCACCTCTGTTCCTCCCCCACCCCAGCCCACCCCCACCCCACCCCAAAACAGGAACTATGCTGTCACCCAACTCATCATCCAAAGTGACTATTAGCTAATATTTTTGTGATTTGTTGTAAATGTTGTGATGAGACTTCATCCCTAACCCCTACCTCACTCCCTCTCTGCCCAAACAAAATGAACAATAAAAATGCAAGTGTGTTTCATGCAGCTTATTTCATCAGAGAGGGTGACAAGTCGCTACTATTATCATTATGTCTTGCATATATTGTGTAATGTTTGTTTCATATCTGTGGATTTTGGTGGAGGTCAAAGGTCATCTAAAGTTGCAAGAGGTCAAACTCTGAAAACATTAACAATGTATCTCAAGGTACCAAGCATGGATACTCTTCATGCATACCATGTGGATGCATTGCATCAAAAAGGACTATCATTTTTGGTGGAAGTCAAAGGCCATCAGGGGTCATGGGAAGTCAAACTCTGAAAACCTTGTTAACTTAATTTCTCCAGATAGAAAGCATGGATACGCTTCATACTAAGCATGTAGATGCATTATATCAAGAGGAAGGGCCCTATTAATTTTGGTGGAGTTCAAGGGTTATGTGGGGTCACCAGATGTCAAAGGCTGGAAACCTTGATACAATAATCTGTACATTTTCTCAAAGTAAGAAGCATGGATAGTCTCCTAACTTAGCATGTAGATGCATTACATAACTGAGAGAAAGTATCCTATCATTTTTTATGAGGGCCAGAGGTCATCTGAGGTCACCAAAGGTCAAACTCAACATGTAAAGAACTTACATTACAGGATATTTTATGATTTAATACTCAGAGAAACTTTTGTACATGATGCTTATTTACCATATTTACTACAAATGCTGTTGTTGATGTTTCTGTGTTCAGTGAAAGGTCAACTCAGGTTACCAGAGATCAAAGTCGGAAAATCTTGTCAGCATTATATTTCAAGGCAGATATCATAGCAACTTCTCATACTGTACATGGTGGGGGGTATTGGTCCCGAACATTAACATTGTAGAGCCTGTGTAGTTTTGGATGAAGCTTAAGTCCATGGGATTGAAGGGAATGAGTTTATCAAAACTTCATTGAATTTTTGCATTCTGGTTTGTAAATGGGATAAGCTTTTTTTGTTTTTTTTTTCTTTTAAATATATGTGTATCGCTTTTTCTTAAAATCTATTTCTATTTATGTTCCTCAGTACAAACTTGTACGAGAAGCCCTTCATGAGAGAGCCAATTTACTGGAGATAGCACCACACCTCTCATACCCTCTACCAATTATGCTGCCTGTTTACAAGTAAGTTATTTACCTCTCTCTTATCCTTTGTCTGTCTTTTTTAAGCGTACTGATAAATTAAGGTTGAAAATTGAGAAAATAAGCAAACTGATTTGAACTAACTTTGCTGAGCTTGTGGAAGAAAGCATGTGTAGAACGTTGGAATCATTTCATGTTTAATAATTCCATTGTGATGAATTTGACTCACTTGGTACTGAAATGAAGAAATTCAAAGGAAAGCTGACACTTTTGCACCTTTTATAAACATAAGGAATTGCTTGTAATAATTATGCAAAGTTGACATCCTTGCCCTATCTGTACATTTTTTGGTTCCAAACATTTAAATTTGTGAAAGCACTTTTGTCATGAACATCCCTTTTAAGTGACTGACGGTACTGGACAGTTTCCAGTACCATGAGCGTTGTTGTTCCTTTCAAAGAAAATATAACAAAGGTTAAAGTTTACAATTAATTTCCTTTGTGATAACATTGCAAGAACTAAAGATAAAAGTTTTCAAATGTTGTGGCAAACTACCCTCCTTATGTCTGTTTGGGTTGATAAATGTCTTGATTCCAAAGTGTCTATTGTTTATGATTTGGTGAATTTTTCTTTTCTTAAGATGAGTTTATCAGAAGGACAGGTATGCCATTGTTTGGTGTTATTGGAGTGCAGATGGTGAAATCTTTGAATGCAGTTACAATGTTTGATTGTTTTTTTAGGTTGTGGCAGGTACCGTACTACTGGGCAGGCATAAAGATGTATGATTTTGTGGCTGGCACGCAAAACTTACGATCAAGCTACTTTCTGTCAAAGTCAAGAGCTCTTGAACAATTCCCCATGCTGAAGAAAGACAAGTTAGTTGGAGCAATAGTGTACTATGATGGTAAGATACAATCACGACTTTTGTGTGTGAAATTCTTTCCAACATTGTGGATTCACTTTTCAGAACTTCTTCTTACCAATTGCTGCATCATATTTGCATAATTTCACACTTCTTGCACTTCTCAGAGAAGTTTTTGTACCATGCCCTCAATGTCCCCCATCTTGTGTGAAAAAGATTGTCCTTATTTACCTTCTTCATGATTCTTGTAACCTGGGAGATAATTGTTTCTCAAAAGTCTCGTTGTTCTGCTCATCAGTTATGTTTCAGTCCAGTAAGTTCAATACTTAAGACAAGATGGGGACATTAGGGGTGCAGTGCTAAAACAAATCTGGGTAGCTTACAAAGTACAAAATAATGCAAAGTAGATGTAGAAAAGGTTAACCATGGTGACTTGTAAATACCAACACCAGCCAGATAAGAGGTTGGGGGGGGGGAATCTAAGGGGGGAATTTGTATTGCTCTTCATATGTTACTTTGCTTTAATACCCAAGAAAAGTTTTCATGATGCAATATTTTTTTCGATGGTTTATTTGTTCAGTACAGTTGTTTATATGTAGATATTGAAGCATGTTCTACATTAGGGATGAGGATTCAATTAGTTTTGAAGGCTAACTGAACCTTGTTTATAAATCAGTTGGTTGCAGCTCATGAGGATATAAGCACTATGCAACTTTGATAAAACTTGAAATGTTCACTAGGCCAGTATAGTACCATGGTATTAAGTACAAATTAAACCTATTAACATTGAGCCAAAGTAGGTGAAGCATTCGGTTGTGTGAGAAGAAGTGGAAAGTGTGACTGGCACACAGAATGTTTAGTATGTACTGAGGATGTCACAAAAGAGACCGCAATTTTACATCTTAGTCCAAAAACATTTGAGAAATTAGTTGGTGTTGTACTCTCCACACATTTCTACATCATAATGGGCTTCTATTCAGAAGTTGTTAAGAAAAAGAAAAGAAACTTCAGTGGGGCCCGGGGAAAAGGTCCTTGGGTCAGTATATCCTTATATCATAGACTAGTAAGCAGACATGTAGTACTATGCCTTAAGTACAGATGTATTATGAGTATCATCAAGAGTATGTCTTTTTATGAGTGTGGATAAAAAATGTTGCATTTAGCAGTTATGCATAATTTTCAAAATGTGTGAGTACAAATCTGTTCTCATGATTGGGAATACATACAGATGTGCTATAGTGTGAGTATGCCTTCATACTTATGAGTCAGCTATTAGGTTGTGTTTATACACCTATTTTTGTATATCTCTTACTTCAAATGGCAGTGTGTTCCCTCTCCCTCAGAACACTATCAGGGGTACTAAAATTTTGTTTTCTTACTACTTGTGTTATTCATTTGTTGTGTGAGTTCTTCTAGCTTCAGCTAAGCTGCTCTTTGCAATACAGCATATTTTCTGTTTTAAAGTTCACTTACTTTTCAGTGTGGTTGTCTCCCTCTAGGTCAGCACAATGATGCCAGAATGAACATTGCCATAGCTCTGACAGCTGCCAGAATGGGAGCCACCATTGCCAACCATACTGAGGTGCTCCGCCTCATCAAGATTAAGAATGGAGATGGGGAGGAGGAAGTGAAGGGAGCGGTTCTTCGTGATAGAGTAACAGGTGAGGAACAGTCAAGTCCCCTTGAAGGAGGTGGGAGAGGGTGGAGAAAGTTGAGAGTCTGTACAAAAAGGAGAGCTCATGGACAAAGAAAAAGGGATAGGAACACACCACAAGTTTAATTTTCAATATGTAGGAGAGGAACCTAATTTGAGGATGTTACATTGCTTCAAGTTCACCTTTGGTAAATATAGGATATATTTCAGCAGGTAGAAATTTAATGCCAATTTTAGTAAAATTGACATAAATTAATATGGAAAATTATTCTGGCTTAAGCTATCCTTGTAAATTAGGATGTTTCTTTCTTGAAAGCATTTTGTTTACCTTACAACAATCAAGCCTGTCAGAACATCAAATGATATCATGCTTATTAAAACCTGGACTTGAATAGTCTAGGCTGTTAAAGGGCATGAGGAGTCCAACAATACCGTGGCACATGAGTTAAAGCTATGGAATTTCTTATTTCCTCTTACAAATACTTTTCATGGTATTTCAAGGTGTAAATAATATTGCATATTGCAGGTAAATCTAGGAATTCATAAGTTTATAAGTTTAACAGCTCATTAAATATATTGTCACGTGATTTGAAATAACCATACATTACTAAGCATACCTGGAGGTGACTGTGTTTACTCTTTTTAAGGAAAGGAAGGGATGAGACACTTGTAGAAGTAATGACATATAAAAACAAAATAGGACTCTTTCTCTGTGCAAAAACAGTGATATAATCACCTTCTATAGTTTTCCTGAAGGTACTTCAGTGTGGCTTGCAACCTACTTTGTCAATTGTGCAACTGTTTTAATGGCTGGGCAACCAATTATGAGGATGAGCAGGGCCAATGGGCGAAAAGCCAAAGTACCCAGAGAAAAACACTCATATCTTGTGTGGAATACAAAAGCAGACATTTCTTGCAGACTCCTTGGTACCCAACAGCACAAAAAATGTAGTCACCTGAGAATGCAAAGGGTTTGTGGATGATATGATAATAACTTGACAGGTGTTGTAAAGGATGTGAGAACTGTCTTAAAACTTCTGATATTATAATAGCACTTCTTTGTAGATATAAAAACTGTCCATTGAGCCAAGCTTGTTGGTCAGAAAGTTCAAACTCTATAACAGTATAATAGGGTGGTGGTAGGGGGTGGGGGGGAATGAATAGAACAATGATGTGGGGCTGTTGATTATGTAAATAATTTCTGTGTGTGTCTTTTGTAGGGAAAGAATACAGTGTTCTTGCAAAGTGTGTGATAAATGCTACAGGACCATACACTGATTTAATTCGTGAAATGGCAGATCCAGAAGCCAAAAAGATCTGTCTACCGAGCTCTGGTGTACATATTATACTTCCTGAGTACTACAGGTAAAGATCTAATTTGTTATTTATCATTATTTCTTCCATCAGAAACCTCTTCTGAGAGATTTAAGTTGTAAATGATTAATAGTTATAAATATTATCAGTTTTCCTTGATAGAAATGTGGAATGTTATGCAAAACATTATTTTGCCAACTAGGGGTGACACTGCACAGCTTTGTTACCTGGAAATAATGCATGTTTGCAATATATTTTACCAAATATTTGAAGCTCTGCTAATAAAATACTGCAAGTTTTGGAGGCCTTTGAATCTAGCCCCTTGAAATTGGGTGAAGGTGTGAAATGTAGGACCAAGCAAAAGGATTTGGTAGATAACGTATTTCAACTATATTGTTGATTGTGTCTTTAAAAAGTCAGGATGGTCACCTCATGACTGAAGTGATGTATGAACTTAAAGCTAGCAGAGAGTATAAATAGATTATTTTGCATTTCTGTGCAAAGTTTTACTTTTTGCCAATTATGATTCCCCTCTGTGTGTACAGAAGTAGTCAATACCATTCTCTTAAAAATATTTATCCAGCCCTACTTCCATGGGACTCTTAGACCCCTCCACCAGTGATGGAAGGGTCATCTTTTTCCTCCCCTGGCAAAATTTGACAATTGCTGGTACCACAGACAATGCGTGTGAGCTAACAGACTACCCGACACCCACCGAGAAGGAGATACAGTTTATTCTGAAGGAAGTGAAGGATTATCTAAGTAAAGACATTATGGGTAAGAAAAAACTTTAATTTTTTTAAGTATCAGCAGCCAAACAGAAGAGTGAAAACTAAACAACTACTTTAGTAGTGGAGTTATATCCCCAGGTGGGACATTGAATGTGATCAACCACTCAGACCTCTACGTTATAGGTTGGTTATGTGAGGCTTCATTCTATACTTGCTGGGGAAAGTGAAGTGATCCTAGGTGAAAGGTTGAGACAAAAAAATCTGGTTAGTATAATTGTGTAATGGATATAGAACAAAATATGTCCAGATTATTGGGATAGTGCATCACTGCTCAGGGAGCTCAGCCTTAGTCAATTCTCTGGACTACACTGAAGGTAGAGATTAATTTTGCCCTGAAAAGAAATTTGTAATCTACATAGATCAGTTGTTCATTTATTCATTTCAGGTAAACATACAGGAAATTTCAAAACAGGACAAAACTTGCAACATTAAAAATACATGACATGAATGATACAGTTTAAGACTTAAAAAATTTGAAAAAGTAAGAAAGACGAATTCTAGAACTTGTTAGAAAAGTTATCAAAACCTGCAATAAATGCTCCATATACCTGTTTTAACCTAAAGAGCTGCTCTGTAAATGAAAGAATTCTTAAAAAGTAATATTCTTACTACAGTGGTTTGTAATATATTTTATCCTTGTATGTTAAAGGTCTTTACATATTTGAAAAGTCTGACAGGAACTGATTTATAGAAAAAGTATCAAAGAAATGAGAGAAAGAAGTTGAAAGAGCTGTAAAGCACACAGAAAATGTGTCAAGAAGAAAAAAAAAAACAGTTCAAAACAAAGGAAACTATTACTAAGGATAGAACACAACAAATTTCTAACTGCATCGCTGGAAAGTCTAAATGCTGCAAACTTTTGTCTAAGTAATGGTGAGGGGGAGAGGGGCAGTTTCTTTTAACATGTATAATGGTTATGGTAATACTCTACTGTATTTCATCTTCTGCTACCCCCTTCCATGTTGTAAAGACTGTAGAAGCCGAATAAATTCTGTAAAAGCAATCTGTAAAGTAGGAAACCTTGTGATCACTAAGAAATGAACACAAAAACTTTTGACTGCATACTTTGAAATACTAAATGCAGAAAATGTTTTGTCTCTCTCATGGTGAGGTGGAGGTGAGCAATTTGTTTTAACATTTAAATGATTATAGCAATACTTTATTGCATATTGTTTTCTGCCCCACCCCTTTTCCTTTTGCAATGACTGTAAAGGCCTAATTAATTATTTAAAAATGAATATATGAATATTACAGACTTTGTGTCACTATGGTGTTGTATAATCAACAATGATTATTTAAAGCAATACTTTTCTAGCTTTTTTGTGGGTCATGCCAAGTAATCACAAGTGGTTTGGGACTGGTTCCAACCTTTCATCCCTAGCTCCTAGCTCATTCAGTTTCTTCTATCCCTAACTCATTTGAAGTCATGCTGTAAGTGATTTCATGATGTTTTTTGTATGTTATTCCTTCCAGTAAGAAGAGGCGATGTTCTAGCTGCTTGGAGTGGTATCCGACCTCTGGTTTTAAATCCTGCAGCTAATGACACTCAGTCAGTGGCTAGGAATCACATCATTGATGTGTCACCCAACAAGCTGGTGACTATTGCAGGTAAGGTGTTATATAAAAATGCATATCTCTGTAGGCCAGCATTTTCTCTAAGATACTCGTTCAAAGTGCCTAATATCTAAACATTTGGTTTATTACTAAATGTGAATCACATTCAAGTCATTTGCAGGAACAATTGACAACTTCTTTTTATTTTTAATTTTTCCTCTTAACATTAGTACATAAAACTGGCAAGTTATTTGGTAGATGTCATGTCATGGCAGGGTTGCAAAAACACTGCTGTAGTGGGTACTGTAAAACGATTAAATACAGGATAGCCATGGGGAGTTGTCCTCAGAGGATGAATAATCAATGTTTGAAAGAAAATGTGATGGTGAAAAACTATGAAAGTTTTGAGAAATTAGCCCTACCAAAGCTTCACTTTGTGGCTACACTGTTTGACGGTACCATAGCAAAATATGTGCAGTTGTGTAGCTTAACATATTGTGAAGAGAGGGCAGGCTTCATAAATCTACCAAGTTCCCTCGTAAGAAAAATTAGCCCTTGTAATGAATTTAATGTGTTGTTTTGTACTCCAGAAAGCTTTCATTTCTGACATGAAATATTTTGACCTTACCTGTCACTTGACAGCAATTCACCCTCTGTCAAAACCATGTAGGTTCAAGGTTCAAAGCAGATCACTTTTGTCAGAATCAGTTCACAGTAAGAATCTTTCTTAAGTTCAGAATTTTGCTTCAGTTATTGCTTCTTGCAGGTGCAGATTTTTACATCAGTTCACTGCAAGCTAGAATCTCTTTAGTTCAGAATTTAGCATCAGTTCACCACTAGTAAACATATTGTAAGTTCAGAAGTTAAGGTTCACTCATACTAGTTAAATATCTTTTAAGTTCATAATCAATCATCAGGTAGCAACTTGTCAGAATCTCATAAGTTCAGAACTAAACAGCAGTTCACACTAGTCGGGAATCTTTTAAGTTCGAAATAAAACATTAGATTACCCCTAGTTGGAATCTTGTAATTACAAAAGTGCAAAGCCAATAAGGGTAGAATCATGAAAGTTTAGAACTTATTTTATTTCACTTGTTAGAATTCTTTAAGTTAAGAACTGATTGTCAGTTTGCTAATGTAGTCCTTTGAATGCCCTGGGAACAGGTATCTAGTGACTCCTAGTATTTGATTCTGCCTCCCACAGTCATCAGTTTTTGAAAAGTTTCAAATTGTTATTGGTTTCCAGGGCTGGAAATAAATGAAGGCCAGGAAGGCTGTGGCCTTCATACTTTTGACAGTGTCTTTGGTGCCCTACAAAATGACATACTTTTCAAGGCTGCCATGTGTTTTCTTGGTGCCCTGCCTACAAAAATACAACCAAACATATCCAGATAACAAAAAATCTTCTGTTTGGTCTTGGTTCCTTTAGAGATGCATAAGTGTGCTCTAAAAGTTAATATGAAAATGGCTCTAACCTCTTGATGTCTTATTTCCAGCCCTGAGTTTCAAACATTTCAGTCAAAGCTGAGGTATAAAAAGTCCTAGAAGAAGGCTTTGTTTAGGGTCTTTGAGTGGCAGAGTGGTCTATTCCAGCTGCTGTGCACCAAAGTGTTTCACATGTGCATGGTTCAATTCCCCTCATTGTACGTGGGTTTTTCTCTGGGTACTCCAGCTTTTCTCCCACATTGGCAATTGGCTTGCCATCTGAATTAGTTGCCCAGCTGATGAAGTCAGTTGCGCACCAACTGAAGTGCCCTCAGGTGGACGGGAGTTAACTAGCTGACTTTGCTTTTGCTTTGTACCATGCATCGTCATTCTTCCACTGAAAGTGATACATACCCATTGCAGTTCAATGAAGGCTAGTTGATATGAAAGAAAGCACTAAGGGACCAAAATAGCAAAACTGTAGATGATTTACCTCTTGTAGGTAAAGTGTCTTTAGCTTCAAGAGTGTTCAGCAATGTTACTGCATGTTGGGAAAGTACGCTGAACAAAATTCCCTGACAATACTTACACTAAGCACGCCTCTACCATGATTGAAAAGGCTGCAAAGCTACTACCCCCCCCCCCCCCTCGAGACCCCAAAAGAAAGATCTTTCTCTGTGCAGGAATTTATTGAGTACAAAAAGGGATTTTTGTATCATTTTAGGTGGCAAATGGACGACATACAGAAGCATGGCTAAGGATACAATGGATGCTGCAGTTCAGGTTTGCAATCTGGAACCAAGAAATGATTCCCTGACAGATGGTCTCTTACTAGAGGGTGCGCATGGGTGGACTCCCACCAGCTTTATACGATTAGTGCAAGATTTTGGTCTGGAGAATGAAGTAAGTGAACCTTTTGGAATGTTAGCTTAATAGTAGAGGGTATACATGGTAGTTGAAAGGTCTATGGATATAATTCTATGGGGGTCATCTGGAAATTTTCTAGGGACTGAATGATTTGTTTAGCAAAGTTTTTTGCTCATTTTGTTGTTAAGGGTTTTTATACAGGTCAAGCTATTTTTTTCATCACATCTGCCAGGCAGTGGGGCAGAGCAAAGGTCTTTGATGAGCCTGAGACTGCTTTTTGATCCAGAGTTGAACTTAGTTCAAGTTTCATTTCGTAGACTTATGGAAATGATCCAACTTTCTGATTTTGGTACGAGGAAAAAAGTTATGATAAGAGGTACTTCATTTTCATTTTATGTTTTTAATGGTGCAATTAGTGGACTGGCAAATATATGTTTGTGTGATTTATGACTGTGCATGAGCAGGCATTTATGTGTGTAAAAAAAATATTGCTACTTTCTTGCACTCATGCACAGACATCAGTAAACAATTCAGTTGTGTTTTTTTTTTCTTTATTACTTCAGGTAGCAGAACACTTGTCCAACACTTATGGCGATAAGGCTGTGGAGGTGGCAAGGCTAGCTGTCCTGACTGGGAAGAGATGGCCAGTGGTTGGAAAACGGCTGGCTCAAGACTTCCCCTACATAGAGGCTGAGGTAATTAGCAGCAGGGGTAACCCATTGGGTCTGCTTCATAAATACTTGTGATCAATTTCAAAGTTGTTCGAAGTTTTTGTGATTTAATTAGCTGATGACAACTTGAAGACCTTAAATTCTGGTAATTGAAAACCTGGAGTGTTATAAAAATCACTAAAAAAGGTTTGAAATTGGGAAGGGGAAGAGGAGAAGGGGATTGTTCCAATGAGGACCTGATGCTAGGTTTTTGTTTTTGGCAATTTTTGAAGGCCTTTTTTCAACACCTAAGCTTGATCAGGTCCATGAAACAATCTCAAGATGGTTGTAGTTGATTTGTTTTGTATGATTTAATATCTTCCTTTTGGAGATGGCAGGGGGGCAGGACAGGAAAGGAGCAGTTCCAAGAAAAATATTGACAATGGTGAAGATTGCCTCACCCAAGTAAGTACCAAATCAGGATCTGTTATCTTTATAAGTGCTGCAACATTTTAAGCTTGAAGTACTGTTTTCAATGGCAGGTGGTGTATGCTGTTCGGAAGGAATATGCTCAAACAGCGATTGATGTCATAGCTCGTCGAACACGGCTCGCATTCCTTAATGTACAGGCTACAGAGGAAGCCTTGCCACGTATCACAGAGATCATAGGGCAAGAACTGGGCTGGAGTAAGGCCAGGAAACAGGTTTGAAAATGATTTTGTTGTTTAAGAAAGGTCGCTACCTAAATTATAAACAAGCAAAGAAAGGTTATCAGATATTGAAGAGCAAAAAGTATTTTGGTAATATTTTGATAGTGTGAAAAGTAGGTAATTGATATTTTCAAGTAAGAAAAGGGAGTGATTGCAAAATATCTGGTTAGTTGAACATGTTGGTGATCATTTTGCTTCAAAGAAAGAAAAAGCAAAATTCAGTCACCCATTTTCTTTGGCCTTGCCTTCCCCTTAAATCCAACCTCCTTTTAAAGTGTGACTCACCACATAGGAAAAACTGCTGTAGCAAATGTCGACTGAGTCCATCTATGGTTTGTTTGATCTTCACAGGAGGAAATGGCTTTAGCAAGGCAGTTCTTAAACAGGGAGATGGGTTACAACTGCCGTACCTCCTTGATGAAGATTCCCATCAATTTCAGTGATGCAGAGGCAGAGAAATACAAGAAGCGATTTAGGTCCCTTGACAGTGATGGCAAAGGATTCATCACTCCAAATGATCTGAGGAAGTTTCTGGAGGTAAGATGCTTTGGTATTTTTTTTTTTTTTCTTCTTCTTCTTCTTTTCTTGTGGGTGACCTTTGGTATTTTTTTTTTTTTTTTCTTCTTCTTCTTTTCTTGTGGGTGACCCTTTGAAATATTTAGGGACTCTAGAAAGGATTGTTGCACCTAGAATGAACAATGATATTACTCAATACTTGTAACACTTATAAGTACCTCACTTTTCCTTACAACTCTCTACCAAGTTATTACACCTTATAAGGATATTTCATCACTTACTAACATCAGTCATATTCTTTTTTGTCCGTCCTCTAGAGTGCAGGTGAACAATTAGAGGAGGATGCTTTGAGGAGCATGCTCAATGAGGTTGATGCAAATAAAAATGGCAAGCTGGAGGAAGATGAGTTTCTGCAGGTGAGGGTGCTGTACTAATTTAATGCCAAAGATATTACAAGCATAGATTCCAAACTTAAAATGGCGCGCTGACTCCCCATGGAGGCCAATATATCGGGGCGGAAGTGCTGATCACTGTTCAGTCGTTTTGAAAACAAACAGGCAAATGAATGTCTTACAAAAGTATTAGTACTTGTTATTTCGGAATGGTGACTGAAGAAGCACGACGCCTCAATAAATTCCACTTACACAAGAATAACTTATTTCTTCAACGTATTTACACTTGAACATGAATGCACAATGACTGGTTTTGCAAGTTCATGAACATTCATTGGTCAGTTTCTATGGTTTCTTCAAGTGACACACTTTTATATGCGCGTTCAATTACTTACGCGCTCACAACGGAAAAACACCTAGCGCGTTTGTTTTCAGAGCGCGCAGAACTGTGCGTCAGGTATTCCGGATAATACACAGAGAAATGTATTCTGCGCGTATAGAACGCGTTGTAAAAGTGCACACACGCTAACCTCTTTCAACAATGAAATTTCTGTGACGCGTTCTTATTTTTGTACGCAGATCGCGGAATATACGGCGCGCATGTCAAATTAACACTTCCGCCCCGATATATGCGTCTCCGTGAGGAGTCACTAAGCGTAACAGTGTAGGTATAGGAGTTTGGAATCTATGCTTATAATATCTTTCTTTAATGCTTGATAGAGTAGTTAAAACTCAAATTTATGTTTGTTGTGTTAAAGAGGAAGTTATTTTAAGCTTAAAAGTTTCATTCAAACCCTATGCATGGTCTTTGAGACATTAAGAAAAGAAGGTACCACGTTTTGTATCAAAAGTTAACTTCAAGAAAGCAGATGTCACAGCATAGTTTTACTTTAATTTGCATATGTTTTGTTTTTCTTTAAAACTTGTGTCCATTTTTCTTCATGGGCATTGCAATTTTAAAAAGTAGTGTACTTTTATAGGTATTGTAAGATACCTTCTACATATTCCTGTGATATGCAGTATTCATGTTGAGAAAAACACTTGTGAGGGAAATTAAGGTGACTATGTTGAAATGATGTATGCAAGTAAGGTTATTAACACTGCTTAATGCATGTTTTAAGACTCATTCACTGGATACTACTTGCAATATTCTTAAAGGATTGTGGACAGGAAAATGTCATACATACCACATGCCTGTTTTATATAGAATATTGAAAACATGGAAAATGATGTAAGTCCCTTGAAAATAAAAAATGATTGTTGTACCAGAAAGTCATACGGATTTGAATTATGTGCCCCGGTGTAGGCTAAATGTGTTTGGTTCATTTAATCTTGTGACAATATGTTTGTCCACTAATTGGCACAATCCTGTAAGAAAGCTCCAAGGTGAATTTGTGATATGCAGTATTTGTGTTGAGAAACATTGTGAAAGAATCTTTTGAGGGAAATAAATAGGAAATGGAATCTGTTAATTTGAATGGTGCTTCAAATAAGATACGTATGGCTGCTTAAATGCCTCTCAAGTTTATTAGGGTATTTTCTTTGAATGTTATTTTTGCAGCTCATGAGTGCCATCAAGACTGGTGCAATTGCAAACATAAGGCTGGAGACAGCAATTAGCAAATGGGAGCAGAAGAAACAGATACCCACCGATCGAAGTGGGGGCGGTGTATAAGAAAGCAGGTGTTGTGAACAAAGTCAGCCAATGAAGTGGTAGTAATGGATGGTGGCGCTTCCTATTAGTGGTGGTTGTTTTTTACAAGCAATGGTGGTACATCTTTTTTCTGGTGGTACTTGATGTCTAAATTTTATAATGTTAGAGATATACCATGAACATCAGATTCATGCCATTAGATCTGGGTGGTATCTTTCAAGATTGATGTAGCAGGCAGTAATTCCCTGGCATAGTTCAAGTGATGTGAAGTTTCTCTGCTTTGCTAGAAAAAGAGAAAAAGCAGTTCCCATGTAGTATAGATAAAAAAATTGTTGGCCTACTTTGCCATTCTTTTCAAATACCTGAACTACTTGATTTTTCTGTCCTGCAAATTTTCCATTTTTTCCTGTCTAATAACCTATTACTCATAATCTGTAAGTTCCTCAGTAAAGCACTTTGTTGTGAAGTGTCGTGTAGTTCATAGCAGCAGTACCCTCCTTGTTAATTTTTAATTTGTGAAAGCTGAATGCAGTTTGTAAAGTATACTATAAATGTAAAGTTTGGTCCTTTGCACATGGTATAAAAGATATTTAGCCACCTCTAACTCAATACCAGATTGGACTGAAATATTTTTTTTTTTATACTTTGCAGACTATAAACATTTTCATTAATATTGTTTTGTAATATTAGCACAGTTGAATTGAATGGAAAATTGAACTTTTCTGTGAGATTACTAAATTTAGAAGTTTTGAAGGAAACTTTGTTCTTTGCCAGTACTTTGGGGTGAGTTGTTATGACCATGGGAACTTGCTCCTGAAAATTGGTGTTGGTGAATAATTGCCTGATGGAGAGGAATTTTATTGTTTCCTTAAATATACACAACCAGACATTTTATGAAAACCTTCAATTTTACTATGAGTTGTGACGGTAGACAGTAATTTTTGAATATAACAGCTTAATGTCTTAAATGAAAACTGTTATCAGATAAAATATATTGAGATACATTTTGATAGATATTTAAGAGTTAGATGTGATGAATGCATGTTTCAGCATAGTTTAGAATGATGAATATTATAGCTATGTAAAATTGGTCAGAAATCATATGATGCTATGCTTAAAGTGTAAAGGTATATGGGAAACTGATTTTATAAAGTTACATTTAACTGCAAATTGTTTCAAATTATTGGTGTCTTATACTGTGACAATAATAGTTTTATCGCTAAACACAAGGTGTAAGTAGTACATGTGTTGTATGTATATATTCTGAACTTTTTGTCTGACAGTTTAACACCTTTATGCTGGTATGCCTCTTAGTTGTGGCAACAAACTGATGCCTTACTTGTCCACATCCAGACTTCTACAACTCATACATTGGTATGTGCAAGAGAGGGGTGGTGGGGAGATGGGGGCAATCCCCCCTTCACCAGTTTCACTCAGTTGGGGTGCTTGGAGTAAAATTGAGAGGAAGTTTGGAAATGGAAGTTCAGTCAGGGGAACTTGACCCCACCCCTTAAAGTTTCTAAAATCCTGCTTAATCCACTTCCCTTCATTCTTCACTCCCAGAGGACCGACTGCAGTGGTCAAGTGGTTAGAGCATCCGACTTGCAGCCGAAAGGTCTAGGGTTCAAATCCTGGCCGGGTTATACCAAAGACTTTAAAAATGGAACCTACTGCCTTTGTGCTTGGTGCTCAGCATAAGCAATGGAGTAGGGAAAACAAGCCAGTGAGCCACAACTGGAAAAAAGGCCGTGGTCATCTCGACTTGAACCAGTTGGTTGGAAACTGGGATGTTAAACCTCATCTGACTAAATTCACTCCCAGAGGTTTTGTTGCATTGACAGATAGGTGCATTGGAAGTATAAGCCCTGTATTCCTTAAACTTCCAATCACCCAGCCAACTGTCGCCTGACACAGAATAATATGTTTAATTGCAAGCATCGTATAACCATCAGTTTACTCAAGATACTGAATTCAGTTTGAGAAGTTACTGCAAAAGGACATTTATTTTGCAAATTACAATGAAGGAAAGTGAGGTAGTTTGCAGAAATGAAATAGATGTACTTCCTTTGCACAATACAGACCTTTATAAGTTTGACCGCTGACTTAAAACACTATATTACACAGGGTCTTTTCATATGCAGCTTGTATGTATCGTCCACTTTGTACCCTTCCATGTGCATTTATAAATGTTGTCATTCTGATTGACCAATCAGTTTTGGGGGAGTTGGAAATGACCAATAAGCTGGGAAAAATGTCATTTTCTTGTTATGTATAAATTTAAATGCAACCAAGAAAGCCCCTATAACCAACTTGTCAATGTGTGTGTGGGGAGGGGGGGACAGAAGGTTATGTGGTGTCCCCCCCACTTCCATGGAAAGACCTAGAAAAACAAACAAAACATTATTTTAATAAGAATAACAACAAATTCTGGGAGCAGTGACTTTTGTTACAAGGAACTTTGAAAATTCAGGGAACAATCAAATACGTTTTATATGATTAATTTCACCCATAGGTCAGAGGGCCAAGCATATCACCTGTACTTTTCTTGGATAGCAACATAGTTGGAAGTTGACATGTACACAGTTTGAAGAAACTGGTTTAATATTCATTTACTCAGGTATATCTTAAGTCTGATACGATTCCTTACAATAATCCTTATCAAAAAGTGTTAATGAATTACAAGAGAGATTTGTAGTTTTGTGATTATCCTAACAGATTCACGAGTTCTGCATTTTTGTCTTTCAGCCTAGTGCAGTGCCAAGATATTTATGTTGCACATAGGTAATCTTTTGTCTGAATCATTAATTGTATGATAGTGCATTTGTGAAATTTTGTGTGCTTGTAAGTCATAAGATAAGTCCTCTTGCAGCAGAGGACTGTGTGAGACAGCTAGAAAGTCAAGCCTTTTGTGATGCCTATTGTCAGTTTGCCATTAACTGCATGCAGCTAGGGCTGTAACTTAAATTTAATCAAAATATCCATACTTGTTACTTTCAGAGGGTGGCTTAGAAGATTTTTTTTTAAAAGTTTTTTTTTTTTGGAGGGGGGTGTGGGTGCAGTTTCACAATCTTACAATGGGCCATTTGATTGTAGGTTAGCATCTGTCATCTGAAATGCGATCTTGTATTCCCAGTAGTCAGGTGTTTCTTAGCTCAGCTGGTGTGAGCAATGTGTTTCTCTATTATGGTGTTATATGAAGCATTGATGTGATTAATAGCCACATATTTTATAGATGTTGTTATACCTCTGTATTTCTGATCCAAAATTCTGTTTTTCATCTTTCTGTTAGAATCTTTCATTTTCACATATTTCAAATACAACTCCCAGTTAAAATTTTTATACAGGTAATGTATATTTGTGTGGAGTTTATTCATTTCTTGTTGCATTAATTCTGTCCTTACTTTCTGTGTGGCACTGATGAGTTGCATTACAAATTCACTGTGCAAAGGTAAAGAACTGACCTGTCCAACTTACATCATGATAGCTCACCTTGCAACTCAGATGTAGAATTTCAGTGTACATATGTACTAAGGTTAAACTAATACCCCAATACGCACATGAAGTCACGGGACCGTAGAAACCTATGGGGGTGCTCCTAGCAAGAGGAAAGCACTTCCATACCTTTGTATGTAATGGGACCCTCTGCTAGATTATGGTGTGACATAATGAAATTATACTGTGTTGTAGGTTTATTATCTTTGTAATGTATCATACTCTCCTATTTTTGATTATCAAGGCAAAATATGTCTGAGCAGATGAGCAATCACTTATGCTTGGCTAAGTTGATGTTGATTCAATCTAAAACTGTTAAGTTACAAACCAACTGTGTGAAATTCCAGTCTTCACTTCCACAACACAGTGTCTGAAAAGACGTGGCATGACAAAAGATACTGTTGCAATATCACCAACTAGTATGTTATACAATGTTAGTGTACAGCACAGTAACATGCCCACTGAGGGGCAGAGAGAATGGTTACCAATTAGATAATATAATGACTTCAACGTAAACAGTCTTCACGCAACTCGAATTGGTATACCATACATTTGCATTGTAATTCACGAACAGCTCTGAATAATCTTTGAACAATTAGCCACAATCTGTTTGCTTCTGTAGAGTTAATCAATGCAGAATAACTCCATTGTTTTATACTTTAATTGCAATTCTTATGTTCTGTAACAAGAAACATTGCTTGTACTGTTTAAGATCCATTTAAATACCATCAGTTTGTGGAAACTATGCATCAGTGTTATTGATAGGAAGTCTGTAGACTTAAATAAAGTTAGACAAGGGTGTGATGGACAACTGATGCAGTTGAACTTGTAATCCAAGCACTGCTGGTTCAATTCATGCTATGAAGGTGGAAGATGGACCAGTATGGTCCATTTAGGTCCCATTAAAGATGTTGACCTGAAGTATCCAGAGGTGTGATAGGGGTTAGACTGCCAAGTTGAGTAAAGATGGTGTGGTGAGAACAGGTGGTCTTGGTGTTGAACTTGCAACCTTAAGATTTTGTGGTTTGTCTTGCTTATTCATGTTGTTTCCTTTAACAGGTTGACAGGACACTTCCCCTGCACTGTCTGCATCGGTATAAAATTGATACATGCTGTTGGAAGCAGTTTAAAATGCTTGGAGGGGATTGTCTCTAGCAGGCATGGGTAGGTGACCCAATTCTACTTCAAAGGCAAGATTCCTAGCTGGGATTTCAGTAGCCTGGTAACCCCACATTCCTTGGAATTTCAATTCCTGAGGCATTTTCAATACTGTCAAATATATGCACATCTTATTTGAAGTCTACATTAATTTCCTGTGGCTGTTGAATGAACACCTAGCATTCTGGTATGTGTAATAGGTGTTTATGCCTTTGATGAGCATTGCAAGGATCACAGTTTGGCAACATTTTGCCTGCAGGCCTCCCACTGGGACAAGTCCAGCCTATGAGGGATGCTTGCAGTATAAAAGGCACTCCCTCAGTGAGGCTCTGTATCTTGTTATGGATCAACAATTTGCCTGAAAGGTTGCTGATTGGTTCCTTACAAATGGAAAATAAGGTTTACCATGTGTATTTAAGCCAATCAATTTCAGGGGAAACAGTTCAGTCATCTAAATTAAATGTTAGCAATTTGATGTCCCAAACCCTCCAGAGGTTAATACGAGCTCCGACTGATTTTTCGTCAGTACATAAATTCTGTAGTAGCTTCCCCTAGGGCCTAGATTCTCAAGTGGTGGCCAGTGGGCCATTTGTTCCCTGCAACATGCACAAAATTGGCCCATGGAAAATTCAAGGAGCCAAAAATTTTAATCAGAACAAAAGCTGTTCAATGAAGCCCTGGCTACGACTATAAATTTAAAGCAAAAAGTGCAAATAAAAGTGGCCTGCTGCTGAAAACACTTGAGAACTCCTCCCCTGTGGGATTATCCATTCCCACCACATCATGGACACCAATACAAGCACTGGCCTTATGGGCCCAGAGGGCTTGGGAGAAAGCAAAGGAGGGGGGTTCTTTCTCCCAATGGATAAGCACATAAAAATGAATCCTACATTTAAAAATTCATTATTCCAGACTGTCTTACCATCATCAGGGTCAGGTGGGGTGCTAATGGGCAATTTAAACTTTTTTCATGAGAAATCCCCTCCCCTCTTCAAGACCACAATAAGGACACCTATTTATTGCAATCACTGCACTACAGATGTAAGAAGTTGATGCATTCTTGTGATCAAAAATTTATTTCAAAAGTACAGCTTTGATATGAAATCTTTTGACGTAATTCACATACGACATTGCTTCCTGTAACTTTGACCTTCACCCAAAATTGTTGAAACACCAACGAACTCGACAGGAAGAATTCTTACATGGGACCAATACCTTGTCATCATGACACTAAAATATAAATAGAGAAACAGCACAATGAGCACATATCTTCCAGAGTAACTTTACAGAAGTACTTTCCAAACCCCAAGCTCTTGCTTCATTTTGGGCATTTCTTAAAATATATTGCTTTGTTAGGACAAATTGAAAAATAAGCTTGAAATCTGTGCCAGTTACAGTAATAACCTTGTGAAAATGGCAAGCTTTTTGGGCCAACGATTTTCACAAATTAAAAATTTTGGAATAATTTCATTCATGCAGTAAAAGCCATAAAGTATCTTAAAATTAGGTTTATATGTGAGGTCATACTTGAGTCTGACCAATGTATTCAAAATACGAGCGCTATTAAAACCAATAATCACGAAAATGTAACCATGATTTTAGAACCTACCTGAAAAGGAAACATTTTCAAAGATACATGTTTTATTGAAAAAGTCCCAAAACAGATGACTACACAAGACTCTAAGACACAAGAAATACCCACTTAAGGTAATATAAAGGACAAATACTTTAACATGACAAAGTTAATAGAGAGAATGGAACAACCTCAAAACTGGTAAGCTTTGTCTTCATTTGGCTCTTCTCTTTCACATCAGCATTGAGCAGCAATGACAGACCTAATGGCCCTGACTCAAACATTTGGTTCCCATTTGATGTCATTCAAGGGACAAAATTCTTATGGCAGATTTGTAAATAACTTGTACTTTCATAATGCATTGCTGCTTTTATTCTCAATTCATCTGTTCAGTTTTTGTCACTCCAATGTTATCTCTGATGTTGTAGAATGGAATGTCCTTTCACAAAATGTAAGTTGTGATTTCCTTTCTAACCTCTGGTGTATTTACCCCAGATGTGCAGCATAAAGACGGAAGCGATAAAAATGAGACTCATCACCAGTACAGGAACAGGGCCTCTACAGAAAAAAAAAAAAAAAACACCAGAGATTAAACAATTCTTGTTTAGATCAATTATAAGCACAAGTTTTGAAATCTTTTGCAACTGCAAACTAGCATACAAATTAGAATGTTTCCTAAACTGCGATACAGATGCAATATACAACAAGGTTCTTTTTACAAGGAATGCATTAATCTTCCACCACACAAGCTGAAATGATGACACACTTCATAAGTTGGTAAATAAACTTTTTTTACCATTAACGCAAAGAAAGTGTCACCAGAAAATGTTGATCACGTCGGCCAACTTTAATTTTCCACAGTTCTGCTATCAATTTCCTGATAAAAAGGGGTGGGAAGGGAAATAACTGTGGCCATAATTTAAGGGTCGTACTAGACTTATGAATCATGAACTTGCTCCCCCTCCAAGCCTCTCTTTCATCATCCCACAATACCTCTCACCTGCTGACAAGAGTTACCCTAATCTTAGTTGCTCTGTAACTTGTCTAGTTATTCTGTTCTTCACTTGTGGTCAAATGTTACCAGCAACTTACACTTTAATACCCGGTGAATCTTCTGTATAGAAACGCCACATGCCTCCTCCTCCACCACCGGTCTGACCTGCTCTAGATCTTGTGGCTCCACTTCCTGCCACAGTTTTCCTGAATTGTGATTATAAAGGAAGATTAATTTACAAATATAGAGGATGATACTGTCTAAGACCATGCTGTGTACATTACAAATAGCTATTTACTGATGAATTCATCTGTGAGTGCCAAGGTTTCTTTATGTTTTGTTCAATATCAAATAGCCAATATTGACACTGAATACCCACTGTTTGTCCAACCCTAATTGTTTATGCTGACAGCTACAGAAAAAGACTGCCTGTGCAGGGGCCCACACAAAACCAGCGACTAGCTAAGTATGCCAATGACACCCATTTAGTTTAAACTCGGTATTTAAAACTGGTGCAATGTGATATAATAAAAGGCTGATGAAATTTACTATCCAGAACAAACAGGCCAAAGAGTAGTATATACATAAAAATGTTTATCTAGCAACGGTGAATTGCAGGAAGGCTGCTTCAATGATTCAAAATAAAACCTTGAAAGAAAGTTGTTTAATTGCACCGGTCTTCCATAAATACTAACTTTTTCACAAGCATACAATGCACTGAGCTCCATGTGCACATTTTTACTTAGACATGAAGTGTCAATGAATATTCCTATTGAAATTTCAATGGCAATGTTGTTAAATCAACATTTTTCAATACAGCCTAGGTTCTGTGAGTGGGGGAGAGGGGTGGGGTGTAAAAAGAGGAAGGGGGCATAAAAAGTACTCTCACTTTGCTAATCATGGAAAACCACTCTAACAGTAATGTTGGGCAGGTCACCTGACTCTAGTTTCAACTCTTCGCTAGGAATGATGACTTCCATTTCCCTGGAGTCGTGACTCCAGGGGGATATTAAATACAGTAAAATAACTAGAGCAGCAATGCTGCAGTTGCTCAACCATAGAGTTAGGGAGTATACCGGTTTTCACATAAATACCAGTACCAGCAGTTATGGTAATGAAAGTACCAAAGACATTTGTGTGGTTATTATTACTGGTTCCTGATAAAACTACCAGTACTTTTCTTTTGTTCCAAACGAAAATAACTGTACCACTTCTTTTAGGTCATGATTAAAATATTTCACGTATCTCTCCCCCCAAAAATGTAATCAACTTTCCATCTTCGGTATCAACTACCATGGTATACACTGTTCACCTAGCACTTTGACAGTGTCTGGGATAAATCTTCATAGCTTCATCTAGGTTCATCCCCTTAGGGCAGGGATCAGAAACTAGACTGCCATAATGCATACTGTATAAGCAACCAGTTTGTGTAGGGCAGTTGCATAACCAGTGAAGAGGAAGCTATAAAATGTCTTCCCTCCCCTCTTCCCCTCCCCCGTGAAATTGGTAAGCAAAACATGAAGCATTGGATAAAAATTACACCATCCATTTGAAGTTTAAATGTTGCTTAGCAGTGCTGATTTGTGTACCGTACTTTAAAAACTGAAATTATTCCAAATTCTAACAGATTCCCTCATCACTATGACAGGCTGTCAACTCTGTTTTACATTAATTGGAATAAAGAGCTAAGCATTTTGCCATATTTCATAAGTTGGACCCTTGGGTCCATATTTGGCCATGGACCCAAAATTCATGAAGACCCTGAAGGTACCACTAACGGAGTAGGGCCCACATGGAACCTTGGACGAAAACTTCCAGAATACCATAAACAGACCACTAACCAAGTATCACTGTATATAATAGGCCATCAACTCTGTTTAACAACGACTGGAGGAAAAGTTATTCACTTTGCAATATTTCACAAAATGGACACTTTGCAATATTTCACAAAATGGACCCTCTTGGGCCTTGGACCCAAAATTCCTGAACCCCTGAAGGTACCACTAACCAAGTATCATTATGACAAACCATTAAAATTGTTCAAGAGAATCTGTAGGAGTACGCAATTTGAAGAATTTCATAAGAATGCGACATAGGGCCCACACAGGACCTTGGACCAAAACTTTCAGAAAACCATACACAGATCACTAACCAAGCATCATTATGACAGGGCATCAACTCTGTTTAACATTAACTGGAGGAAGAGTTAAACATTTTGCAAATTTCACAACATGGATCCTACGGCCCATCTTGGGTCATGGACCCGAAATTCCTGAACTCCCTGAAGGCACCACTAACAAAATATTATTATGACAAAACCATCATCACTGTACAAGAGAATCTATAGGAGAAGAAACATTTTGAAGAATTTCATAAAATGGGCCATACAGCCCACATGGGAACTTGGACCAAAAATTCCTGCAAACCTCAAATTGCCCACCACCCAAGGAACACCTCAAATTGCCCACCACCCAAGGAACATTGTGTTCAAGTTTCAAGCAAATACATGAGAGCATTTGGGAGATGAAGCCTTTTGAAAAGTGAGACAGACATTTTCTCCCCCTACTGTATAAGTTCTACCCACACTTCGTGGGTTGCGCTAAAAATGAACAAAAAGTTTATTTTGGGGGTTGCATTTGTATTAGCCTACCTTACAGGGTGCAATGAAGTATTGTAAAAAACTTGCCTCTTGTGGTCTTCTATGTTAGATCACAACTTTTTCCTTCGACTCACCACCTCAATTCTCTAACACTGACAATTTGGCATTCCAGTCATTTAGAAACCTCTAATGAAGGACTTCTTGTAAATTGATACAAAGCCCTAGTAAGCATCAGTATATAGTTGCTGTGGCACTTGTTTCTGTATCAATTATGAAAATATTATAGGAGTTGAGACTCCACAGACCCAACGACTGAAATTTCAATCATACTGCAAGCATACTGAGCAGTATTCAATTTTGCAAAACTTACCTTGCCCTCACTCCTCCAGAACCTCCTGATCGTGGAGATACAGATTTGGATGATGAAGGTGACCTACCTCCCCCAACACTTGTGCTACTTGGTGATCCAACAGCCTTGAGGAAAAAAAAGTACCAAAGCAATTTTACTGAGTAATTTGGTCTCTATAGGTGGTTGTCATCCACTAATTTTTGTTATACTACCATCTCTGAGCTTAGAATCATTCTCCCTTTCTGCATTTACTTATTAGTTCGATGGCCAAATTTCATGTTTTGACAGAAACATTTGCTTACCTAAGCCAAAGTATGTTCCCCACATTAAGGTGAATAAATGTCTCATGCAGGTATTGTATTTCCATAAACCAGGTGCCCCTCCCCTTCCCCCTCTGCAATGGGTTTCTCATCTTCATCCACCCCCTCCCCACATGTGTTTTTTTTTCTTTTTTTTTATTGTTAGTTCACTGAGCCTCCAGGTTTGAGTGGATGCCCACTCACAGCCCAATGGCAGTGAACCTTCCTTGTTTAAAGTGTTACTTAAGTGTTTTTTTGCATCACGACATTTATGTTTGTTTTGTTCAAATTTTTCTGAAGAATGTCTGGATCATGGCCATCATAAGGCTGGCTAGGCTAGTATGACTAAGGGTATTTCAGGTTTTTTTTTTTGCATTATATCCTTCTGTGATGCAAAATGGCTTGAGCTACCACCATATTACACAAGCTCTCTTTGCTCAAGATGTCAATGTTCACTGTACACAAATTTGTAATCATTGCGAAAGGCTACTTGTGAGCTACAGACCAAAATTAATGTAAGTCAATGGTAGAATAATTAGTGGTGTGTCACCAGTAATTGCATAAATTCATAAGAACCCAATATTCGCACCAAGTTACAAAAGAATTGAGGATTTCATGGTGGTTGGCCATGGAATCTGCATAGCAGACTTAAATAATTATGTCAAGCATACATAGAATCATGGGAACTGGGAGTACAAACAACCAGCTCCATGCATGCCAAGATCTGTGCCTGCTATACAGTATTGCAAGTACTATGTACGTATGCATGTGCGTATGTACTATTGGTTAATAACTCCCAGTTCCCATGATTCTTTATCACTGGGCTATATAACTGGAGGGCAAACATCAATGTGGAATATGCCTCAAAATTGTCACATGATATTGGTTAGCTTACTCAAGTTGATTCAGCTGTGCGAGACATATATGTCTGCTAACTGCATTGCATTGCCCTGTACGCACATACAAACTTGCCATCCTCAAAAATGGCAAACCTTGAGGTTCTTGCAAGAAAACCTAGAAATTGCATCTCAAACCTGGAGATTTTAAACAAGTCTCATATGCTGTTATGAAAAGGGTTTTCTAACTAGGAAATGTTCAATTTTTTTTATGATCACACTCTTAATAAAGTTAAGATGCCATCCGCAAAGCTGACTGTTTGAAAAAGTTAGTCACTTTGCTGACAACGAAACATCTGCGATTAAATGATACAGTAACTTAACCAGCAAAGGAAAGCACTTATTTAAGGAAACTTATCTGGCATTGCCTCAAAGTGATTTTCACCGTGTGATCTGGCATCTTCCCCGTGAGACACTGCCCGAAACCGTGAGACTCATGGTGAAAACGTGAGAGTTGGCAAGTCTGCACATACCTACTGCGGGCATTACATAGCATGCAGTTAGTTTCCTGCTCCACGATAGGCTAAAGCCTACATCTATACAACAGAGGCATTAACTGTCTGTGCATGTGTATAGAGCTTGGCTAGCCTGTAACAATATCTCTTGGCATGGTTATCCACAGCTGTTTCTTCTGCCTGAGTATTCACAGGGCATTTCTTCTAGCAATTTGTGTGAGATTTTCGACACCTTGGATCACATTTCTACAACTGAGTGACTATAACGTTAGTAAGAAAGCCGTAAAGCCTGTGACGTCATACTATATGCCCCAAGGGATTTCTGTTTGACCACATTAACACACACACAGAACGTAACTTTTGATGAAAATTTTCATGATGCAATAAATATCAAAATATTGAAATAAGTACTTGCATTAAAATATGGAGTCTTTTAGCTCTGATTAGATAATCTTCATCGGAATTTCATTGATTGTGTCACAGTTACAGATTTCACGATTATGAATTCATTTCAGGTACATCCCTTCCAAAATATGACTCTTTTAGACACTTTTTAATCACCTTTCCTAATATTGCAAGTATTGTAAGCACTTGTAATGCATGCTATTTCCAAAAATTACCTGAAATTACCTCTGCTTGTAGTCTCTACTGTACCTCCACTGCATCGTTGTATCTGCTATACTTTCGTATGTGTAGTGTGTGTAATGCATGACCAAGGTTAAAGGTCACCACACTTTGTTTTTCTTTTACCCAAACTTTCCATCTTAGTTCACCTTAAAGGAGTAGTGAGGGTTGTCAATGTTTGGTGAGATTTTGACTACACATGAAAATTTCATAAATTATCTCATTTTTCAACAATCTGGAGGATGGGAAAGGTACTGTACAGGGGTACAGTCTTTTCTTGTTTAAGTCCACTGTAACCTCTCAGTTTCTTTGCTTTCAAAATTTGTTTTATTAATTTAATGGAAAGAAATCATGAATGAGCACATAAAAGCAAATGAGTTACAAGGTGCAGCTGAGCCCAGGGATGGCACAGTAAAGATTGATTAGCAGACAACCTGTAAAGATGTAACTTACTTGGCATTTAACTTATCTGGTTTTGTTAGAGAGATTCATTTTAAAATTTACCTTAAATTTACTTTTTCTGTTACATATATTTCCTTTAATGTAGGAGAAACGAAATCGTTTATACGATAGGAGGGCCTTTAACCTGGTAAGGAAAAAGGAGTGGCCCCTAAGAAAGGCAGCCCCAAAAAATGTCCCTGAAACATCTTAAAGAAGACACTTTTTACCATTAGGTATTAATCATATGCAACCCCTGCCCACAAAAGCTACAATTCTCATATTTTTGGTAACTATAGGAAGTGATACATGAGTAATTAGACTAATTAGAAACATTGTTATGCAATTGTTTCCTTCAAACTTTTTACAAATAACCACTATCAATTCAAAAGCCCCTTTAAAGGAAAATGACATAAAATGTTATCCAAAAACTGGTTGAAAAGGTTTCTTAAACGATAGCCCAAAGTTGTAAAACCTCTTAAGCTAAGTCTCAGGAGGGCCAAGGCAACAAGCAAGGAGACTACTGCCAAATATATTGATGAGCTCAATGATATATAATGGAAAAATATGACCTGAAAGATAAGCCACACCTAATCTTTAATGTGGATGAAAGTGGGTTTCAGGTGGTAGGGCTGTGAACATGTAACAAAATAATTAAACGTTTAATCGCAAAAATTTGCGATCGTTTAGCGATTAATCGCAATTGTACCTTATCACAACAGAAAGACTCGGTGTGTGCTGATTTACACAATAAGTATTCAAAATGAACTGTGATGCCAGAAAAGTAATATCCGTGAAGCAAGGTTTCTGTAAAGGCTTTACTTTGCTTTACTTTGATGTCTTGCAGTGCTATACGTACCATATGTAAGTTTTTCAAAACGAGTATTCATATATGGATAAAAACGGACGTAAAATTGGTTTTGTGATTAATCGCTAGTAGCTTTGTACTAAACGTTTATTCCACATGCGATCGTTTAGCGATTAATCGCTACACGGTCACAGCCCTATCAGGTGGAACATACTCCCCACAGAGTTGTAGCACCAAGGGGGATAGGGGGGTGAAGGGTAAATTCAGTTGTAAGTGACCGTGGTGCTATGACCACCGTATTAGCTGCTGGAAGTGCTGTAGGTCAGGCAATTGCCCCTTTTTCATTTTCAAAGGAAAGTGTAAGACTGATCTCAGGGTTCTCCACTGATCTGTTTTCTGTCCGGGGGCTCTTGTGATCGCCGTCCTGGGGGAGGGGTCTAAGGGGAGGGGGGTCTAAGGGGAGGGGTGTCCCCCTCCTCTTTAGGAAAATTTTGACAATTTAGGAGGGCTTAGATCGCAGATGGTGCAATCTCCGGCCTTGTTCTTAGCCTTCCCTATGTGTTCAAATCTGGGCATTTTGTGGCCATTTTTTTTTTGATGAAAGAAATGCAGTAGCCTAAGTGCACATTGAATGATATAAGAGCTCAGGTGCAAGTGAGCTGGGTTTGCATCTCCGATGTTTTATTATACATTGCTTGTCATATGTATTTGAAATCAAATATAAAAGACAGTCAAATGACTAAGTTGTGGTGTTTGTGATTGAGTGTACAGATAACTTCTTGACCGGGCGGGTCAATTTTCTGTGCGGGCGGCAAAGTTTTGTCCGGGCGCTAAAGTAGTGTGGCAGATTCTGTACAGGCGGAGCCCCCGGACAAAACAGTTAGTGGAGAACACTGGATCTTCTGAAAAATGGCAGTGTCCCAGGGAGTGGCTTTGCCATGTCAGCAACAGGCTGGAGTAATAGTGACATTTTCATTCACAACATTGAAAATCATTTGGAAAAAGTATTTGCCAAATTTTACAGTAGTGACGGATCAGAACAAAAAACAACTAAGCAAACCAAGCTCAGGCCAAGTTAAAGATAACTACACTCTTGATGATTTCCTTAAGGATATGATTGCAATCCCCAAACCCCCCAAAACCACCAAAAGGAAATACAGACCTGGACATGCTTCTAGTCAGAGGATATTTAGTGCCAGGTGGCAGCTGGTTTACAAAACGCCACCCTGGGGGAAGGTCTAAGGAGAGGGTGTCCCCCTCCACTTTGAGAAATTTTTGTATCATTAAGAGGGCTTAGATTCAAAATTGTGCTACTTTTGCAATTTTTGACCATGTTATAAGTGTAATTTCATTGTTTTTAGTTGATGTTTAATTCATTTTATGCTTTTGGTGTTTTCAATTTTTTTTGGGGGGGGGGGGGGACAGTACATTTGACCGTGAGTGCCGGGCCAAACTGACAACTCTGTAGGGGACTCAACCCGGAAAACAGAAGAATCTGACTGATTCTAGTCAAGAGGATGTCTGTTGTGTTTGTGAATGTTTCTCTCCACCAAACTTGAGAGACTTCCTGAGAAACAAAGGAAAGTTTGTCGACTGGGGACAATGTGATAGCTGCACGCACTAAACCAATTTACATTTCTGTGTTCCAAAAACAAAGGAAGATCTTCAAAACAAAGATATGCCCCCATTGTCTGCAAAAAGAACAGTGATGCTCTTATGGGGTCAAGTCTTCAAAAATTTTCATTCCCCCCCCCCCAAAAAAAAATCCCACTACTCCTTAAGAGAAGTTCACAAACCTTTCCTCACTCAATTATCCACTCAGGCAATGCACAGATTACACAGTGTACAAAGTCAATGGAAGGACACTCACAGTAACCCTAGGCATGTATGTGCCAATTCTGGGTGCTTCACGAATTTGGCAAAGCTGAAAGACTTGGGTCAAGTTTTAGCTCTATTTGATGTCATTAAGGAACAGGACCGCAAATCTTTTGCATCACTGGATTCCTGAGGCACAGCACATGTGAAAAAATCCTGTAGGTAAGTCTTTTGAACTTTTCCTCCCAAAATATCAGCGACAGAATCCCTTAAATGTGCCAATTACTGGGACTCCATGCAACACTCTGTACTGCACACAAAATTTGACAGTGGTCTTTTAATAGGTTCCTCAGTAAAATTGCAGAATACAATGCCTCTCCAAGACATACCAATGAGACTCTGGAGGCGCAGTCACAGTGACTACAACTGCGCCTCCAAAACTAAGTGGACGTAAACAATCAACACAAGACTCACATTGAGTCGTTCTCAAAATAACACAACCTTCATGTTCCACCACTGCCACTACAACTGCACTCCAGTCTAGACTGGAAGCTTCACGTTCGCAAAGATTCCAACCGTCCCAGTTTGACCGGGACTGTCCCGGTCTGGACTATGCCGTCCCGGTGTCCTGGTTAACTCTCTAATTGTCCTGGTTTCCAAAAAAAATATGTTTCTAAGCAAATACAACAGAAACAGTAGGGGTAAATGGGACAGTGCAGATATATATATATTTTAGAGCAGGTTCAGAGGAGAGCCACTCGCCTTATACCAGAGGTGAAACACCTACCTTATCATGTTAGACTTAAGCATCTTGGGCTTACCACTCTGGAGTTGAGAAGGATTAGGGGGGACATGCTTCAGGTGTACAAATTTCTCTCTGAAAGGAATCCTTTGTCATCTTGCAATTATTTAAGGGTTCAAAGTAATTCTCGGGTTCGAGGCCATTGTAAGAAGCTAGTTAAGTGTTTTGCAAGGCTCGACATTAGGAAGTTCAGCTTCTCTCATAGAGTTGTTAACGAGTGGAATAGTCTGCCTGAGTGGGTAGTTAACTCTACGTCTGTGCACTGCTTTAAGGTTAACATTGACAAGTTCTTCCATAACTGTGGTAGGATCTAATTTGTGCTGGGCTCATTTGGTGTTGGTTGGTTGTTTGTTTTCAGTTAAGGTTGTATGGACTTCAGGGCATCTTATGGGGCCTTAGCCCTCCTTTGCCCTTTAACGTGTTATGTTATGTTATGCTCTTTCATACTGAATGTGACCTGGTGACAAGGGGTTGATTCGATCCTTAGTGAATGCCAGCTTCCAGCTGATCTTGGTATGAGCATGGGAAAATAACATACCAATAAGTAATTGTTCTGATTGTTCCAAATTGATCCATTATCCTTAGTTGGAGGAAGGCAGATCCTTCAATAAAACCACAATTATCAATTTGTTTCAATACAAACCCCAATATTTCAAAATTTAGTCAATGAAAACCCACTGAAACTTTCACAAATTTCAAAATTTCTCAAATAAAACTTGGGAAATTTTCTGCCTGCTTCCTGTGCAGATTATTTTCATCCAACAATCCACACCCTATTAGGGGCTTCAGGTTGCTCTTCCTCCTCCCTGCCTCCCCTTTCAATTTATGGATAACTAAGTGAAATTAGTGCAAAACCTAAGTAATGAGCATTACATGTACTATCAGGTATGTTTGTTTGTTTCTGAATCCTCTTTTGTCTACAAAAAAATTTCCAGACCAAATATTATGCAATCTACCTGCTAGATTGTGGGATAGGCTACATGAATTTTCTGGGGTGAAGGGTCCAACTTTGGAATGTCCCAGTTTGAAGACTCCAAGCATTGGAATGTCTTTGTTCAACCACTGCGACTAGGACTGCGCCTCTACTCCACATTGGAAACTTCATGTTAGGCCACTATAACTACAACTGTGCCTCCAGTCAAGACTGGAAGCTTCATGTTCAACCACTTCAACTATCACTGCACCTCCAGTCTAGCCTAGATTGGAAGCTTCATGGCAACCACTGCGACTATGACTGCACCTCCAGCCCACATTGAAGGCTGACTATCTTCCCCTAACAATGACCCATGCAGTACTTACTGTACATAGGCAAGCTGTTGTGGGGTTACTGACTTGAGAAAAGTAGGGGGGACAGAGAGCCGGTATACATGTGTGACTCCATGGTTCCTCCACCATTACTGTCGGGAGTGTCGTCAACCGACTTGAGTAAGCTAACCTACATCACGTGACCCTCGATGAGGGCTTCAACACGTTGTGGAATGGTCCTTCCCTGCATACACTCCAGTGTTCTTTATAATATGCTTGTCGTAATCATTTAAAGTCTGCTGCAATAACACTAAGTGCATTATACAGCCTAATGTTAATTAGAACAACAGTATGTCAACGCAGAGTTGGCATAGGCTCTTGTCTAAACAGTAGCTACAACACTAAGTATTTATTATCGTAATGCGACGCCTCTATTCGCATAAAGGCTTTAAAACTTCACCAAACAATGTGCAATCATTACATGAACGACTAGTGATTAGGCGATTCAAATACATACCATGATTCTACGATTTGATCAGTTGCGATACAAATATGCAAGCGGTAGCAGATACTTCTTCACTGATGAAATGACACGTCTGCTTCCATGTAATCTTGCCAGCTGTTTGCATTGAAACTAACAGAGGGCGACATTGAAAATTGGTTACCAAAGATATAAGCATAGATTCCAAACCATATGTACCGCAATGTTCTCGGCTTCCGTACTTACTCTGTAGGATGGAATGGTCAAGTCTCCGGCCTTGTGTCACTTACAAGGGTGGTGCCAGGTTGGTTCAGGGAGGTCAATTTCGTGTCAGAGCCTTAATGGGTATGATAAAGTACGTCATTCCCTACACTGTAAGTTTCTTCAGTAAAATCCCAAATTTTCAAACTTTCTTAAAGTAAAACCTGAAATTTTCGGCGCCTACCGCATGTGCCGAAATTTTTTTTGCAGTGCTTCGCCTTTCTTCCGGTGACGTTAAGCAACCCTTCGCCGTTGTTGGAGCTTACAGTTGGCGGTCTTCTGCTCCCTTCCCGTTGGGGAATCTGACCCCCTCCCGCCGACAATTTTGGCTTCTTCATGAAGAATTTGCCTAATCCTTTAGAGCAAAACTCAGTGGCCTAGGAACCGGGGGCCAAGGGGGTCATGCCCCCAATTAGATTTGTGGGGCGCCAAATGTCATTCCCCTCCCCCCCTAATATTGCGACAGTTTACAGTTTCGTTTTAACCGTTTTTGCTCGCAAGAGGACAATTTCTCTAATAAGAACACAAAATTTTCGTCGCGCTACGCGCGCAAAAGAGCTCCCTCACCAACTGACAGTACCGCTTGACACACACACAAGAGAACAGTTACTAGGCTTTGCGATATGGGATGAAATTTGCGATCTCTACGTAAACCGTGTACTTTTCCTACATGTTACTTGGTAAGGTGGAAAGGACTTGCGCTATCTAGCAATGTAGAATAGAACTATTGAAGAAAGTAGAGTACTCACGGAGCAATATTTGGCTATTTCATCGCATAGGTAAGGTAGTTTCGATACATTGCATGTTATCTCCTATACGGTCTAGAACCCCTACAGATTTTCTTTCTTTTTTGTTCTTAATGTTTACATTTTTTTATGTGAAAACCTATCAAAAATTTTCGCGCTTCGCGCGCTTTGCAATTTTTACAGCTTAGATTCCGGGGAAAACATTTAATCAACGCGGAACTATGCTTCTCTAGTATATACAAATTTTATGCAATATATTCCCCGAATGAAATGGTCTAGTACACAGGTTTTCTTCAAATCCCACTTATACCCGATGGCAATGGGGCTGTTGGGGATTCGGGGATAAATGGACGCGCCCGCACATGACACGGATTGGCGCTACATAACTTTGGTTATATTATTACCAACGTGGGATGATCCCACCGTGGTACGGAGAAATCGTCGACGAGCGAGCTAGCTATGTTACTTAAATTAAAAAGAGGATCAATGGACATGGTGTTCGAAAATAGACACTGTGTAATAGTCCTTTCTTGAAGTACCCCCTCACTAACTTTGGTTTTCTCCACTCCACATTATCGTTGGATAATGGTAAGGAGAAATCGTATCTTGATTTCTCCTTCCCATATTTACCGAATAAAGGGGTCGGAAAACTGGCATGTCAGATTTCACACCACCGCGATGTTCTCGGCTTCCGTAGTTTTCCTTGTATTTGTCGTACGTTAGCGAAAACTTGCAACGAAGGCCTTGCCGTTTTGTCGGACAGACGATGGACAGGGTACCATGCATGTTGTCATCATAGGGGTCAGTGGCCCCCACAGTTGATGGAATATCCTCTTCAGAGGCGATAACAAGAGATTCTACCATTTGTCACTAAAAGGTTTTTTCGCATTTCGCGCACTATGTAACTTTCCAAGCCAGATTTCCAGAGACTAAATTAACACTTGACTTGATATAAGTATTCTTATTGTTCCCAATTAGCCTAGGCTATAAAAAGAAAGCCACAGTAACCTATTTTGTAAAAGCTTTCGTTTTCATGCCCATCCCCGTATTGCCCCGTCAGCCATCCCATTAGTCTTCCTCTTCCCATCGTCGTCCTTGCCGCATCCTCACTTTTGGAGGAATGACGTCGGGCAAATCATTTGTGCCCTTCCAGCTTAAGCTTATGGAGAGACATATCAGGTGGCGGAAGGCGTCTCTTGCGAACTCGTTGCCCCACCCCCCAATAAAATATGACATGAAACTTGCTTTGAAAAGGTGATGTATTTTTTCAAGGGATTACCGACCCTAGACCCCCGCTTCATACGCCCATATATGCCCTCCGGTTCCCTCAACCCTGCTGGAAAAAAATCTGACTCTTAAACGCTAATCTTTTCACATATTATTGAATTTAGTTGATGCTACCGCAGGATGTAAAAATCGGGCAATGTCTACTTCAACTATGTTTCATTGGTATAAAACGATGAGTAAAGCAGAGACCTGTCTCTCCTACAACGTGATTTTTTTCGACTAAAGCTTGTCAAACGTATCTTTTCTGGGGTAAATTTGAATTCTGAGATATCAAAAAAGTGTAAAGATCCAAGTCACAAAGCCTGTGAAGTGCAACTTCCTGCATGTCAGTCTTGGAGTAATATTTGACCACACAAATTTCGTTGCCTTGCTATATGTGACGGCAATGGGTGCATGGTGCTCCGTTTAGATGCTTCACCCCCCCCCCCCATTGCAAAAAGAAGCTACGATAATGGCAGGTAGCACCACTTTGCATCTAAGCCAACTTGCATAAAAATTCTCAAAGTGGATGAATGTCTCCTCGCATAGGCGGAATTACGGGGGGGGGGGCAATCGGGGCACTTGCCCCCTACTTTTTTCCAGAGCTTAAAAAAATAATAACAAATTAGCGAAATTATGCGAGACCAGAGAAATTATAAGAGAATTTTCAATAGCCTATTAAAATTAAATTTTACAATGTGTAATGAAGGAAAATATTAATATCAAAATTCATAAAATTGCTAGGATAATTTTTCTCGGCGCGCTGCGCGCGCACCTCCAGAGGAAACTGACTAATACAATTGAAAATTTTGTCTGTCAACGTAAAATTCCTTTCGTCCTACGCCCCACACTGTTGTGACTTGAAGCTCTGAAATAAGGTTAACTGAAAGTACTAATGTACGTCATTAAAAGCACCATGGTCCTTGCAAACAAAGTCTCAAACCCCACCCATGTATATGGAATAGCATTATTCTCGAAGAAAAAAAAAAAGAAAAAACTCGGCGTGCTTCGCATGAGCCTTACACAAATCGATGTCTCATTAGTACTGCTGTGCGTGGGAAAACTTTCGTGGAATTGCCTCGTTATTACTTCCTGTAGGACAGCTTGACTAAATTACCATTTCCAAAACCCTTGCTACACCTCTCGCTGTTCACTTTCCTTTATACCAACTACCACCATCTTCAGCAAATTGACTCACGGTTACTATCTTAAATTTGCGGTCATCATATGGAATCTATGTCATCAGCATTTCAAATTATTCCTGGTGGAAGCAGGATTTTCTGACAAAATGGTCCAAATGTCCGCAAAAGCCGTCAGATTTAAGAAAGATTTCTTGGGGAGGACCCTCAGTCCCCAGCCTCCGGCTTCGCGCCTTCGACGAACGCGGTTAAAGGTTTCGCCAGCCACAGCTTCCCAAGGTGCAGCCTCCAGTAAAATTACTTCCCTGGCACTTAAACTGCCGATGCCCTTGACCATGTTCATGTAAAAACTACACACAAAAGATTTCATTGACTTCTTCAAGTATAGTCTATAACCTTTAAAACCGACACTACCTTATTTTTCACACTATAAAATAGCTGAGGGACACTTGTCCCAGACCATCGGCAAAAATAATATGAAAGAAAGCCTCCATGGAGCAAGATATATGTTCCCATATCCTGCTCCATGAAAAGAACAGGCACCTGGGGAAAGTAGGAAAATTTTTTATGCAATAAAAATACTGCATTTAAAACTAAAGAAAAACAATAGGTTACAATTAAATGTCTCAAACACGGTGTCTCAACGCTGTTTTCTTCTGCGCGATTCGAGCGCACCAGTTTTAAATATTGCTTCGGGGTTTCTGGGCTGCTTCCTGTAGAACATCCTGCTTGTCATAACTTCTTACAAACTCTCAGGGCTGTAACCGAGTCCACCTAATCCGAGTCCGAGCCAATTCCGATTCCAGTGACCCCAATTCCGGGCCAATTCCGAGTCCGGTACCACCCGAGTCCAAGCCGAGTCCGAGTCCAGAGGACCTGAGTCCGAGCCGAGTCCGAGTCCATCCCATATATAACTGTGCAGTAAAATCCTTGGAAATTG
Source organism: Holothuria leucospilota (assembly GCA_029531755.1). Taxonomy (NCBI): domain Eukaryota; kingdom Metazoa; phylum Echinodermata; class Holothuroidea; order Aspidochirotida; family Holothuriidae; genus Holothuria; species Holothuria leucospilota. Next base: position 13,554,130 of record CM055983.1, read on the forward strand.
GCAGCGCCGCGGTGTAGTGTAAACACAGGAGCATGAGTGCAGGTACAGGTACCAGCTGGTCATGAGTACGGGTACCAAGCCATGGGCGTGGGTACAGGTATGGGAACCGGGCCATGAGTACGGATGGGGGCCGGTACAGGTACGGGTAACAGGTCATGAGTCCGGACACAGTGAAGACATAGATATCCCCAGAAATGTTAGCTTAAAATATAGTAAAGCCCAGCTGCAAATTAAATCTACATATTGTAGCCCCACCCCACCCTACCCACCCCCCCCCCCAAAAATATGTCGCAACTCCTACAATTGCACCAGCTGATGCTTGTACTGACACGTCATCATCTCTATGGTTTGAAGTAAAGTGCAATTTTCATACCCGTTACACTACTTGAATACACGAAACTTACAACTTTGGCAAATTAGTATTGATTATTTTCTGATGCCTATAAACATATAGCTAATTCACTGACATTTTGTATGATTGGACTTCACACCTTGTAATCCTACAGGCTGATGGTCAGTGCTTGAATAGCTTAATCAACTTGAACCATGGGCTTGTTGTATGAACCAAGGATGTGTTGGAGCAACTACCTACTATTTACAGTACAATCAAAGCCAATTAACAGTTTTTATAACAAAAGCAGTCAGATTTTCTGGGTCTGAGAGTTTAAGAGGAGACTATACAAATCTCCAAAGCACTGGAAGATTCAAGGAAAATACAAACTACACTATAGCAGTATGGTACCTAATAATACCTTGAGTTGTGCCTAATCCACTCACTGGTATAATATGTGCCAATTGATTGTTACACACTTTGCACAATGCAAACAATGAACATAGCTCTGCGCCTTGCCTTACTGTACATTGTCAGTGAATCTCCTAAAATCCTCCTATTCAAACCATAAAGTTATTATGGGCTCTGAAGGAGGTGATACTTTTTTGCATCCTGTCTTCTGTCACAAATTTTACAAAAAGGCTATACTGTGTAGACTATATACTAAGGAAGGCTTAGTATTAAACTGCTACAAAGGGGGTAGTTCTTGCATTTGTAAGTTTTATCCAGATAAGATGTAAAGATGTTGAATAGTTTATTGGTTACAAGACCAGACCAATTAATCTTCCCATGTATCCCTGGCTAGCCTGGAGCCCCAGGAGGACTTAGCAAATCCTTTCCCCAAGGAAAAGCCCTTGCCCCACCTACAAAATTCCAACCTGAGTAAGTTTCAACCCCAGCTGATTCTCAATATATAACTCCCATGCCCCCACTGTTGCAAACATCCCCAGGGGCATTTTTCCAGATAATAGGCTGATAGCCCAGTGGTAAATATGAGCTAATATGCTAGGGGGCATTAAATTTTCACTTAAGCGGACTCGGCTGGACTCGGCTCCGAGTCCGAGTCCAGTTGCAGCCCATTCCGGGCCAATTCCGATTCCAGGACCTCCCATTCCGGGCCAATTCCGAGTCCAGAAAAAACTGGACTCGAGTCCGGAATTGAGTCCGAGTCCGGACTCGGGTGTTACAGCCCTGCAAACTCTTCTATTATCATTGAAACCACCAATGCTCACATGGCCGTACGCAGCCTAGGAGAAGTCTCCTCTCCCCTAGAAATTTTCAAAGCAAAATTTTGAACACCGTCGATTTGTGTAAATTTACCGAGTCTTTAAAGATTGTTTAGATTCAAGTCTTCACGCAAGGAGAGTGTCGTCTCCGGTACCGTAATAAGGGACAGGCGCTTAACGTAGGGGGCTAGAGGCCTCTTCTTACTTTTCTTTCTTACCATTTCTATTACTCATCACTAAAAAGTATGAAAAATGCGATTATTAGCGTGTTTCGCGGGCACCCATTCCGAGTACTAGATCTCCCACTTTTAAAATTAAAAAGCCCCAGGAAACTCCCAAAATAATCTGACTGTTGGTCACATGGACAAAGAATACAATCGAAAAAAGTCAAATTGTGATTTTTGTGGTATGTTAATTGCCTACATTATGTCATTTAAAGTTAAAGCTAAAATGCATCATTTTAATGCCTACAATTTCGTAAATACCTCAGAGCTTCCAGGGGCTTCGCCCCCTGTGCCCCAACCGGGGCTCCGCCCCTGGACTCCACGCCGTTAGGGGGAGCGCTTCGCGCTCCCGCGGCGCCGAAGGCTCCGCTTAGCAGTCCACCTGGCTTTGCCCTCCACTTTCAGACATCAAACCCCGCCCCTGTCTCCTCGGGAGATATCTCTTTTTTACATCCAGCCAAAAAAGAAAGGAAAAAAATCACTTTATTATAAGAACTTCTAAATTTATTATTAAATCAAAACTTTCCCAAATATAAGTCCATTTTCCATCTAAGCCATCTTACACACCAAACTCTTCGAGACTGAATCTCGAATGGCGTGGTGTCCCTCCCCTTATAGATGACAACCCTTTCCCTTATACCCAGCCGAAAAGAAAAACTTACTTGAATATTTATAAGGGTTCTAAATATATAACCAGCTTAAAGCTTTGCCAAAGATGGTACCATTTTTGATTCCTTGCCGAAGGCCGAAGGAATCTATGCGATGGTGATGTCGTGTGTGTGTGTATGTGTGTGTGTGCGTGTGTATGTGTGTGTGTGTATGTGACGCTTTTGCTTGTAAACACGATATCTCGAGAAGGGTAACTCCGAAGGATCTCATACTTGGCATGTAGATTGCCCATATTGAGTAGATGATCCCTATTGTTTTGGGTGGAGGTCAAAGGTCATTTGGGGTCACAGGAGGTCAAAAGGTCAAAACCTAGTAAACACGATATCTCAAGAAGGGTAACTCCAAGGGTTCTCATACTTGGCAGGTAGATTGCCCATATTAAGTAGATGATCCCTATCAGTTTTGGTGGAGGTCAAAGGTCATTTGGGGTCACAAGAGGTCAAACGTTAAATACCCTGGAAATTGCTTGTAAACACGATATCTCCAGAAGGATAAATGTGAGGGATGTCATACTTACCATGTACATTGCCCATATTGCGTAGATGATCCCTATTGTTTTTGGTAGAGGTCAAAGGTCATTTGGGGTCACCAGAGGTCAAAAGATAAAAACCTTGTAAACACTATATCTCAAGAAGGGTAACAGTGAGGGATCTCATACTTAGCTTGTTTATTGCCCATATTGAGTAGATAGTTCCTCTTATTCTTGGTGGAGGTCAAAGGTCATGTGGGGTCATCAGAGGTCAAAACATTAAAACCTTGTAAACACGATATCTCCAGAAGGATACATGTGAGGGATCTCATACCTATTGTGTGGATTGTTCATATTGAGTAGATGATCTCTATTGTTTTTGGTGGAGGTCAAAGGTCATTTGGGGTCACCAGTGGTCAAAAGGTCAAAACCTTGTAAACAGTATATCTTAAGAAGGGTAACTGTGAGGAAATTCATACTTAGCATGTGGATTGCCCATATTGAGTAGATGATCTCTATCAGTTTTGGTGGAGGTCAAAGGTCATTTGGGGTCACAAGAGGTCAAAAGGTCAAAATGTTGTAAACAGTATATCTCAAGAAGGGTAACTGTGAAGGATCTCATACTTAGCATGTGGATTGCCTATATTGAGTAGATGATCCCTATTATTTTTTGGGGAGGTCAAAGGTCATTTGGGGTCACAGGAGGTCAAAAGGTCAAAACGTTGTAAACACTATATCTCAAGAAGGGTAACTGTGAAGGATCTCATACTTAGCATGTGGATTGCCCATATTGAGTAGATGATCCCTATCAGTTTTGGTGGATGTCAAAGGTCATTTGGGGTCACAAGAGGTCAAAAGGTCAAAATGTTGTAAACAGTATATCTCAAGAAGGGTAACTGGGGGATCTCATACTTAGCATGTGGATTGCCCATATTGAGTAGATCATCTGTATTGTTTTTGGTGGATGTCAAAGGTCATTTGGGATGACCAGAGGCCAAAAGGTCAAAACCTTGTTAACACGATATCTCGAGAAGGATAACTGTGAGGGATCTCACACTTGGCGTGTAACTTGTTTGTACTGAATAGATGATCCCTACTATTTTTCGTGCAGGTCAATGGTCATTTGAGGTCATAAAAGGTCAAAACCTTAGTAAACATGATATTTTAAGGAGGGTTTCTATGAGGGATCACATACTTGGCCCGTGGATTGTTCATATTTAGCATGTAGGTTATTTTGGGTCACAAGATTTCCAAAGCTTTTGACCTTATTAACATGGTATCTCAAGTAGCATAACTGTGAGGGATCTCATGCTTGTCATGTGGGTGATTCATGTTTGCTACAATAGACCCATATGGCAAGGAATCACTAAGCCTTTTGGCTTTCTGGTTAATTTAAGCCGCATTACATAAATGACATGTCACCCTCCCATTAGAACCTAACCAAATGAGGCAACCCTGCACGGGGTGACAAAGGAAGGTAAGTGACCGTAACCGCCCCCCCCCCCCCACATGGATTTCGACATGGCCACGATCCTGGAAGTGCAGTATACTTTCAATGTTCTTTGAAATAAGATATAAACGGCTTTCGATCTTTCACGAAGAAAGAGAGTGTGAGTGCACGGTTCTCTTGTTTTAGATGTTTCTAGCTCGAAGCAGTTATTTTTGACAATATGTTCTAATCGGTAAGGTGTGTGAGGGCTAAAAATTTGGGGATGTGCCCTTTTCATGTTGCCCCCCCCCCCCCCCGGCAAAAAAGACCCTAGATCCGTCCCTGTTGCCGTAAAAGATGATAGCGCCACCGTTTCCTTTGGTTTTTCGTGGGTGTCCCAAAAAGGAAACCGGTGCAGAAATTTGATCGGCCAATGACCTTTGCAAGAACAAACATACCGTTCGTTTACGGCTGCAAAAGGGAAAGAAGGTTTGGAGAGATATAATCGATGACAATTGTTTAAGGCGTTTGGTTTCATTTACTTCGCGTTAGCGCATGGCATGAGCGCGATACGACTTTCCAACGAAACCGGGCCAACATTAAAATTTTGATAACCCAGACTCGGCCCGTTCCTTTATCCCCAGTTCCAAACCTGCACCCAAATGAAGAATACTTGGACTATTGCTATGTACATACATGTAATCGTATTGTCACAATGCATCATAATATACAAGTAGGCTGGTACACATTACACATAAACCGCGATCACGTATGATTACGTACATACACCAATGGCAGTGGCGCCGGCACGGGGGGGCATGGGGGGGCGCGTGCCCCCCAATGAAAATTGTTTGAAAATTTTAAAATGATCCCAAAAGGCGATTAAGCTATAGATTTCTGTAGGGGGTAGGGTGAGGTGTGCTTCAACCGAGTGATAGATCTATTTAATCATTTTCTATCACAAATGTTTCTCAAACTATCAGAATTTTCGCAAATCCTTCGCAAACTATCAAAAATTTCGCGCGCTCCGCGCGCTTCAAACCTTACCTCTGTGTTCTTATTATCAATATCTTCTGATAGCAACTCCCGGAGAAGCACAGCAGCAAAAGTTGAAAGCTGTTCACGAATTAACAGGTAAAAGACTGGCTTTTTGAGTGGCATGTAGGTTTGTTGGGCAATTGAAAGTGTCTCGATGCAGATTCTGAATGCAGGTTTTGTCATGGAAATCTCATTTAATGAAAAATTTCGCGCGCTTTGCGCGCATGCTTTACGGTTTGCACTCCATCTTATGACCATTATTAACATAATAATACATGGAACTATAATCACAACATCTGTAGGGGCCTATAGTATCAATATGCGTTCTTTCAATCTAAGTTGTTGAAGCATGATTTGGAAAGTTGAAATTATGCCGTTATATATTTTCCAGAAAATTTTACCGAGCGCTTTGCGCGCAGCCATTATAGGTATAGATGGCAGACACGTAGCCAAGGGGGTGGATGGGGGCATCCGCCCCCTTGAGCATATTTTGGGGTATTTTTAATGTTTTTTTTTTTCAATATTGCTAGTGTTTCTCCTATTTATATGCTGTAAAATAGGCTTGGGAAGTGCCATTTCCAGCGATCTGGGATGCACTTTGGGCCAAAATTTTCTTGCGCTTTGCGCCAACCCAAGGTGGCGCAAAGCGATGAGAATCTGTCTATGGGGTTCGCCCCCTTGACAAATTCCTGGTTACGCCCTTGATAGATAGTGATTTTTAATACACTTACGACAAAAAAAGAATTCTGAAAACGCTTTCTTAGTCCTTCACCCCTTTTGCTATACCTATCAGGGAGGTCAAATATCACCTTCCTGCACCAATAGTCTCCCTCCCGCCCGTTCTCCATTGCTGGAAGCTGTTCATCTGGATTTTCGTTCAAAATTAGTAAAAATACGATAGTTGTAAAGTGCTCTACTCTATATTATCATTTGGATGTCACGTAATAAGCATTATGTCGTTGCTTCCGGAAGGCCCTATACAGGTGTCTGCCAGCCTTAGATGCCTTTTTATAATGCACAATGAAAGGGAGGAAAAATTTCGTTATATTCCAACAATTTTTCTGTGGACTCCACGCACGTATTTTGGATAAAAACATTGCCAATAGAAGGCTGTAAAGTAGCCAAAAGGGAGTCTTCAGGAGGTTTGTTGACAACGTATTCTTCTCTTAGACAGCATACTCTCCTTTTTCACCTAACCAAAAATTAGAATTCACTAGATTATGGACATTTTCTAGCTATATATCATCAGCTCCAAAAATATTCCAAAAGATAGCACCATTTTGCATCTAAGAAACCTTAAATAAGCAAAAATTTCTCAAAGGGGAGGGTGACACCCCCTCCCCTTAGACCCCTCCCCCAGGACGGCACCTTTATGTAGTGACAAAGGAAAGATCCTCACTGCTGTATTCAAAGCGCAGGCGCATAAAAAAACGAATATTTAAGCGTCGCCACTCAGTTGGATAAAAACATCCAGCCAGTCGGAAAAATTAGAATTCACTAAACTATGGACATTTTCCAGCCATACAGATATGTGATCAGCTCCAAAAATATCATAAAGATAGCACCATTTTGCATCTAAGCAACTTTAAATAAACAAAAATTTCTCAAAGGGGAGTGGGACTCCCCCTCCCCTTAGACCCCTCCCCCAGGACGGCACCTAGCTGAGTGCAGTGACACCTGACAAAGGAAGGATCCCCACTGTGTATACGAACGTAGGGAGCACACGGGAAAAACGCATTTTGTGCAGACTTGGGAGGTTAACTGAAGTGCCATTACGACATCATCTGTTGTGCCCCCCCAATCACCAAAGCCTGGCGGCGCCACTGCCAATGGAAACAGAAAAACACAATGTAGTCTGATACAGTACCAAGGGTTGTGGAACTCGTTACATAAATGACCAGAAAGCCAAAAGGCTTAGTGATTCCTTGCCATATGGATATATTGTAACGAACATGAATCACCCACATGACAAGCATGAGATCCCTCACAGTTATCCTACTTGAGATACCATGTTAATAAAGTCAAAACCTTTTGAAATCTTGTGACCCAAAATGACCTACATGCTAAATATGAACAATCTCAAGTATGAAATCCCTCATAGTTATCCTCCTTGAAATATCATGTTTACTAGTTTTTGACCTTTTGTGACCTCAAATGACGTTTGACCTACAGGGAAAATAATAGGGATCATCTACTCAATACGAACAATCCACATGTCAAGTGTGACATCCCTCACAGTTATCCTTCTTGTGATTATTTACTTAATAATGGGCAATACATATGGTACGTATGAAATCCCTCACAGTTACCCTTCTTGAAGTATACTGTTTACAAGGTTTGGACCTTTTGACCTTTGGTGACCCCAAATGACCTTTGACCTGAACCAAAAATAATAGGGATCATCTACTTTATATGGACAATCCAATGGTGAGTATGAGATCCCTCACCATTACCCTTCTTGAGATATAGTGTTTACAAAGTTTTGACCTTTCGACCTCTGGTGACCCCAAATGACCTTTGACTTCCACCAAAAACAATAGGAATCATTTACTCTACATGGGCAATCTACATGCCAAGTATGAGATCCCTCGGAGTTATCCTTCGTAAGATATCGTGTTTACAAGCAAAAGCGTCACACAAACACATACACACACACACACACACACACGACATCACCATTGCATAGATTGCTTGCCTGCCTTCGGCAAGGAATCAAAATTGCAGTTTGTCTCATGATAAGACTAAGTCTTTCATGAAAGGCGTAATTCGGACTAACGGCCCGAATCGATTTCTTCATGATGCAGAGCGGATTTGAGGGTATGGAACATAACATAGCAAAGCATACCACAGCATAACATAACATACGGTAACATAACAAAACATAACATAACATAACAAGTTAAAGGACAAAGGACAGCTAAAGCCCATCAAACATAATCAGTACAATGCCGGAGTTTTAGGCATTTTCAGTATTTTTTCAAGTAAACCATTTTCTTTTGGGTTTTGGGAAATCTCAGGGGAGGGAGCCCCTATCCCCCCGCCGTCTAAGGCCCTGTCTACAAATGGCGTTGAATAGGCACTGAACATAACCAAAAATCTCAATTTGACTTTTTTTTTCAATAATAGCCAATTCCTGACCAACAGCTAGTCGATTTCAGGATTTCTTCATGATGCATGCAGCGGGTTGCACAGAGTTTTGGAAAACCGTCAGTAACACTGCCCTACTTGAAGTAATAATTATACACTTAGTGTAGGCCTGTGTGATAGATTCCGGCAAAGCGCACCGAAAAATAGCATTTTAAAGGCATTTTATAAACTTTTTACTTCATTCTACACTTCAAAAGTACGGTACCGTAACCTGTTACATTGGAATACCCCCTAATTCCGATTATCTGACAAATATTACTTCAGCGGGGTACACTGATTGTTTTGCCTCCCACTGTTTGGTTTGGGGCCGTCCCCCGCAATTTACCCCCTTGCTCGTAAGTCACAAACACTCCACGACGAAGCTGTTCCTGCAGTCTAATTCACCACGAAATTTATATAGGTTCCATGGCAGTCTTGCCCGCCTGACGGACGTGCCCGCCCGGCGGACGTGTATTACTCCTGCACCTATATTGGCTGCACTCGTAATACCAACGTCCGCGAACTTTCGCAAGAATTCTTCGTCAAACTGCGTAAAAACTGTACGCTATTAACTATTCATATATACGATCACAACAAACAGAATTATAAATATTCAACGAAAAAACGACTAAAGCAAGTCTTAGAGTATGTACGCCAAAGAGGAGTACATATTCGGCACCTTCTATGAAGGTAAATGGCAGTCACTATACTCCTGGCAGGAAAATATAATCTTTTCCTTGTTACGTAAGATTCAACAACACGTTTCCATCTGTCAGCAAGAGCACACCTTTTGTGGCGTACTCCGTATGTCGAGCATTTGCTACGTTTCTCCCACATAACGACTACGAATTTGCATCATCCCTTCCAGCCTCCTTCAGTTAACTGTAACTGATGAGCGTATGTGATTATCGAATTGCATATTTGAATTGATATTTTCAAGGTCTACCAACTTCCGAGTGGGTGGGTTAGTGTTGTAACCAAAAAGCCTGGGAAAAATTGGATTGTAGGTATTACAATTTGGTGAAGGTTTAAAAATTTACAGGCCAGCTCTCTATCACGTGGACTCTCAGCCTCGTCGATATGTCATAGTATGTTCACGCCACGTCCTTCTTGAATTGGCAAACTGCAGTATTTCCCATGACGTTTGCTGTAACTTTTGTTCCATTAATTTTTCAGATTACTGGTCTCATTTTAAGATGGGGCTATTTAATTCAGAAAAGCTACTTCTTACAATTCTTATATTCCGGACAGTGGAGTATTTAGGGCCCATGATCCTTCATAACCCCTGATAAGCCCTGTTTGGACTTATGGCCCCTTACCCATTACGATACTGGCACCCCACATATGAATTCACTTGACCGGGGTGGCAAATTTTTCTTTCAGAGTGCATTTTCTTGAAATTTAGGGCCACCTCCATGGTGGAGCTGAGGTAAGCTTTAGTGACGTCACGCGCCCACATAGGAGGGGCCTCTCCCCCTACCCTCCCCGAGCCACAGCCAATACCCGGCATGATTTCTAAAAAAACAAATCGAGCATCCGCCACTGAACCCACCGTCTCTCAGACGTCCGATGAAAAAAAAAACTTTCTTCAGAGCCTTCAGGCGAAGGTGAATATTCATGGACCATTACAATGTTGAACTACTTCAGTATGTGACCGTAATATCCCCAAGGATGTTAAAATCATGTCAATATTATCACAAGTCTCCTAGAGTAGATAAAGGTTTGACATTGAAACCAAATTCTGAAGAAATTACGTATCTTAATCAGGACCTACTGCCACGGTAACAGCCTTGAAGTTGGACGTGACTAATACAACTCAAAAATAAGTAGACTGCGGAGACACTTTAGGAGACTGGCAGCTGAAGTTAACATTATCCTTGAAGGAGTGTCATGGTATACGCCCCAGCGTATAGGCGTGAAATTAAACACAGACAGTAAGCAAGGTTAGTCCCAACATCAGCTTCATGCATACTCACACCTATATTAATTTGCGGCTAGTCGACGCGTATATTTCAAACATTTGTCACTGTCTCTACGCCTAGTAGTGTCAGTGTATACACCCGCTCTATTGCTTTCATCGGTTCCTTGTTGCCAGTGAATCATCTTTGAATCATCGCGGCTAGGACTCCGTCTCACCAATTTGGCTGTATTATTTTTACAGATACAGACCACAACTTTGATGACAGTTATTCGAAATATGACTAGATGGGAACTGTCGACGCATCTCAGGGCAGTTCTGGCAAGCATTCTATGACCGGGCACTACGACTGAGGGCAGTGTTCAAATATAGAGTACCTGGGTCATTCTTTGTCAGTATATTGCAAAATTTCAAAGACATGGAATACCACAAACCAACATATCAGGTATTTTGTTATACCTTACCTACTTGGCTACCTTATGATGATATATAAACTGAATTTTCGACATTTAGTATTTTCTAGAAAATAGACTACTTCGGTTTTGTGTCCCGGTTTTGGGTAACGGCTGTGAAATACAAGCATACAAATTTGATTTCTCTGCAAAACATATTTATCGTGGACTGAATTGCTTTGCTTATTTATCATGGTAAGGATATCACCAATAGTCAACATTCCAAAATATCAGTATTAACGCTTCACCCAATTTTCCAAACAGGATCATAGAAAACTACCGGACCTACATGGGTTTGGTGTCCCCCTAGTAACGTTTGTTTTCTAATGAATTTTTGCATCATTTTTTTTACAAAAATAGTCATTTTCAGGTGGCAAAAGTCCATTTGATATAAGAATTAGGTCAAACTCTTTTAAATAGTAGCACATTTGGAAAGGAATAATCAAAACAAACATTTGTTTAAGGCATCATTAATAATCAACAGAATAGACCTTTTTCCAAATCGCAGCTACAAAGGATTGTGGGATAGAGTTTTGGTGTGCATCATTTCTGGCCACAGTAAAATGTCATTGACAAAAACGACACACACTAAAATTCTATCCCACAATCCTTTGCAGTTGCCATTAGGAAAAGGGTCTATTTTGGTGTCCCCCTCAGTGAGTTATGTTGGTAAACTTTGATGAGTCACCATTTGCACAAGAAACGAAATTTTTAATGAATTAAGTCACCTGAAAAGAAGCTACCAGAATGTTACCAGAAAACATGATTTCATGTCCTTTGAACCAATTATTTGTTGCTGATGGACATTTGATTTTTTGGTGTCTCCCCTGCTGCCATAGTTATGTTGGCCATTCTTGATGTACGAACAACAAAATTCAATGAAAGCAGGGCTTTTGATAGTATCTTATTACTGCAAACAGTGGTTTCTATTGCAATTGAAAGTTTCCTGGTCAACTCAACATTTAAAAATTAATGTTATCACTTGACAATTTACATGTTAGGTGTTATGGGGACACCAGGTGTCCCTGTTACACGCGACAGTTTGCATGGAGCAAATATCCTGCAAATATACATGTATATAAAGTGATGGAAAATAAGATACCAAATAGAAATTCTAAAAATCTAAGGGTATCAAAGAGGAAAATTTGAATAGTTAAATACATTTACTAGTTAAAACAGTTAAATTTGTACAAAGTCTGTAAAAGTGTGGACCTTTTTTCATTTGAAAGTGTTGAGAAAAATAAAACTGACTTTTTTTAGTTTTGGAAAATGCTTTCAAACTTTTTCCATGTTCTTGTTATAAAGGGTGCTAAATCACACTCAACTGTGAATTTTCAACCAATATGATTTTCCTCATTCTTCTAAGAAGACCTTAAAGACTGCTTTGGTGTCCCTGTTATGTTGGTCAATTTACTGGCATGTATATGTTTGAATGAGTCCCCTCATGCATACACAATGTTGTATGTAAAAACACTTGTATTTTTTATAAATGCTGATAATTCTCTATCATGAGTATAAATTTCAATAAAAAAATGGTTTTTAAATTTTGACCTCATGTCACACTATTGGTACCCTAATTTACAGAAAGACCCACCTTGTAAAGGTAATCTTGAGAGGTTGAAACTATAGAATGAACTAGACGAAAGACGAAAAAAATTTTATGAAAAATTAAAGACCAACACAATTTAACTCTAAAAATTTTATTTTTAGTATAATTTTATATTTGAGAGAGAGACTGAATTTTGAATTTTTTTTCAAAAACAGTGGTACTGTAGAGTAACCAGCAAAGACATAGGCTATAGCCATGATAAGAGGCAGCCAGTAAGGCATTAATAGCCAGCACAGACACATATCCAAGGGATTCAGAGGTTAGAACGAAACCCCAAGCCCACCCCTACACACCTCAAGGTCAAGATTCTTATCTAATTTCTCCATATATCTCTGCATTGCAAGGTTGTTCTATAGTCCAAACTTCTGTTGCTGAAACTCTCTGAAATTTCCGGGTACGGGGCTTGCAAGAAGGTAGTTACATTCATTTTTTCTCTCTATTTTTTGTGATTTTTTACATCTCAATGTTTACATCAATCATAGGAATAGGAACAATTATGTGAAAGGAAGAGCAGTAAGACACTCTGTAGGGCTTACCCGGTATTGACACCCCCTAAAAAATAAAAAAATAAAATAAAAACTGAAAAGTGATTAGTACACTTAGGAACAAAAATGCTCAGGGTCAGGGGCGTTGATCCGGGGGGGGGGGGCAGGGGGCGATTGCCCCTCCAAAGAAAATATTGGGGAGGCAAACATATCGTTTTGCCCTCCCCCCAATAATTCATGCAGAGTAAAAAAAGGTAGAGTAAAAAAAGAAAATATATCATAGGCCTATTGTGGTGTACAGATGACTTTAGGAGCTTTGAGAAAACGCCAATTTGAGCCTATTTAAGTATTAATGTGAATTTCCCATCTAACCCTTTCAACATAATGGATATTCCCATATTCCATAGTCCCATATGCTATTTTTCAACACTTCAGATAACCATTTACCTGTTTGCACATTTTCTATTGAAATTAGGGTTGACGGAAAATTTTTGCCCCGCCCGTCCCCAAACCCGACCTACGCCCCTGCTCAGGGTGGAATATAGAAACCACAGAGGAATTGGTTGTAACGGGCAGCGAGGCCAGCAAGAGGTAGCCAGTGACATGTAATCAGAAGTTGTGTGCTATGCCTAGGGGTATCTGTGGCAATCTGGTAGTATGTGGAAGGAATATGAGATATTCGTCTCCCTTATTGCCATGTAGCTCGGGTTACTCAGACTGTTAGAATATCAGTATTGATCCAGATAAGTTTTCATATGTTTATCAAAATAATTCTCAGTACCCGGTAGAGTCAGACTGTCTGAGCAGAGAGTTGTTCTCCGAGTGGAGATAGCACGGAAAGTTTAATTCATGCAAATATATTAAGCCACTTAAAGGCATTTTCCGGTGGCTTTTCACAAGGGTCTCACAAGGGTCTGTGAAAGAGAAAGAAATTCCAGTTCATGCCCTCCAAAGCCCGTAGCAATACTCCTTTCCTAACTCGAGATAACTCATATAAAAGTGTGCTTATTTTTGTCAAAAAATACCTCCAGTTCTCATCAAGGTCATGTAATGTTTATGATATAAAGTGCATGCACATTGCCTCAGATTCCTTTTGTTTTTCCTTATAATTGAATGCCCTGTTTGTCCTTGAAACTTGATACTGTTGGGATGTTTGAATATGTTTCCGTGTAGATTTAACACAAATCTACACCATGTAGGCCATAACAAAGTTGCTAAATATCCCCTAAAGCAGCGTCAACATCATAAAGAAATTCAATGCTTTGTCAAATTAATGTGCCGCGATGACATCAGAGGTTTCCCATAATGCACTTTATCTTGAGAAAAAAATTGCATTTGTTTAAAAATTATTATCTTCCAAACTCTAGATGCGGTTTTCATCTTCTAAAAGAGACAAATTTTCTGCATATTTTGAACTTACTGAATTTTGTCTCTGGCAAATCCCTTTAAGTGAAAGCAGATTACCAACTATTAGCTGGTGATAAAGCTCGCAGTGACTTAGGCCCTTTATTTAATGCTTTCATGATTTCCGATTCATCTCCTAGCGACATTCACCTCTAGTAATAATTTAACAAGGTGCTTAAATACAACGCTTTGGTGTGTAGTTGAGTGCCGCAAACATTCAGATAACAGGGTGTTTTAAATTCAAAGTGACTGTTTAACAGAAATAGAGCAAAACAAAATACTCATCTCAACAGACCATATGCAAATGAGATAAACAGACAAAAGCCTTACTCTTTTATCGCAATCTAAAAAGTTTTCTCAAGTTCCCTGAAATAACCGGACATAATATTTGTTCACAGTTCACACAAATCAGGCTAATGTGCTCTCAATTGGGACTCACAGCCAGGCGATACCAGAGAGAATAAATACTTCATTATTTTCCGAGCGACTGGCAATGGCATGGCAATGGATAAAATCTTCCCAGTTCTACTCAAGATGTAGCAGACGACAAATACCTCTTTGTAAACTTTCTAATCCAGCTCAATTTTTATAGAAATGTCAAGAGCAAAATAATCGAAAAATTTCTTCATAACCTTGAATGCGTAAACCTCATTTCGAAGGAAGTTGTGGCGAGATATCTCCATTCGGCACAACTCTCTGGTCGGAGTGTCCGAGCAACCTGAACTTAATGTGGTTTCGTGCTGACACTTTGAAACGGTTCAGTTATATGTTTTGAAATACATGTTTTAATTGCGTGTACATGCTAAAGGCAAACGCAAAGACAAAGTGGCTGTGTAATGACTTCTCCCTAATAATATTCAAGTGATTTCGAACTTGACGTATTCTTTTCAGCAGAGTCCGATAAACGATAGGCTACTAGGGTTCAAACGACCACAGTCGAACACTATCCCAAAAGAAAGTTCTTTCATGCCCATAGACCAGTGTTGAAGAAACATATCGGCACATCATAATGTATGATTTCATGGGATAGTTAGTATAGATTATTTATTTATTTATTTATTTATTTATTCATTCATTCATTCATTCATTCATTCATTCATTCATTCATTCATTCATTTATTTATTTATTTATTTATTTATTTATTTATTTATTTATTTATTTATTATTTATTTATTTATTTATTTATTTACTATTTATTAGCAGAGGTCATCCTCTTTCCTTGTACCTGGTGCCTCCTGTTTTACATACTTATAAGTGTGATAGCTAGTTAGTTATTTTTTTTTTTTCCTCCTTTTTATTCATGAAATGCTCATATAAACATTGACATATAAAGTGTTTCTGGTAGCTCACATGATTTTCAAGAAAAACTTAAGAACAAGTACAAAGAAGGCGTTAAATCATTGAATTAAGCACATAGACTTTCAAACATTACCACTACGAGTCGATATAATCATAGAACACGTCACATAAATCATAGTAAGTAATCTGCTTTTTCGATCGAATTGGTTTTCTTTTCGCCCTAAATCTTTCCACATTAATTACAAACTTAAACTTGTA
This sequence comes from Holothuria leucospilota, assembly GCA_029531755.1. Classification (NCBI taxonomy): domain Eukaryota; kingdom Metazoa; phylum Echinodermata; class Holothuroidea; order Aspidochirotida; family Holothuriidae; genus Holothuria; species Holothuria leucospilota. Next base: position 13,570,068 of record CM055983.1, read on the forward strand.
CAAAAACTCTTGAACTGAAAGTTCTACCCCCTTACACTTGCTTTGATAAATATAGTTTTTCATATGCAAAATTAAAAAGTTGAAGGGGTGCTTTTTCCCTTGATTAAAACCAAAAAATATATCCTGTTTGGAAAAGAAAAATTGCTTTTTGAGAATCGACCTTTCTACATCTAAAATAAAACTTGAAACCATATTACAATCCCAAAATAAATGCTCAAGGCTTTCGCTTTCAGTGTGACAAAAAGAACATTTGTCACTTTCTTTCTTCCCCATAGCATGGCGCAGCTTATTAGTGGCTATAATTCTATGAATAAATCTAAACTGTAGATAGTGTAGTTTTGTTTCGTTCGTGTTTAACACGGGGCATTTCAAAAAAATGCTGCCAATCTAAATCAGTGAGGTGGCTAAAGTTCTGACCCCACTTATACAGTGCAGTTGGGCGACCAGAAAAAGTTTGAATAGAATAATTATACATGAACTGGGAAGTAGAGGGAGCATCCAATAACCCTTTCAAACCAAGAATTAATGTTCACAACCGTATCCCCCACCCCCCTTCTTGGTCTCCACCCTCGTGGAATACTATTAATCATACCAAAATACGATGAAAAGGGCAATCTCTTAATGTGAAAACGAGTCATAAAATCACGATATGCTAAAGGTGCACCCCTTTCATCAAATAAATCTCTTACATGCAGAACATTTTTTTGAAATAAATCATAGTACATAATAGGCTTATTATTAATCCGAATAAAAGAATTATTCCAAATAATTTGATTATCAAAGTTCTCCGTCGGAGAGCAGAAAGACAATACACACCATGCATCAACGACCTCTTTAACAAAAGTATTCTGAATATTTGGGGCATCGCTGTTCCTACAGTTACATTGAAAGAAAAATTTTTTCCCAACAGATTGCAAAGAGATATCAAAAAAAGTTTTCCATGGATTGTTTTTATTAATACAGTACCTTTTAACCCAGGTACACTTTAAGCTTTTCATAAAAGTCGGTATATGGGTAACTTTCAGCCCTCCATCCCTTACTGTGTTAACTATTACCGAGCGTTTGACCTTATCAGGGTTCCCACCCCAAATAAAATCAAAAATAACGCTTTCTAATTCTAGCTAGTTAGTTAGTTATTTAGTTAAAATGAGTATTAGGGCTCAGGGCCCCATCGACGACCCTGTGATGCAGGGCCTCACTTAATGCACCAAACAACCTTTCAAAAATGCCTACCATAAATCTTGTGCAATCTCATCATGAGCATCACTATTTTTCATCAGGCAAGAACATTAGTCAGATTTACTGGTCCCGAATGCCCAGAGAATTCGCCAGTTTTGGAGACTAGTTAGTGCGTAATCGTAACACATCACAATTATTTCTTCCATTGATTTGAAGACTCAGTTTAGCTGTTCCACTGCTGTCGGGCCCAAGAGCCCTGTGGAAGTTCACAGTCGTGACAGTAAACCCAGCAAATAAAAGTTAATTAGTTGGTCCATTAAAGCATTTATCGAATTGCCATACATAGCATGGCCATTTATATTTTGTGCTGAAAGGAAAAAGTATCTGGACTTTATACCCTTCCCCTTAGATGCGATCAGGTAATAGAAATATTCACGTTCATTCATGAAATACCGAAATGATCTAAATAACTCATAAACTTTACAACAAACCCTTTTTATATACGTTCTTTTATATCCAACTAACATCAATTTCCCATTAACTATGTGACGGTACATACAAGTCATTAAAAATACTTCAACTTTCTGAGAATTGTACTTTTGGACTGACGAATATTGAGTTAGACGGTGGCGCATTGCCCTGAAACGAAACTCTGCTGTCAAGTAGGTTATTATTGCCGTAATAACCAAATATTTTGCATCGATGGCGTGCCATCATGCCTTCCACTACTATAGACACAGAAACTCACCACTTACATTTGTAAGTGGTTTAACATTCATTGGTATACTAAAGCACAATGTACTCTGTTTGTTAGCAAACTTGCTGACATTTTCGAGTTTCTCGTTATTTACAGATATAACTATTGGTAAATGACGTGACCTTAACCCCGAAAATAATGCAAAATATTTTTTTCTCTGATCCCATTTCTGTTTGACGCCCCCAATGAGAACAACTTGATATTTTGAACCAGCGAAACCACTAGCCCTCAATACAGTGTATAGTTTTCTAACCTCCCGGTATAATGTGACCCGAAAAAGGTTTCACTCCGGGCCCTACCTCGAGGATCGGGGTGTGTTTGCTCAGCTCCTCTTTAAGGCTTCCTTGGGATATGACTGAACAGGGAATATACCGTACAGTTTTCTACGTGTAGGCAATCCGAGCCCTCGAACAAAAATACCGGTAACTGAAAACGTAAACCTAATAAAGTAGACGAGATCGATGGAGATGGTGCAAAAGCAAGTTTCGTTTCGTAGCAATGACGTTTGATATAACTTAATCCCGAAAAGAGGCGCGACGAAGTTTTGCGAATACTCTAAAAAGTTGGGTAAAATTTTCACCAACGCCGGGGGCGTATATAAAAATACTGAAATTGGGCCAAGTTTGCCCAATTATTGTTGATTAATGGGTTTAATAAGACGTGGAATACTAAGTGAAAACCATCCTCTCGGTTAACCAGACCCTTTTTTAATGGGGAGGTTCGATTTTATGAAAAGTGGACCATTAAAATAGGAAGCAGTGTCTAAGCGGAGCGCCAACATCAGTTGGCGGGTAGCGTATACCGAGAGAAGTTTTGCCTAGAATGCATTCTAGATTGCCGGAAACGGCAATCACCATGTCTGAAGCAGGCGCCGATCCATACATTTCGAAAGGGGCGGGGGCTGAAAGCCCCCCTTTAATGTTATCCTATAGATTAACATCATGCTAATTTTCGTGTATTTGTTACTGTTTATGTGGCGAAAAAGGGGGCTGAGGCCCGGAAAGCCCCCCTTGGATCCGCGCCTGTAAAGTTACCAAAACAATCTTTATTTTGGAATCTCATATGTTAAAAATCCCCCCCCCCCCCCAAAAAAAGAGGTCAATTAGAATACGTGTATTCGGTAAAATCATTAGAGATGCCACTGGCGATCACCGACGAAAGGTCCTTTACTGTTGTGCATGCTTACTTTTGTAAGGCCACACGTGCCCAGCGAACGTAAACATTAAAGTAAAACGCAGGCGCGGATCCGGGGGGGGGGGAGCTTTCCCGGCCTTATCCCCCCCCTTTTTGCCACAACAACAATAACAAATACGCGAAAATCAGCATAATGTTAATCTAGGAGACTATTCAAGGGGGCTTCCAGCCTTCCCCCTTTTTGAAATGTCTGGATCCGCGCCTGAAATACCATAATTATTGTATTCGAAGCTATATCTATATCTGATCAGTAAGTATTTAATTAGATTACAGCACAAATAAGGTGCATTGGAAAATAGGTCTCCGTCGAGGGGGAGGGGGGTTCACTGAGTCAAGCTCTTCCGGAATTTTGAATTTTGAACCAGCCAGACAAGGTTGAGAGAAGTTTTTAACTGCCGTACCCGGTTGGTTTAAAAATAAACATTGAATAGCTGATTAAAACTCTGATGATACTTCTTACTGACCTATTTGTATAAAGACGAATCTCTGTTCTGAGGTAGGGGTATTCCTTTACCATTTCAAACAAAATTCATTTTAGAAGGTGCTGAAAGACAAAATGGTCCAATCATTTCATCCTTCTCAAGTATATTTATGTTTGAAATTTTCGTGACTACTTTAAGTTAACAATCCAGAAACCATGACATTGTATGACTCACTGACAAAGAAGAAATGTACTTTGAAAAACATGGAACGAACGACAAGATTTTGAAGGGTTCAGGTGGCTTGGCGGTTGAGTGCACTGCTTTTTATTCAAGAGGTACCCGGAACAGATCCCTGTAAACCACCCGGACATGTTTTGGTGGCTCAACAAATTGCTTGTTGGCAGTTCGTGGAACACTGTAATGCGGATTCTGGTTATCCGCAGAATGAAGTTGTCTGGTTCAAGTCTTCATACCAGTCAGCGGTCCGGACATTGGTATGCAGCAAGAATTTTGCGCAGTCCATCCCTGCTAATTTTTTGGAAAGTGGCTTAAACTGGGGATATTATTAGCCTGCCTGTAGGACTTTAAATGACAGTACATCCCAGCCTCGTTACACTCTGAGGACTAGTCCTAAAACGAAACACTTCAAATAAAAATGCTGCAGTGCCCTTTATAAGCCTAAGTGGCTTCCTGGTCCTGAAACGTTATTCCAAAACCTGTTGTGAGGTGCATAATTTGTCATTTTGACTGTTTCATTTTAACCCAAATGGATCAAGCGTTTCAGCTTGTAGCATACCCCCCCCCTCGAGGTGTTCGTTCGGGGGTAACCCCGAACCCCCTGGATACGGGCCAGTTAACTCCTTAATCACCAGTTGTTAGTAAAACTTAACCAAATTTCAGTATTTTCACAAACGTGCCCAGTGCTGGTGAAATTTTTATCGCTACTGTTTTACAGTGAAGGGGTCCAGATAAAAAGCCCTATATTTTCAGCACCTTAACTTGTTAGTGATTTTAAGAGGCTCAAAGTCAAAGTCATCGCATAGCCCTTAGAGAAAACGTGATGAGAAATCACGCCTTACAAAATTAGCAGCCATGCAGTTAATTCTCAGTGATGTTTGCACACAAAGGCCTATAGTCGACAACAGCATGAAAGTAATGTATATTCGTTCTAAAGTTTGATATGAGGAAAATAAGGCATTGCATTCAAATTTTCTGATAATTATTCCCTCTTCTCTTCAACCTTTCATCTTTTTGCAATGTTACTTTGTCGAAAGAATATTTTTTGATTACCTACTTTTTTCCACCACTTGGCTTCTGAACTGTTTTTTGAATACCGGATCCTCATCATTCTACAAACAGGAAATACACTCTAAAAACGTCAGGATCAGAGGGGCACCGACCCCAAATCCGGATCATTTATTTCATCAGATTTGGGTAAAAATGATCCGGATTGGGTCATTTTTATCCCAATATATTACTGCATATGACATGGATTCAGGTCAGTGCCCAGGGGCGTATATACATGAATTCGCAGTGGACTACTTTTCTTGGAGACCGACTCCCGCTGTTTTCGAGGACCCCCTTTCTTTTTGCTTTTTTGCACTTCAGCAGTGTTGTAACGAGTCACTCAATTTTGCAGTCGAGTCAAGTCATTCACTACTTTCAATGTGACTCGAGTCGAGTCAGAGACTCGAGTCACTATATTATTTCTATGAGGAAAATTTTGATACAATTGCTCGAGTCATTTCCCTCCCGAAAATTAGCGACTCGAGTCATGACTCGTTAGAACACTGCACTTCAGATGTTGTTCCGAATTTTCGGGGACCTTTTTTTTCTCTGCTTTTTGCGCTACTGTTACAAGGCACACTAAACTAGATTTGAGACCGACTTTTCATTTTCACGCTTGGGGTGTCACACCTACCCGTATTTACGCCCCTGTTGGTGCCTCTCAGATCCAGATTAGGTTCAAATTTTATCCGGACGTTCTTAGAGTGTATGCAATGCACGCGCAATACCCGTTGTCGGTTTGTTTCAGCATCTTTTTACCTACTGCATGGTCAAGTGGTTTGAGCATCCGACTTGCAGTCGGAAGGTCTGGGGTTCGACTCCTGGCCAGGTCATACCAAAGACTTTAAAAATGGAACCTACTGCCATTGTGCTTGGTGCTCAGCATAAGCAATGGAGTAGAGAAAACAAGTCAGTGAGCCACAACTGGAAAAAAGGCCGTGGCCGGCCCGACTTAAACCAATTAGTTATAAACTGAGCAATAAAACCTCATCTAACTCAATCTAAGCATCTTTTTAAATGTTTAATCAGGGAGTTGTTTTTTAACAACAACTCCCTGGTTTAATAACGTCATTCTATTCATGCATTCTTATGTTTGAACCGAAAACTTGCAATGCCAATACGGTTTTCACATGACGTCACATTTTTTTCGAAGAACTTTCAGAGAATAGGATTTTGCGAAAGAGTTTCAATCACCTCACCGCTAGGAAAACTAGTTACTTGCACCTGACCTACTCTAAAGGATCCAGCTATATGTTAATTACTCAGCAGTACTGACTTCCCTTAATTAGCGTTTCAGTCTGTAAATTTTCAAATAATTACAATACGTTATCATCTAGGCTAACCAAATGAAAAGAAACTTTTGCAATTTACTAACTCATCCCCTTTCTAAAGTTATTTTAGAAATGTTGCAAAACATTTATTGAGGAAAGCAATGAATGAAGTTAAAAACTTAGGTCAGTGGCACCCTTGTATGGTATGTATGCTGATTGCAAACAGCTCCGGTATGGGAGTATGAGGAAGGGGAGGGGGTTACTTCTGAAAGGGTCGGATTTGAACGAACCATCATGAAAATCCCTGCTTGTGAAGAGGCTACCAAAGCATCACAATGCATGGTCAGAATTGGTGTAAAAGGCATCATCGTCCCGAATGCAGTGTGCCCACGGAACCGTGACAAACGGCCAGTTAGACTCTGACGTTCAAAATTTTCTTGTCCCATTGTTGAGTTTGAAAGCTCATTTATTTAATTTGACATTTCTTCAAGTTTTGTAAAGTACAGCTGAGCATATTATGGGAGGGCGCTATGTAAGTTATTGTAACGTAATGCGATGAGGTGAGATGCAATGTCACGTGATACGAAGCAATTATGCGTAATCTTATGAAATGTAATGCGATGCGATACGATTAGATGCGATGCGATACGATGCGGTGTGATTCAATTTAGTGGACAAAAAGAGTGTAGACATGGCATGAATGTACACTCGTACAGTAACGACTTGTCAGTGTCATTTGAGGGCGTAGGCCGATGTTTGTACGAAGACTGCCCCTCCAAAACATACCGTCCACAGAGGTAGCCTGTAGCAAGACAATATCCCTTCCCCATCTCTGACATACCCCTCACCTACCCTACGCACAATTTAGGCGGGTCAGCCTTATCACATTGTTGTCATATTTTCGTTTGAAAGTCTGATTGTCTGGTGGTGAACGAAACTAACCCCTCATTGTTTCATCCTGCTCGCATAACTTAGTCTCGATCGCCTTAAAACAACGAACAATTCAGTCACATTTATAGTACAAAAATACACGGATTTGTCTTGTCCAAACACTTGTAAATATGTGTATATTTTGTATGGATTAGAGGGGATCTACCACATAACGACAGGGAGAAATTGTTGCCCTCCTGTGACCTTTGACCTGACCAAAAAGGCACCCAGCTCGAAGGAAGGTCGCAGATGATTGCTATCATGGCTTCGATGACAAGGACTTATTGGTCTCACCTTAGTCTACTGATCTATTCAAATACACAGGAATGTCATCACTTTAGAACACACACACGACATCAGAACACGAACCAATCTTTTACCCGTACATCCCTCTCAAAATTAGGGTAAGGCCGTAAATTCAATGGCACTGCTTGCAGACAGACTAGGTAGCATATGTTAGCGTAATTAAGCCTGCCTAGTAAACAGACACTACTTCCCACACATCCTAACAATAGTGGATAATTACCATGGGAGGAGAGAGTGGTAACTGCTAATAGCTACTAGAAACCGTGATTGACACGGGATGAGTGATTGACGTACAATTTGGATGGCGCTCTTTATGTTAAACTATGGCATACAAACTAATTCCCTGTACTTGCAGGATTTACAGTAACTCTAACGATTATGGCTGAATACACACAATAGACCTTCATATCGGATCAAAGCAGAGATTCAAGTACTGTGAGGTAACAATAGATAAACACCAGTGGTCGAAGATAACAATAAAAAGTGATGTGAATAAAGAACAAAGCCGATTACGCAGACTTCGAAGAATTCTGTCACGGTTCGTACAACCTCCAAGTGCACACTGAACCAATATTGCATAGAGCGTTAAAATGTACCACCCATGAGTTCACTGAAATCCATGGTGTATCACCGCTCAAGGTATAGGCGCACAATGAGAAACATATTGGAAGTAAGATGGTTTTTCACATTTTGACAGAGTTTGCGCGGTAAAACAATAGGAAGAAAATTTAATATTCCAGTGTAATAAGTACACTGGCTGAAGTTTTGCACGGTGGCGTATTACCATACGGTTGTGTAGGCTCACGTCTAGGGACCCGGAAGGGCAGGGCGAAGATTGTGGAATATTTGGCGCATAGAAAAACGCTTTTTCATGAATACTTTATTCATGACTAGTGTCGTCACTACTTTGGCGTTTTACAGGCCCAAAACACAAAGTTGGGGGTAAAATGATGGAAGGAAGTGTCATCCTTGCACTGTCCGTGAAGTATAAAGTGAAATACAGAAGAAAGACACAATATACCTTATGCATTGACGTCATGCGGCGTTATTTTGGAAGGTAAACAAAGAAACACACTGCACGCACCACGGAGACTTTGCGCGCGCGTACCAGATATACTTTCGCACTTATCAAACCGGTACACAAATCCGCCGTCTACATTTGTTGGTATAAGTTGCAATGATGCGCTCTTGCCTCCACGGGGGGGGGGGGTGTGCATTTCTGTTCTGTGACGTCATATTCATAAGGTCTATAGATCATTTTCTAGGTGGTGTACCATCACTGTTTTCTGCCATTAACTTACACACTAAACTGGGCATGTTCTTTGACCTCTCATTCCTTGTCAGTTTTAGACCTCAGCAAGGTACACATCACCTCTTCAATCTAAGCACTATATCATGTATTACACAAAGGATCTGCTGCTCTTTTAGAACCGGGGGGAAAATGACGGACTCAAAACAATGATTTTAGGCACTTTATGCGGAGGGGTCACCCTTGGCCAAATTGTAATTTTTTGTAATGGTGGTGCACCACCTTTCAAGCAGCAATTTCAAAGGATTATGGGACAGAGCTTTGGTGTGTGTCGCTTTTGTGCGCAAAAAGGACGCATACCAAAACTCTATCCCACAATCCTTTGCAATCGCTATTTGGAAAAGGTTCTATAGGGAAATCAGGCAGTACTCAGGGGACTAACGGGATATAGTGAGTTCGGGGCAGCCCTCCTGATTACCCAGCTCAGACACAGTAAGCACCGTAAATATTGCCTAAGAAGAAAGTAAGGACCTACGAAGAAAATAATGGCCAACGAAGAAAATGATGTCCCAAGAGAAAACGTTTAGGTCCAGAAAGTATTATAATTTGTTTTTAGGCCTTCGCAGGATACTGCAAAATGATTTATTAGGCCTCGGTCAGTGCGTTTGTGGAAAGGGGGTTTGTGGAAGGGGGTTGACTAAAGTCGGTCTTAGGTTAGGGTGACCGTTAATTTACCACTGCCTGTAGACCTATATGAGCACCAGTGCAGCAGTACACAGCTTGGTTTCAAGTACGTGTTCATAACTGTGATTGTTGTAAAGCAATATTGCCCCTTCGTACTGCATCATAGACATAGGCGCCTTTGTCTTTCTCGTAACAGACGAAAAAGCTGAGTTTCTCACATCTTATGGGATTTTCCCTCTGACGGAGAACACTCACCTCTTCCCCCACTTCATCATGTAAACTCACCACACTCTTTCCTACTACTTAAATTACGCTCGACACGAGTCCATGATCCCCTCTCCCCTATGAAAAAGCTGACATCATATATTTCAACATGAATGGATCGGAATATTTACTCCCTCAGACCGGGCAACTCGGGTTTGACAAATTATGTTGAACAGGCAAATAGGAATTAAAGCTTGTTTGGGGGGGGGGGGGGAATTGAAATAGCAACTTTATCTTCAGTGGGTTACAGGAAGTTCTAAGGTGGGGATGTGCTGGGGGATGACCATTGAATGCCCTCAAAGTTGGATCTCTCCAGTACTTTGCCCCTTCTCCATGGGCTCATTAAGGGGTAACTCTTTGTATGGAAATACGTACCGGTATGTGTTCTGGTGTCCAGTCCTTTGCTGATCAGGTGATAAAATGACACAACTACAAAACCGTATTTTTATTGTTGATAAAGTTTCGCAAAGTTTATACATACGTGGGTAATCTTTTTTCCATTTCTTTTTCAAACTAAATGGCCTTCAAATTCGTTAATTAGTCATACAAAACATTATTTATACTGGTATACGCCTAATGATGTTTGTTTTGAGTACTTAACAGCGTTTTGATTAATTTCATTTTAAGAGTTAATGTGTAAACAGTACAGTTAACACGTAAGCGAGATGATGCACAAAGATCTGAATTTTTACTCCATTTTGTCAAATATTTCGAAATTGGAATTTCATCCTAGGGACCTAGGGTCTGTAAGTAAACCCCGGCTAAAAAGGTCATCGGTTGACCTGAATTCGGTCCGTCTTTATCCGTTCTTCACCCTTATCCGTCGTTGTGGGCAACCGATTAATAAACTAACCCCCAATCACGCCTGTAAGTCGTTAAGAATGTCAGTGTTTATCTATTCATGTAAACTTGACCGAGAATTGTCAGCAGAATTCTGATGGGTTCGAGATTGTTATTTGGTACAGTAGCCACGGTGTCAATGAACCAGCCTGCCGTCAATCTACGGATTCTCTTGTTTCATCGAGGATAAACAAAACCGTCACTTGTCAGCTTTGCTCCCGAGTTCATCTCCTGATCCGAGGATTTTCCCCCTGCATGTCAGCCGTCGTTTTTGAGGTTCTTTTGACCTCTCCATCAGAAGTTGAGGTCTTATATGAGTCAATTGTCTGCATACCTGACCGTTCCCCCAGTGAGGTACCAGATTTGGTTGTGAATCTAGGGATGTTAGAGCAAACTGTCTCTGCTTTGCAGGGTGTGCACGGTCGGGCAGGCGTCGGTGGAAAAGCTCCCTGATCTTGCTGCCTCAGTATAGCTTGGGCAGGTGTAGGACGGAGAGGATGCTGTCGCGGTGAAACCACACACATCGAATGAAGTGGAAAACACAGGTCTTACTTGATTATGACAAAGCTCATGTGCTTAAACATCGGTTTTAAAAAGTCAAGGAACCCGGTCCTATATGGGACTTTTTACGAGAAACACGCCTTCCTAACAAAATCCTCATGCCCACTGATACTTTCCCCTCAAAGTGCGCTTTTACCGTACTAGGATTAACTTGTTAAAAGCAACCATATAACTGAAGACGTTTAATGGAGTACGGAGTCGGCTTGAAGAAACTAGGGGACAGCTTCCGTCACCAAAAGCTGTGTCGCTAGAGGTGGCAGGGGTGCGGGAAGCAAATTCACGAGGGTGAGAATGATGACTGAGGTATTTCAAACACAGTTTAAAGGTTTTATGGAAATGGCACGAAAATATTATAATGACATTTTCCACCTAATTTTCCAGGGGAAAGGAGAAGCGGTGTCGTGATGAGAGCCTGTCCTCTCCAATTTCCCCCTCCTCGATGACGCCACTCTTCCCTCTCGCGGTAGACCTACTTGAAATGCCGGAATGCGCAAGATTAGAACAGGGAGGTGATATCTAATATCACCTCCCTGATTAGAATACCCTGTGCACGTTTGTTTTGTCTCTGTTATAGCACTTGTCTCTGTTCGAGTATAAGCCGGCAGATATGATGAAATTTACCTGTCATTTCTCAAGGGTTTCATCATCAAAAGTAGAGTTTTTAAAATTTAATTTAGGCTCTTAGAGAAATCACTTCTCAGCGTTTGTATATTATTATGACAAGCTCATTCTGGCCTCTTTATTCTTTGCTCTCCCTTTTAAAGTTTAACATGAACTGATGAAGACGACTACCGTCATGCTCCAAGTATTTACTTCCTCGGGTCCTTGTCTTATTTGATGGACCTCACGTCTGTCTGTGACAGCTTAAATCCGTCCTTCGATTTCCTTATCATCTTATTCTCGTCATAATTATTCACATGGTTAACATTCCGCCTTAGTCCATTACTGTGTTTATCTAGCTAACTCTTTGATAAGCTTTTGTTCTAGTCCATAGGAAATAGATAAAATATTTGCCAGAAGAGAAAATCACGTAAGTTTGAATTCATCTTGATCGAAACTGGTCAGGTTTGTATCAATCAAAGTTTTAGGTTACTGTAGCTCTAAAAAACATTTATGTCAGATGTAATCGACAAACGTCATAATGTTTGAAGATTAAAATCTTCTTCCCAATACACTCTCATTTTTCATGAAGATAGTATTCTATTATCTACTTTCGAGCTCAGCTGAGCACTTTTCTCGAGCAATTACAAGTTAATCATTTCGCATCGGCTTTGATGAATTGGTTTGTGTCTGTCTGCTAGCTTCGAATTGATCAGTCCTTCTGCCTGTGGATTTCCAAATTTCGAACAACCTAAGACCAGAGAGTTGTTAACACCTCTCTGCTAAGACAAAGAAATAAGTGCAAAGGAAACGCAGTTTATGCAGGAAATCAAAAAAGACCAAAGAAACGTTTGTCGCTAGAATAACTTTCATTTCGTCACTCTATTTTGGATTAATAAAATAAAACAGTACAATTAATTGCGCAGTAACCTTGAGGTTTCATTATCTACTAAAATCGACTATTTTATCTGATGAATTTAAAGTTCTAAAGTTCTCATGGACTTTCTACATCTTGCTATAGTCGCTTTCAAGTCTCTCTGTTGTGAAACTGTAAGTCATTATAACAATTTTAAAAGTTCATCTAGTTTGTTTTACACCAGCGGTTCTCAATTAGTGTGGGTCATAGGCATAGGAAGCGGGGGAGCTGAAGCCCCCTTCGGTCAAACATGTAGACAAGTAAGGACAAAAATTCCCTTTTTTTCTCTCTGTAAAAACTATCAGAAAATTGCAGCAATTTTCCTTAAACTTTGCCCAAAAATGTTGCAACAAATTGCATCTGAGGACCCTCGAATATTCAAACATTTTCCAAAAAGTAGAGGGCACCCCTCCCCCTTTGACCCCTTCCCCAGGACACCGGTCTAAAACAAAGTTCACCTTCCTCCGTTCGAGAACAGCTTCTTACGACTATGGTTCAGGTCACGGGCCATTTTGAACTGAGGTTTTTAATACTTAATACAGTTATAATAAGTGTTGTAGCCAAAAGAAAAATATATTTTCAGGGGGACAAGATATAACAAAATGCATGAAGTCAATGGTATTTTTTGATCTTCTAGGGGGCGACACTTTTTCCAGGAGGGTCTCTCCCACTCGCCCCCTTGCCTACGGACTTGGGGACGCCACTTGAGAATCTAAAACGTATAGGTTGTCAAGTGGCAGCGCACGGCGTGCATTAATATGGCCCAAGAGAAGATTCCAGGAGCCCAACAGTTATTTATAAGGGAAGCAAACCAATTAACTATGTTCTGGATTCTACAATTATTATAAAATATGACCTCAAGTAAAAGTGGTCCTCAGCCCAAAAGACTTGAGAACACCTGATGTAGAATCTAGATATTATTGCTGGGGAGGTTAAATTACAATCAGGTGAGCACTTAGCAGAATTTATAAGCAAACAATGACGTCCATGGTTATCCCAGGGAGTTGCCAGTCACATCCCTTTGTCAGCTGTTATCCTCCGAACACAATCAGGAGTATACATTCACCATCCCCTTGACGTTAGCAGTGTCATTGACTGGCTTCCTGACCCGGCGAAGCTTGAAACTTAACTAGAACAGTCGCTAACTCGTCCCTACATGTAAAGTTGCTTAAATGAAATCACGATCATTTGTTTATATGCTTGTCGAATATTTTTCCTCATCTGGGCAAATCACTAAATGGCGATAATGAAGTCAGCTGGCGATACCTGCCTGTTCTATTTCGACGTTTTTATTCATTGCTTCGAACTTCCGAACAAGGAATAAGACGGCTAATATAACCATCTCGTGAAAACAACTTGAAGTTGCGGTAGAAATGACATAACATTTTTCAAAATTGCAATTATACCTTCAGGAATTTCTTCAGATCGTGTTATGGAGGTTTAACGACATACGAACCCATATGACTTTTCACCGAGTAAAGACTACCGGTACCGTACGCCATTATTTTGGCGAGTTTGTCCTTTTAACCCTTACATTGTGGGGTGGCCCGACCAAGTTTTCAGTACGGTTTTTGTTTGTCTGTGCGGGATGGCCTTTCAAACTTTGGTCAACGGTTCAGTTACCATTAGGTCCCTAACTAAGCGACAACTGACTTGTCATCTCCCTGGATCAGCGCCGTAGCGCACGTATGTAAGATCTCAGCGAGACTTATGTTTATTACTCCAAGGTTATTAGGCATGACGTGTATGAATTGGGTTCTTCGCTTCGTAACCCTCTACAGCTGAGACAAACCAGTTTATGAAAAGTGTGTTGAATAGTCGATCATCTAGAAAAGAACTTGCTCCAGCAATATCCGATCTTCGGTATGTTCTTACCCATGAAGTCCTTCTATTTTTACTTCATGAAGTTGTGGCCAAAGACTTGACAATAATCGAGCCACTTTTGAAGAAACTAAAACTGGGAAGGCTACCAAGTAGTCTCATAAACAGGACCAGCATGCAAAAGGTTGCCCTGCTATGAGTAAGCTGTATATAGGGCTATGGTGTCTGGTTAACGAGGAACATATATAGTTTCCTACACAAATTTCAATTTATCGCCCAAGGTAAAATATCAAGAAGAGAATGCATTGATGAAAATCGAACAGGCCTCAATTGAATGATGCTTCAAGTATATGGGCAAACGTAAATAGTTCGCCCAAAAGTAGGCTACCCAGTGCTCTCGAAATCAGCTCGCTGTGTACCAAGTCTTTCCCGCTGCGCACCAGTTTGGTTCACAGTCCACTTTTGAAAAGGCCATGTACCTTACGACTTCATGTAGTCTGAAAGCAAAGTTCGATCTAATCGCTAAGCGCATCTCTTCTAAACCCCCTTCAAAATTAAAAATTTGCCATTGCCATGCACCTTAGCATGTCCTCCCTGATAAAAATTGTCGCACCCTAAAATTTATCTCGCCCCCTTCGGTACGTTGTCTGGCTGAAGGCCTGGGCAGTCGTCACCGCCGCCATAATCACCATCATGGTCAGTTCCAGTTTACTTACCATGGTATCCAACCAGCATGAAAATGTTAACTCACGTTTCCTCAGATGACTGCAGGACCGTCAAAACGGAATTGCTAACTACGGCCTGCTACGAAGGCCACATGGCTCCCTGGTGTGACGCACAGTACGGTATGTCTACAGACTATCTCGTTTAGTTACCTGGGCGTGACCTCAGATACCTAAGTGTGCTTAGCATATGCGCGGTAAACTACATAATTTATTTCTGCCAACACGGCACACGACCGATTTTAACCCTCAGGCGGCCTGGTCAATGATGACAGCTATGTCCTTCTTTATCTTGGCGTATTAGTTATTTAAGCGGTAGTGAACAAGCACAACTGTCCAATCTCAGTTGACCTCCTGGATGCCAACGAATGTCGTTATCTGCCACTTCCCTTTTAGCTGAGAAAATTCATGTTATGCTTCTGAGTAACATGTGAGAGCCGTTTAAAATCTTTGCAGAATATAGGCCTAATGGAAGTTCTTACGTTGACTTCCTATTTTCCAAAGGGAGGGAGGAAGTGTGTCGGCATGACATGTATGTAAGAGGCCCTTAATCTACCTATGCAGAAAGAGTATGTCCCCAATACGTTTATCAGTGAGAACAGTTGACAATCATTTCTGGATGTACTCATGCTGTTTTCAAGGGTGTGGCAAGTGTTTGACGTGGAAAAGGGAATAAGATCAGATAGTGATATCGGAAGATTTCTTATGTTGGGGGCTGAACCATCCGGTCCTAGATTTTTTGGCATTTCTATGGTAATTTTGGACGTTTTAGTACAAAAACCTTCACAGTAAAAAATAGTGGGTATGTGGGCCCAGCCCCACCCCCGTTCCGACAACCCTTGAGGTGGAGCTCCACCCTCAAGATGCAGAAAGTGGAAACATCTTATAACTCTCAATAAACCCTAATTAATCCCCTGTGTGCTGAAACTCTTTTCATCTACCAATGAAAAGTAGTGATGAAGAGAAGGCTAAAATTTTAAAACCTGTCATTTTCTGCATGTCCGTATATATGACAGTCAGGTCGTTCTCTCCGTAGGGCAAATAGGCAACTGCCCAGAGGTCCCGGCCTAAAGACCCCATGTTCTGTAACACTAGTTGATACCTGGGGTGACCTTTTATGGCAGGGACTTTCAAATTTTCATTTGAGAAAGTTTAGCTACCTCTCAAACCCCATACTTTTCTTTATATATGACGCATCATAGGTTATCACTCTACCTAGCATAGGCGTGTGAGGCAGAGGCTGGGGATGCCGCCCCACCCATTTGGATAGAAAAGTTGCTCTTTTCGGGCAAACATGTATTGAGAATGTCAGGCAACAGTTCTGCAGCCCCTCGGGCCCCATTGGAAAAAGTTCTGCAAGCTTATGCTATACCTGGGGCCCATAAATTGTCAATATGGCTCTGATAATGAATTCGTGCATACGGACTTCACAGTACGGTCTATATCTTATCTGTATTAATATGTTGAATTGTCTGATTTACGTAAGCTGACAAGTTCGAGAAAAATATATACGTACCTTAAGTGACTACACGGACAGAGCGGTAACTAATGGGCCAGGTTCCTTCTATCCTATTTTCACTGCCATGGCACACAGGTTAGAAATTCTGCTACTGGTCGACCCTGAAGTCATCAGCTCTGCCAAATTTACCATGCAGTGTAAGGAAACGCCAGTATCATTTTTTTCTTCGAGTTGGGATGTGGGGGAGAAGTTTTGGGTGCTTTGATATACAGCAAGCAACATAATATATCGTGCTGTGCACAATAGATAACACACTGAAAATTGCACCTAAAAGGTCGTTGGCCCGAAACTGGGGTAAGAGCCAGGAAATGAAGAAGTAACCCCATGCGTTACCGATCTACCAAAAAACCGTAGTTAAAAGGAAATAGGTTTCTTTTTTACAGACTTGCGAATATTTTCGAACTGATAGCGAACAGAGTCAAGTTCGGTATGTCATTTGAGATATGAACATCGTACGATATTTTGATCAAACGGCATACATGTACAGCAAGCATTTTGGATAAGCTGCACTTGCTATAACCTTTCTATGGGCTATATATATGCCTAAAACTAGAATAAATGTCCGAGTTAGGCCGAATGCTCTACGTATTTTGAAAATATTTTAGGTTACATTTACAGCCGGCATGCAAGTACATTGTGCTTATCAACAGAAGGACATGCTTTAAAGGAAGTTGCCTGCTATAAATAATCAAAACCGATTCCCGTGAAAGCGATATATTATCTAGTCATGTAAGTTGGCACCTGGTCACACTTAAATGATATCAATTAAATTGTTCCCATACACATGTGACACTTATGTGTAAAATGTTATATCCTGAAGACTCGTCTTAAAATGATAAGCCCCAGTAAAGTTCTCTTCTCGTGGTAAAGATTTAACAGGTAAGTAAAATCCTGTAAACAACATTATAGGGACGTTTGGTTACGGAGATGCATTTAAAACTTACCAAGTATGTCTGACGTTTATATCATAGGACCACAATAGAGCTAAAACAAATGTTTTGTTCTCTTTGATCAATATTTTTAATAAAAAGGAATTTTAATGTATGAATTGATCCACCTTTCCTCAAAAGTTACAAATTTTAGAGCAATAAACTCAAAAAGAAATTTGCAATGATGACAGCTTCGAAGAATAATTGAGACGCATTTTAATCAACTACGTAGAAAAAACTGTTTTAATTTTATGACGTCATAACAGACTTACTGCAAGCCATCACTTTTGCAAATGGCGGCCCCCTGTTTCAGCAGCAAATTGCAAATTTCGATAACAGAACAAGTTACATGTCAATACTGTTAGTGATAAAATTGATATGATTTGTTTTGTATCACATGCTTCTTCATCATATTTAGTATTTGATGGAACGCACAGTCCTGTCCAAAATATTTACCATCGTCAAACCCACGATTCTAGAAGGCTTGAGGGGCTGGGAGGCATTGTATATAATCTGTGTTCGGCACAAATTCTGCGAAAGATAAGGAGGGTCCCTTGCATAAACCCTTCTCATTCCAATCGAAATTTTGAATGTGTTAAGTTAAGAAGACAACCCAAGCAATGTGACTCATAGGGTGTAGGAATCTGTTCTCGACTGGGAGGGGTGGGGCTGATCGTTGTTTCCTACAGCCGTCCTGGGGGAGGTTCTAAGGGAAGGGGGTGTGGAAAATTGTTTGAATATTTGACGGTCCTTAGACGCAATTTGGTGCAACATATTGGGCAAATTTTAAGAAAAACTACTGCAAAAATTTGACATTTTTACAGAGGAAACAAATAAGGGGTTTTCGTCTTTGAATTAAAGGGGCGGAAGCTTAGCATACTTTCACAGGTTACAAAACAAGGAGGGCGGCGATCAGGTGCGAAGCACGTGCCCAGTGATCGCTCTGCGATCGCCGGGGGAGGGGCTTAATGGGAGGAGGTTCCCTCTCCCCTCCGAAAATTTTGAGATTCGATACTATGAATGGCGCCAAATGGTGCTGCGTAACTGGTTGTTTTTGGTCATTCTTTTTCTGATACTTTGGAAGCAGTGTCGACATTCGTTAACTATGGAATTTAATTGCTAGAAAAATGTGTGTTTTTAGAGGGGCAGATAAATTTCTTGGAGGGCTACAACTAATTTTGAAGAGTGGCCATTTTCACTCCGGGACCGCCCCTCTAAAAAGCCCTGTGAAGAACACTGATCACATTTTTGACTGGGGCTTTGGCCTTCCAGTCCCAGTCCACCAGCCCACTAGCCCACCAGCCCACCAGCCCCCCCCCCCCCCACCGCTTCCTGCGCCTATGATGTGACTGTCACACTAATCAAGATTTTCACTTCGAGAAGTTTGATTATTTTTTAAATGTACTAAGTTGGACGTTGAAAAAGTGTGACATGTTTGTCTCTGATCTATAACTGAAATCATAGCCTATATCAGTCTATATATATGCATGTGCAGCCATTGAAACATTAGCTTCAACTCTAAAGTTAATCTCCTTTCATTTCCTATTAAGTAGCTTTTGTGATTTTATGAGATTTCAGATTATAAATATGTATTTATTAAAGATAAAAAACAAGAAGATGTCCTGCATCAATTTCACGATTAAGTGAAAAATATTGTCACTTAAAAATGCCATACTTGAATAATAGATACCAAGTGGTACACAATTCAAATTTGTCTTTTAGAAACGATGAGACAATCCACGAAATGTTACTTTACTGATGCAAAAAGTATTTAAGAAAGCAAAGAAAAACACAGCAATTTCATCTTAATGTGACTCAGTTACAGAATCATAGATATATTTAAAATTGGAATTTATCTGTAAATATCGATGATATTTCGAAAATTAAAGCATATTTCTAACGAAGTAAGAACCGTCAAAATATCATCATACAGAGGCAACTATTACATTGGAACTAATTAACATTTTAACTGAATCTCACTTAACCTGATCGTGCATGCAGAGGGCAGTAAATTAAGAGAATCAAAAAAGTAGAAATCTTCCTAGTGTGTTTCGCTTTGTAGTTGAGTTTTTAATATGCCTAGAAATATATAGTCGCGTCCACCATGAGCAAAAATGTTGACAGTGTAGTAAGAGGACATAGTCTGAAACAATCATTGGGTTTTCCTTCTTTTTTAATATTATTACATAATTAAATGTAAAGTTTTTCATAAATTATGACAAAAGTGTGGTTGTTACTCCCCATTCTTGTCTCCTTCAAAAAATTAATTTAGAAAGTCAGATGCCCTATACAGCTGCCATTTGTAAGGTTGTTATTGTATTACAGTTCGTGGTATCTAATAATAGGGCACCAAATGGTATCGGTAACCTAGGTTACACTTAAGGCTTTCATCACGTACAACGGTTACAGACATGTATGTACGTGTGAGTATCGCTACCAGAGGTATTTCCAAGCGAACATTTGATAGTTCAAATAGAGTAATACGTGCCTTTAATGAGAACAACAAGATAACTCGAAGAGTATTGGTTTCCTTGTTAGCTCTCAGAAATAGTTATTGACCTATCATGGACTTGTAAATTAAATAATAGACATCGTGCACTGATTCCATACAAAACAGGTCAACCGAGTTTTGTTAACTTGCCTTTCTTCATGTCAAGTTCAATGCCGCCGAAAAGCAAAGACGAACTACTTGCATACGACTTGTGAATGTGAAAAATACGGTAACACTTTGCAACTATTTTCACAAAATTTTAAGCAGAACGTCCAACATGTTATCGGTGAAGGCAGTTATTTTTACCATTTTAACAAATTGATAGAAAATTTCCAAATCTGGAGGGAAGAAAAAGTTAATCAAAGCACTGAGGCTACAACCTTGGTCAAAAACAAAAAAATCGAGGATTGTCACATCCCAGTAGACTACCCCCGCCCCCTTCGTCAATTATTTTTGATGTGAAGTTAGTCTTGTTTTTGCATATTTCAGTATAAGGATTGAACGACATTGAAGAGGGGGGGGGGGAGATTTGTTTCACTAGGAGCCGGGCTCTGGGGCCACGAGAGCTTTACTTTCCAAATGTTTCTTTCTACCACCCCCCCCCCCCTTGCCCGTTGTTTAATCTGGTATCCAAAAATATGTAGAGCTAGGCTTATCGTTTGTATTAGAAACAATCTCCAGTGCAGTGCAATGTATTCGACTCTGGATTACTAAAATGTCTGGATTAGCCTACTAATTTGGGGGGACGCAAGTTTGCGCACCCATCAGTGGTACTCGGCATACTTGGAACTACTTCTTGGCACCAGACCTTCTATATTTGGCATAATTGGACCTGCAGCGTGAACGATACTACTGATCAAAAACCCCAACCACTAGTCCCCTATCATCACCCCCATTCACAATCCTCTACATTATCATCTTGAACGGATTTTAGTTCAAGGATAATGCAAAAAAGTAAATCGTGACAAGTTGGTGGCGTGTTTAGAGCAAATCGGATGTCCTTTGAAGATAGTCGAACGATTGATTCATTCCAATGACCATAATTTCGGGAATATAGACCAGAGCTTCAGGAGGTTCGTCCCTTGGTCCCCACCGGAGCGTTTATCCCGAAACCCGCCAGGGCCGTAAGGCTGGACCCCACGTCCATGAGGGGGCTTAAGTTGCGCTCCCGTGGCGCCTTCGGTGTCTTTGGGTCTTTCTATGTCTCATTCCACCAATAATTTATTGTGCACCTCCCCCCTCCCCCATTTCCCCTCACTTTCAAAACCGGTGCCGCAACTGTGTTTTCCTTTTTGGAGAGGATTGCAATATTTGATGATGCCTGTTGACTGCCTGGTTATCAGTGTGTACATTTTGCCTGTAATAGCCCAGTGCTGCAGTGGTCCGATAATTTTACTCACGTCTTAATCAGGGTTAATGTTCTGTGGCTTAACTTCTGTACTTCTGGTAACTTAATATTACTCATTCATCGTTGACCACGACGAAGTTCCATCTGTCTAAAATTCAGCAATCCTCGCTAAACCTTTCTCGTCGCGGTCCACGCATAGAGCGATCCGTCATGATTAGATGATGGATGTTTCAGGGAAAGGAAACCAAAATGAAATGCTTTGTTTGCGAAATTACATTTTATCTTGAAAACAGCATCACTGCTTAACATCTTATACATTTGTCAGCGCAATATTCTCAACGTCCATGTAAATTATTTTCTCAGGATTCATCAACAACAATCAAACACAGTCTCTGTAAATCAACAGATCAATTTTCTCTAAAATTCAGGATAAAGGAAAGACAGATAGGTCTACGCCTTTTAGTTTGATTGGGTTCTTTCAATATCATCCGGTCGATCGTATAATTGTTTAACTATACTTTCGAGCCTAAATTCTGGACGATGAGTGTTGAAACTTGAGGTAAATATTGAAATAAAAATGAGAAAGTAGACAACGTGGGATTGAGTTTAGATCTTATATATTTTTCATTGGGTGTGAGTTGACAATCGTCTGCCAAAAGGCGCCGGGACTTTTCGTTATATTTACACTTATCATTCTGCAGCCTCTACAAATGTCTCAAGAATTAATATAACCTTCTTAAAGGTAAATACAGGATCATGATTTTTGGGGAAAAGAAAAAACTCAGAAAATGAGCAACCGCGGCTGAAAACCTTGGATTCTCTTATACTGACTGTTTGCCTACTTGGTGGTATTGTCGGGTTTCGTGACCAAAAGAAAGAAATTAGGTTCTCGCGGTTTGTCTATTCATCAACTTTTCGTTCAATGTTAAAAGTTGAGTCACCTAAATTGAGCTACGGACTGGGTGTGGGCAAACATGTCCTACGTACGGAAGATTACAAGGGACGAATACGAAACGAATTAAAAAATGAAATAGACTTGAAATGAACGTTTCAAAGCTATCAAATAAATTAACCATACTTAATGAAGTGACAAAGATGAGGAAGGGAAGAAAGGTGCATGATAGAAAATCAACTCCTCTTGCTGATGGTTACCGTCTGTCATTAGATTATAGCTTTCCTTTGCCAACTGGCCGAGGTGCAGTTAACTTTAAAAGCGAAGGCCCTATAACAGAGTAAAAGTTTGTCCATTTTGGACACAATCAGCGATATTTTCATTGATATCTAATAAAGATTTGCCTTAGTCCTGTGCAAGCATGAATTTTACCGAAATGTTGTATCGGTGTCAGCATGAATTACTGCTAGCCAGTAGCCATAGGAGTAATTTCAATCTAAGGGCAGACCCAAAGGACGGATACAATTGTCCCTTTGTGAATGTGCTGATTAATTGTTTTACAAAATTCTGTCAAAATTTCGTCTGTAAAAGATGTTAGAGATTCCTTTTCTTTCAGTCCATGAAGAGAAAAATTTAAGTTCCTTTGATAATATAGTAGTACAGTTCCTTGTGTAATTTTGTTAACAGTTTGGGGGGGGGGGGGGATTTGACAAACTATAATTTTTTGGAAACGTCATGATGTACTGTGTCAGAAAGTCAATGTTGCCCTTTTAGCAAAGTCCATTTTGGCAACCACTTAAAGTGGCCGCAGTGCATCGACAAATTTCCGCCATATCTCAGCCTCTGAATGACCTCGAACTTTGATTTTGAAGGCTAAACCTTTTGCTGAATACAGTGATGTCAAGATCAATAAGTTAGACTTCGCCCAAAAGGCCCAGTTGGATTTTCAAAATGGCCGTCGTGAAAACGATGTATTTGCTTCAATTTTCAGCTATAAAGTGACATGGGGATTTGATTAAGCTTGGAGGAAAGCAGTCACCCCAAGTTTATTTTCAAAAATCTGCTAAATCTTACAGATCTCCTCTGATTTCACTCACAGGTATCTTTCATTAAGCTTCTGTTTAAAACATTAAATACTGAAAGTAAACCAAGGAGTTACTCTGCTTAAATTTAACAAATAAGTAACAAGAATATTGTCACATGATTGATAGGAGCCATTCCTGAATTAGGATGACGGGGCCAATTGGCGGACTAAAGCTACAATTGGTTGGCCATTTTGGTTGACCTGAATTCCAACTGAAAGTTCTGAAAATGTTGTGATATCATTCTTGTACTACTCAAATTACAGTCTTTGTTTTACTTTGTTTTTTTGTCGGAAACCAGTGCACTTTGTGCCAACTGTGATCACTGTCTTATTGTTATAGGGTGATTTGACTATAAAAGCCCTTAAGCACAAAACGCTATGTAAGAAAACAGTTAAATTTTTCAAGGTCATATAAACATTTTTATTTCGAAAGGAAACAAAAGCAGGAAATGAGTTGTACAAGGACACCACAAATTATTGCGTAATCGAGTATTTCAAATGAAGGCAATAAATTTCAACATTATATATCTCACCAAAGGAATAAGCTAGGAAAATTTGAGTTGGATTAATGAGATTCATTTTCCAATCTCCGAAATAAATATTCTTGTAACTTCAGACTTTAGGTACACTTATGATATCATGAAATTCTGCCCTGTGGGGAATGAGTGAGGGTTTGTGCAGTGCACGGGTGAGAGAGGGGGTCATTTTCACAGGAGCGGAAGTGTGATTTCTGGAACCGTTCCCATATGTTTCGAGTTGTTTCATGTTAGTAATGAAGGGCACTATAAGCTAAGTTTGCCACGTGAGCCAACAATGCTCTTTTACGCTACTGAATTCCGTGTGTTTATGTACAATATGCATAAAGCAAGACATATGAATAAACGATATGGTTAGAAAATCGATCGTATCGTCAGAATCCTTTAAAGTTAGCAAACGGTTCCCACTGGTTACTTTTTAAGTCGTGCGGTGTAGCGCAATTAGTCACGTTGTATACATACATTTCTATCATGATATGCAGTCCTACTAAAGCCTGCGGGCGGCTACATAATGTTGGAGTGAAAGTGTTTTTTTTTTATTTGCTAAAATTGTTAATATGGGTTTTTGTGCATGGGGAAGGGGTCGCTTCGGATGAATATTGATTCTGTTTAATTCTGATCAGTCATGTAAAAGGGAAAGATATTCGGCGAGAAAGCGAGGAAACTGAGAAAAATCAAAAACCTTTTCCTCTTACAAACTTAGAAACTACATTATTTTCATAAAATAATACCAACAATTAAACAATATGCCGTGACTGATGGGTGCTTTCCATAACGATGTGTGAACGGGACTACTTTCGATTGATGGGGAGGGGGGGGGGGCTTAGCACGTTACCCGAAGGAAATTTAAATGCTAAATGTCACAAATTTGCCCCCAAATAGCACATTGTTCCCCCGAAAATAGTAAATATTCTGTCCGAATGGGGAACCGTGGTCCCAACCCTGCATGGTGTCTACGCGCATGATACTTTCAAGTTCTCTGTCACCTAACCTCATGTAAAGCCGGTGGCTTTCGATTGACCTTTCTATTCTTCAGACCGTCACCCAAAGTTGAATTAACTTCTCCGAGTACCTAACTTTGTAAAGTATAGGCTATTATTGTTTAACCACGTGACGATGTTTCGGACCACGAATGATTCATTTTATGCAAGGTGGATCGCTATTCCTATAATAGCCATTGCAATATTTTTGCAGTAATATCATGAAATTTATCATAATGAATTATGAGTTACCTCATGTTGCAATGCAAGGTTGGGGCAACTAATTACGCCCCCTCAAAGGTGCATTTAACAGGTATTTTTGTGGGCCCCACAACAGTTGGTTGTTTGTGAGCTCTACGACAGTCGGTTTTTACGTGGGCCCAACGACAGTTGTAGGCCAATTTCCTCACCCTCTACTGTCACCTCCCCCCCCCCAATCCCCAACACACACATACACACACACACACACACCCACACACACACACAAGAATTACCTTATCCATTATCTAATCTATATCGAGTAATGCCTGACTCAAGATCCTTGCCCGGATCAATAGAAGGGCCAGAGAAGCAAGTACGCCTCGTAGCCAACTTCTCATGTTTGGGAGGACAGTTGCATGGATCCAGAATTAGCGTCTGTACTTAAAATCATAGCTGTGAAGAAGCTGGGGTAATTCCATTAAAATGTGGGGATCATTGCAGGGAATCTACTCACATTGTGGCTACAAGCCGGCATTCATGTAAGTAGCAAAATGGACAAGGACTCAAGAAGCTCTCATTTCTTCCTGTCTGGGTAATGAGGGGACTATGTAAGTAACAGTGTAGTAAACAAGACGATTCAGTTCTACGAGTCACAATTGTTATCTTGTTGACGCTGTACCTTGCACAACTCCTACTCCCCCAGGTATGATTTTGTGCACTAAAGCACGTGTCCCAGCTTCTGCAAGACAACCTTTACACAGCCTGGGAAAAGCCATTGATCACACCGTGAACGATGCTGTAGGCCGATTGACTTGTCGGCTCTAGTTGGTCCTTATATACTTATTTTGGCCGAGTTTTAACGTCCGTATCAGGCGATCTGAGGCTGGGCGACAATTGAGCAGTGTAACCACCACGTATTATTCTACCTTCAGATCGGCTGATAAAATGGGCCGACAGATTAGAATCGGCTTACTACCAAAATCGTTCTGTGGGACCGTGACCTCTCCACCCCTCCCCAACCTGTAGGGTTAAGACAGGGAAACTCTCTCATCCGTCGGATGGGGACGTTAAATGGCGGTCCCTGGTGCAGAAATGGGGGCGATAAGTACATTCCAGCAGCAGTACCGTCTGAACACTAAGAGTCAAGGCGAATCTTGCCTGTCGGTGTTCATCGAAGATCAACTTCGCATGGGTTCCTGATAGTCTAAGAGGCTCCCTGACATCATTTACAGTATATTCCTACACTGAACACTACGTGACTACATTTAAGTGGGCTAACAAAATTTATTTCCTTCCACCCTGAGACTAGCTTTATTGATACGTTGGCACCTGACATTACCATTAAGTCAGAGAAGGTGTTCTTCTGAACTAATTCGTTCCTGCTTCAATCCCATATAAACTGGTCAAAAAGAATTGTTGCCTAGGAAACTGAAGGATGATTGACACGCTAAAGGTGTCAAGACTTAAACCTAATTGTACAATAATGACTAATACGACAAAGAGGTCCTCTATTGTGTGTCATGTCATTAATTGGCATCCGTAACTGTTTGGACTTCGCTTCTTCTCCATGCGTTGGAATATTGTAATGGCTGAACTTTTTACATATGTTTGGTAATATTCCATAGATAAAATGGTAGCCAACTCGTCACAATGCAGTGTTGGACAAACTTAGCCCCCGGCGGCCCGGTATGAAGGGAAGCGTTTACTTTGCCATCAATCAGCGTTGGGTAAACTCGACACCGCTCTTTTCGTGGCATAAGCAGCCCCGACTGACAAGCCAAATATTTTTACAGCAAAGAGAATTGTAAACACACATCATATTGGCTGCTATGATATTTCGGTGAATACAAGGCCGCGTCTTTTTGGCTGATTTGAGAATTTTTCGAGTTGCACCTCAGCGTCATGGGATTGTGTCTGGGAACCTGGAAATGAAAGCTCTTCAAGTTTAACTTGGCAAGATAATGTAAAAATGTTCAGAGGCCTGACTGGGTTCATTTGATTGTCAACCGTGCGAATGCTCTGTGTACTCGGAAAGATAAGCTGTATGACAGTAAGCTATTTGCTGACGAATAAGTCAGAATCGCATATTTTCGATAAGAAAGTTGTCAGCTTACACTTTCAAAGTTGCGTGCTTACGAGACGTTTATTTGCAGTCTTCTAATCAGACTACTAATGTATCGCCATTTTCTCCCCGTCTGTCAGTCTGACGAAATGAAACAGGCTAGAGTCATCGATTTTTTTATTTATTTATTTCCTCTGTTTTGGGTATCTTATGTTTGACCATAATGCGAGGGGGTATGCAGGGAAACTTAAGTGGGGGTATTAAAATGGGGGTTTTGATGACATGTCCTTTTCCTTTGCCTTGCAACTAAACTCCCGATGTTACGTTTGCGACTGAATTTTTAAAAGGAAAAATTGTCAATTTTTGTAACAATTTTAAATCAGTGCCTTTTTGTTTAGGGAGGGCGGGGTGGGGTAGGGTTACAATGATCAAAAACAGGCCTACTAGTACATATCCGACACCTTTTTGAATCTTGAAAAATTGGTTCCTGTTCCTTGAAGCCAGACAGTCACAGGCAGCGTTGTACTGCTCGTTTAAGAAACCTCATTTTAAACCTCATTTTTATCATTTTCGTAGGTGTATTAAGTGAAAAGTTCATCCTTCACTGCCAGCATGGAGCTATAATACTTGGACCAGGTAGTAGCTCCATGCTGTCAGCAACCACAAAGTGCCCGGGCTATTCGCGAAGCAAGCCTTCTTAGGGTAAATACTAAATATGTTCAGCCGGACTCGACCTTTCATGTCCCGTTTTAGACTTCTGTGGAGGGAAACTGGTGAAACTCGTCCCCTCTCACTGGCTACAACACTTATTCACAGCCCTGGCACCCTTTATGAAAGTTGCTTGAACGTTACCCCACGGAGCGGAGTCCGTTAGCTCAAACCCTTGTGCGTCCATGATCAAGGCAATCTCAAGGTAACCCGATGATAACGGAAGACGCAACCGGTGCGACCGACGGCGGACTTGGTCTCCCCACTTTTTGCCACGAAAAGGAAAATAACCCATTACCGGTTTCGTTAAGACCTAACACTCCCGCGTATGACGTCATATAGTTTATGCACTTCATTAATGCCATTAAAAGCGATACCTTCAGGTGGAAGGGCCAGCTGAACTCCAGAGGAGCTTTTCCTATGGACTCCTGTAGGAAAACTAAACCTGCTTTCCGGACTCCTCGAAATTGCCTTCTTTTTAAAAGACTTTCCGACACTCACAGGAAGTGTTTACCCTCTTCTTCCGACTCAGTCTTTGGACATGGCACACCCTGTAGCCTATATGTTACCCCCCCCCCATCTTAGATTAGGTGCAACGTGTCAGACAACTTTCGCATCTTCCTGTTAGTGACGTAACCGGGTTTCAAACCTTATGGGTAGGCCCCATATCACTACCACTTAGGGTGACACGCCAAAGCCTCTTGCAACTCATTCACAATGAAATAAGGGGTCAAGAGGAATGCCTTCGTCTAAATAAGTTTGACGAATTCTGGAAACAAACAGGTGCAATCTTTTACGTTTAATGTCTAATGCTGCATATATATTTCACCCCTCCCTCAAAACTGTTTTATGTATTTGCATTTTGTAGGGAGGGGCCAGCATCCCTCCCATGAAAGTGACATCCTAGGTCCCTTTGTATGACTCTTCTCCCTCCTCAAAATCGCCTGTATTTCAGCCCAGCATTTTTTTCATAAATATGTAATAAATGGGAGTTATGGTTTGTTTTCATTGTCGGAGAAAACCCGGGCAAAAGAGTTTCATTAGGATTTTCTCGAAGCGTGACGTAGCCTAATTAAGCGATTGATTACCCTAGCATCGTCATAATTAGGCTGCGGTAGCTTTACCCAGCGAACGACCCCCGTAATTAAACTGGAGTTTTCTCCTTCCTCATGTCTAAAGAGGTATTTTTGCAACCCCTTCAGCCCCCTTTCTTCCGCAAGCGCGCCCACCGACTGCGGATTTTTACAGGAACCGTGTGTCGTCACCCTGGCTTTTTCACGGTGGAGTGTTCTCATTGATACCATTTCAATGTCGATCTGGTTGTCTGTCGTCCTATACGGCGATAAACAACGGAACTATTTCACACCACAACTTGATCACTAAAGTACAAATCCTTTGTAAAAAAATTGTACCTTTGCGTTGATGACACCTTCAATATTTTCATTGTAAGTACTTTCAGACAACGTCGGCGTGAGTTTTCAGCCTCGTCCTTGGCTAGTCTAATCTTCAATGTAGGCCTAAATAGTTTCGAACACTCACGTCTGACGCTGCTATTATGAACCTATTTCCCAATTCTCTTAAGCGAGAAGACTTTTTGTCGTCACTAAAAATTTTATTACACACTTTGCGCTGTTTTGTAGACACCGTAGCATGTCATGATATCCCAATGTAAGCGTATGCTACTAATGAATCGATATTAGGTTATCAATCGACAAACATTGGCAGAATCTGTTCTTGGAACCGAAGAGCCTTGTGAAAAACAAACGTTATATTTCACAGCCAACCGCCTCAGCCTTAGAAAGATATCTTGCTGTGTGATTATTGTATCTTACTGAAAAGTACAGTGGCTTAAAAGCCACTATGCTAGTCCCTAACTCGGAAGCCTGCTGAAAGTAACAAAAAGAGTCCTCGACCACAGTCCCTATTCAGCGTTATTCATCCGCGCAGTCCGAGAGGCGGTCCTCGCGTCATGCCGAACAAAGGCGCTAATTGGGGCTTGTTGGAAATGATTGACAGGTTACGTCACAAGTCAATAGGGATATAATGAGGTGTAATGACTTGATGGCCCGGTGACAGGCTGATGTCAGCTCACACCTGTGATCTTTTTAGGATGCATTCACTGTTATGTTCTCTTGGACTTTAGAGGTAGTATGATAGACCCTGTCGATTTTATCACCATTTGGACTAAAGGCTTCATTGTGAACGGTTTGACTTACGTATTTGCTGCCATCGATACGGACCTCGGGGCGAATAGATCTCATCTGTAATTTTATCCGAATTTTTTTGAAAAAAATCTATGAATATCGGTTGGGGCAGAAGAAAATAGCTGGATGCTTTTATTGTACGTACATCGTACTTTCTCCCAGAACTCAGCTCTTCATAAATTTTGGTCTTCCACAACCAAACTGACATTTTCAACAATTGTGCGTTGTTTGTTTTCATTGGATTTGATAAATCTGTTTGACGCGCTCCTGTGCAGATGGAGAACTAGGTTCGAAATTCTGTCATCGATGTTGGTTTTTTCAGTCATATTCACCGAGGAGCATCTGCAAACTGTAAGCGTATTTAATTAAAACTCTAACTGTGGTATATTATTTGTGGTAAAAATTCAACACGTTTCTGAGATTTGTTGTTTTGTTCGTGGACCATTTTTCGAAATATTGTCTCGGTTGTACTATTTTTTGTGTCATTGACACAGGCTGTGAAATACAAAGAGCGAGGTGGTTACAACTGTGAAATATCACACAAGTAGAGTCGCTTTGAATTCAGCCCACATGGATTGCTATTCCAGGCCGTGTTATCGGTGAAAGTTCAACAGCGACGCGTACAGTCAGCAGCAGGCGTACCAGCTGTGTCCCTTCGATTGAAAAAGATTAAACTGATCTCGATAGTGCCCTATGTAATATACTAATAACTGTTTGTCGAGTTCCAGAACAGGAACAGTAGCGGAGAACTCTGCACAAACCTACTGGTCTTTCAGCTTGGAACTGACATAATAGGGAGCAAACGGTAACTGGTCTCTTGGCTTACAAGCGAGTATTTGAGTAAGCGAAACATTGTTTGAGTAACGATCTCACACGGGAGGCTGCAAACAATGCTCTCCAACTGAAAGTAAACTGCCAAGTTAGGACGACGAGGGGGAGCAATCCAATCCACAGTTCGGGAAGTAGTTGCACGTTCATAACACTTAGTGACAGAGGGTTTTTTAGGTTGGACGTTCTCTTATCGAAAATGGAAGTGAACTCAAAACAACACCTTTCGACCTTCTTTTCAAGTCGGATTGAATCGCTGTTGATTTTTGTTATATTTATGTGGACATTGCCAGGAACATTGGCCTTACGTGGTGCTCGAACGTGTGAACCTATAACAATTCCCATGTGTCGTGACATTGGTTATAACCTCACGTACATGCCAAATTCTTTTAACCATGACTCACAAGAGGAAGCCGGCCTCGAGGTCCACCAGTTTTGGCCCTTGGTCGAGATCCACTGTTCGCCTGATCTGAAATTTTTCCTTTGCAGTATGTATACACCAATTTGTGTTGAGAACTATAATAAACCTTTGCCCCCGTGTCGGTCTGTGTGTGAACGAGCCAAAGCGGGCTGTGCACCCCTGATGAGACAGTACGGATTTGCATGGCCCGATCGTATGCCCTGCGAGGATCTACCTGTGTACGGGGAGGACCCCAATAACTTGTGCATGGATTCTAATACTTCTGAAAGCGGAACTGCCAAACCCACACTTCCGCCACTCCCATCCAAGGAACCTGCCGAGACTACCCCAGAGACGTGCCCATGTTCCTGCCGAGCTCCGTTTCTTCCTGTGCCCGAAACGCATAATTACTATAACCGAGTTGTAACGGGGACTGTTAAGCATTGTGCTATTCCATGCTATAGCGCCTACAATTCGGTCGACGAACGATCCTTTGCAACCTTTTGGATCGCCCTTTGGTCCATATTTTGTTTTGTGTCGACATTAATGACTGTCCTTACCTTCCTCATAGACACGGAAAGATTCAAGTACCCCGAGAGACCCATCATATTTCTTAGTGGATGTTATCTCCTAGTATCATCTGGATTTATCATTAGTCTCCTCGGGGGCCACGCCAGCGTGGCCTGCGAAGGAGAGTTCGTCCGTTATGAGTCTGCTGGGCCCGCTCTTTGCACCACAGTATTTCTCCTCATTTATTTCTTTGGAATGGCAAGCTCTCTTTGGTGGGTCATCTTGGCATTTACTTGGTTTTTGGCCGCTGGCCTAAAATGGGGATCTGAAGCGATTGCTAGCTACTCACAGTACTTTCATTTTGCTGCATGGCTCGTGCCGAGTATCCAATCTATCCTCGTTTTGGCGATGAGTTCCGTCGACGGGGACCCTGTTTCAGGGATCTGTTACGTCGGCAATCAAAATCTGACGAATCTTCGAGCTTTTGTCTTAGCGCCGTTATTTTGTTATTTAATTTTAGGATGCTCTTTCCTGCTTCTCGGGTTTGTGTCATTGTTTAGAATAAGGAACGTCATCAAACAAGGAGGTCGAAAAACTGATAAACTCGAGAAATTAATGATTCGGATTGGAGTGTTTTCTGTACTTTATACTGTTCCAGCGACGATAGTTGTGGGCTGTTATTTTTACGAGCAACAAACTAGAGACGCATGGCAAAAGTCTCACACATGCGGGTGTGACGGAGAGAAAACTATCGCTAAACCGGACTATTCAGTTTACATGTTAAAGTATTTTATGTGTCTTGTGGTTGGCATAACATCAGGCGTTTGGATTTGGACCGGGAAAACGCTCGATACCTGGCGTTGTTTCTTTGATAAACTACTAGGAAGGGCGAGGAATCGTACTGGGAAAACAATTCAACATAAAGCAGTCCCTCTTGCACACGTTTAATACTGTCTTTAATCATTTAAATGAACCAAGTTTGATTGTAATTCGGGCATCGCTCTCAAATCTGCAGTGGTGTATTTTGAATGCTTAAGAACAGCTTTCAATCAGCCCTTTTTGTTCGGTCTGCATAGCCTAATGGCTGCTAATGCTTGTGTAGTCATTGCCGCTTGTACATTGTGTATTTGTAAGCTTTTTGCAAATACACAACACAAAGCTTCAAACCAAATCTAATGGGAGAGTGAAGAGCTCGTATTT
The DNA here is from genome assembly GCA_029531755.1 of Holothuria leucospilota. Lineage (NCBI taxonomy): Eukaryota > Metazoa > Echinodermata > Holothuroidea > Aspidochirotida > Holothuriidae > Holothuria > Holothuria leucospilota. The sequence continues at coordinate 13,602,963 of CM055983.1, forward strand.
ATCGACGGCTGCCTAACAGATATATTCAGTCGTTTAGACAGAGGCATCATCCATTGTTTGCTATCCCCGAATACGATTCATTGAAAGCTTTCAAGTAATCACATTGACCAAACATACTAACGTCGTTGCAAAAATAAAATTATGGTTTGAGTAGTTTAAGTAATGATGGCATGTTTACTCATTCATCAATCATTGTCATTTGATTCGACGTAGGATTTTTGAGCAACATAGGAAAATGTCAGAACGCTTTACTTTAGAAATGAAGGGACACTCGAAATCACATCAGTGCTGCTTGATCACGACTTGTCTAAAGATTGCTTGGCAAATACTTAGTTTTGGTTATTCAAATTTTCATTATTCAATCGTTACCAAAGAACAACCACAAAATTTAAAGTTTTTATAATTCATTCAGGTATCGCTGAAAAAATAGTTAAAATCGGTTGTTATCTTTGAGAGGCTGACGTTTTACCTACAGTTTGTGAAAATATTTTATAGACATTCAAAAAGAAACCTAAGTTGGTTTTTTGTTGCTTCAAGCAATATATTTTGGAGTTCAAGAATGTAATTTTAGAAAGACATTGAAGTCCTATGTTGTCTTTCGTTTTTCTGTATGGTTGGCCATCTTTAAAATCCCGATATAGTAAGCTGTTTTTGCAACAATATATCTGTGTTAACTTATTGTTAATGTTAGGCCTATAAGTGTTAACTGTTACATATATTCTCCTATGCTAACAATACCGTATACTATATGAGGCTGTTATAATTTCGATTTTGGTTCGCTTGAAGATTATTATGAATATGAAAAATCTGTACCAGGAAGTTGATTTATTGTTAAATCCGTAAATACTACACATGAAAATATTATATTCAGTGATGAAATTCTGAATCGCTTGCTTACTGGGGTGATATCGATGCTGAGTTTCACATGTCCATTGACATATGTTTCTATACATTTACATCAACGTTTTTATGTTTATAAAAAATGTGTCAAATTTGATTTTTTTATGTTGACACTTTAGCGAATTTTAGTGTCATATAGCCTACGACATACCTCAATGAAATGTTCCATTGTAGATGGCCCATATGTTGTGACACGTAAAAAGTTACAATAGTGTACTATCCTATATTATATAGTATACCCTGCCCACTTTGTTAACGCAAAGTTCCATTACTGAAAGTTACTCTTCATACCTCTTTAAGGCCAAATAAAAGTATGATAATTTTTCGCTTTTTAGTCAAAATTAAGATGTTTACCAAGTCTGAGAGGATCCCAGCAGTAGCTGCTTTTATTAAAGAGGTTCAATTCTATTTCTAAATTATTACCTGTAGTGATACGACAGCAACTTAGTTTGCTGAACATTCGCACATTTTTTTTTCCATTTCAAAGGAACCAAGTCAAAAATTCCCCAATTTCAGACTTTTCACAACAGTAAAATATTATAAAAGGAAGGCATCTGTTGAAAAAATGGGCCTGTACTGAAAACATGTATTGTTTTTAATTTGGCCGTCGTGGTGTGTATTATTTGTTCTATACAAAGGGTATACACAAAGGCAATGTTTAAAGGATAATGTAGATTTGTATAGGCCTAATTATATTGCATATACTTGTTAACCCAATCTTTCATTGATAACGTGGATGACTCATATTAGGCAGCTGTTGTTTAAACTTGTTCAACCAAACATTTGCATAAACTTTTCCAAAAAGTTCGTGAACCAGTTTTTGGTCTGTGGTACAGTGGTAGACTGTACATTTTCGTTCCATGTTTCGACGATCAATGAAGCTTAGCAAACTAAAAGACAACACAACATTATTTTTCTTCTCTGGCAGATGTTCTTGAATGTTTCTATTTACTTTGGTGAATATTGTTTGCATTCAACATACATATATAGGCGGTGCAGCTACATTTTCGTAATTGACAGGATTTGGCCTTCAGAGTATACATATATCGATCAAATTGTGTATGCGCACTTTTTAACGGTTTAACTTGTGACTGAGTTTTGTGGACCTAGCCAATATATAGGCTATGTCAACTCTCCATATAAGGAATGCTATCAATTATTAAATTGGAGCAAAAAGCAACTTTTACATATTCCTATTATGCAGCATTTCTAGCGTTGACCTAAGCTTACCTTTGAAGCTTTACGTGTCATTACCAAGGCAACGTGAATTTTTTCGTGCAATCTAGTTGACCGCACATTCTGTGATTTGGGTAAAGGAATTGAAAAAGATAATGTAGAAAAGTAAAGCAATTGAATAGTAGTTCTCTAGACTGTAATAAAAATGCGAATATCCTGTGTCTGTTTTTAAATTTACTTGATCAGAAGAAGGTTTTTATAATTTCGTCACTTTAATAACTTTTCAAAACTTGAGCGAGGCTGTTACTTGGAGTGAAAAGTTGATTCTAATATGTTGCTGATTGCATGACGAGGCTTTCACTCATTTACATAAAGAGGCTTTTGTCGTCTATTTGCTGACGAAAATCAAATTCCAAAAATGACACTTGATTCTGTCAAATGACCAATTGCCGCTGGTACACTGGGCTAATAACCCTAGCGATTGTATCAAAGTTGTTTGAAGACAAAAGAGCCCGTACCCTAAGCATGTTCTCAAAGTTCTGAGTGTATTATTCAAATACAGTTACGCAATCCTTTAGTCCTTCGAAAAACTCTTAAACGGTAGGAGCAAACATGACGAGCAAATACTGCCTCCGTAGTTGAAGCTGCCGCCATTTAAGTAGGACTTCTTGGGTGAAAGTGCTTCCCGAGTCTCTGAGAAAGTCACCGTAACTTCTAGGAAGGCAACTCAGCGTGGCAGAACATTTACAAAAGAATACAATGATGATTAATGTTATTTTTCAATTTAACCTTTTAAATGTAAATTATTTATTTGAAAAAATTGACACATTTATGAGAATTTCAATTTCCATTATGTGTAATTAGCTTTTAACACAATCTTTTAAATGCTAGGAGAACCAAATTGTAACATGGTTTCAGTACTGAAATATGAGAGCTCGTCTTTGGACCACTTGTAAATTAAATCAAATATTTGTTTTGACTCATCCCATTGTACTGTTGTAATATTATCAGAGGTGAGAAAAAATTTTCTTGTTCACAAAGTGTCCTTTGAGAACTCTTTCCGCTAAATTTCATTTTGCGGGATTTCTTTTTTAAAGTAATTTTTTTTTCATTTGTAACTCCACATAATATTGTCAGACCGTGATAATGTGAATGCTTTGAATTCTTATCAGATAAGTTTGAACGTACGTACTTTATTCTGTACTTCAATTTAGCAGTGTGAGATGGGCGTATGATCGTGTGATGTGAAAGGAATATTTGGAAGAAGGTGGAATGAAAATTGCAAAAAAAAAAAAAATGTAAAACGATGCATAATACCATTTCGTTATGTATACTGTACAGGAGACCGTCTTCTAAGTATTTTGACGGCGGTCACGTGAACATATTAAGAGTTTATACTTCCAGGAATAACGAAACAATGAAATACATTGGATACGTAACAAATAGTCTTTTGTCATCTTATTTGCCTCTTGCATTTCCTCTAAACGGATTGTTAGATTGTTTGGCAAAATTGAAAAGAATACTAATTCTGTCATATATATCGATAATTTTAAGTTTCCTATGTTACTTGTAGAATTACCTTGGAGGCATTTAATTTATAATTAATATTTAAAATATTTAAAGATCTATCATAGGAGAATGGACAGGACTCCTACTGTTTAAAGAAAATGTTACATTTCCAAATTTTACTTTAATAGCCCAGGGGATTAAGCCAGTTACTGATTCTCGGGCATAAATAGAGGTGAGGGAGGGGGAGGGGGAAATTCATATTTGATACGATATTTTTGGTTGCACCATTACTTTTTGAAATATGCCAGTTCATGCTGCGCGTCTTAAAAGTCTTTACCACAGTTTTCTAACAAAAGGAAATTAAAGCAAGCAGGGATGATTTCATGGATTCACATTTAAGGTAACCAATGTTTTGTTTTTCTTTAAAAATTTACCTTCCATTTTAAACTAGAAAAAATTCTGAAGTGCTCTTTTTATATTACATTTGGGGTATTGGAAAGGTGTAACGTTACATAACCTTATTGGGAAAACTAACAACACCAAAGAATCCAAGGTCAACACACTAGGATGAAAGATAAAAAAAAAAAAGAAAAAACGATCTTCACAGTGAATCTTTGACTTACCACTTGCTTGTTTCCAGTTTATACTTTCAAAAGACTTAAAGAAAGTGCGCAAACCTCAGCTTTTGATGTCTAGAGGACCGAGTATAGATGAATGGAAAATTTACCGGAATGTTTAAAGGGAAAATGTAGTCACCCTAATTTGGATTTATGTACCGGAGTATCCTATTTTATGAATGATTCTTGAGAATCGTGAAAATATTTTACTCAATGAATTGTGAAAATTTGCAGAGTAACTCCTTGGTTTACCTTGAAAATGCAGTATTTTTATTCTGAAAAAAAAATATGAAAGATACTTGAAGGGAGAGTAGAGGAGATTTTTGAGATTTAACTGGGGTTTCAAAGTAAGTTAGGGGCCACTGCTTATGCCCTTTAAATTAAATTCCTCTTTGAACAAAGGCTATCGTAAAAAATGGGTCTGGCTTATCACTTTAAGTTCCTTGACGAGTCCAGTCGGTTTCTTGATCCTAGAATTACACTGAGTAATAATAAGACCGAATTCACCAAAATCGAGTCATTCGGTGGCAATTTCCAAGTCATTATCCCTGTCCTCTGTATAAGTTTCTTCGGACGCAAATATTCCGTTATAACTTGTTTGCTTTCAATAGTTCCTTGTACTTGGTCATATTTACAGAGGGACTGGGGTGGGATTTACAGGGGTTCAAAAAGGCAAAAATAATGTTCCAAGATCCCCTTCCTATCCTTGAGGGTCCGGGGTATGGGCCCGGAAATTTGTTAGAAATAGAATATCATATCCCAGTCTTGCAAACTGCTGCATTTAATGCCTCCAAAAGGCAATCAGGGCCTGATCTAGGAATATGAGAAGGAAGGGGAAGGGGGCGTAACCGTCTGCAGTGCTGATCATACCTTTTTCATGGGCTTGGAGATGTAAAATGGTTACAAAATTCATTGCTTTGCCGAAAATAGTGGGTATACGCCCCTTTTTCATATGCCTGGATCCGGCCCTGGCAATGGCATCCTGCTGTGCATTTCAATACATTTGCAAAAGTAATTTCCTACATACAATTTATAATTTCATGCAGAATAAATTAGGACTGAAAAATAATACCTCAATGACTACTTAGTCATCAGAGATTGTTTCTTCAATAAAATGTCCTGTTTAGGATTTCCTCACTCAGGCGGTAAATCAGATTAAAGCTTTAGAAAAAGAAACATACAAAGAATGTTTCAACTCATTTTATTGTTGCCATGATAAAAATTCACATTACTATATTTTAAATTTCAAAACACAATAACCAAGATGCATCTCTTTTACGAATGTACGAGATATTTCTGTAATAAATTAAAAGTTAAAAAATGATTTCTTATCAAAGTGAAGTATGACGCCATACCTGCTTGCTTCAAGTTCACTTTGGGTAAGAAAATATGATAATTTATCTCGAGAGCCGAACATAGATGAAACGAAAGTTTCATACCAGAATGGTTATATTAAGTTCTTTTAAACACTTTAATGATATCAAAATGAATATCTGGGTTTAAACTCTTTTAATGATCATGATGATACACCTCTCGGAAAGTCTTGTCTGAAAAGTTTTACATAACAGAAAATAAGTACCGGAGAACTCGAGTATATGGGGGGGGGGGGAGAGAGAACTCGAGTATACGTGGGGGGGGGATAAGACAAAATTTGTTTTTACATGCAGTGGTTTTAAAATGAGTACCAAGTAAGTTGATCCAGCTTGCAATACTGTTAAAGATACCATGGGTTACAGCTGTACAGTTATATCATCCGTGTCATGACGGTGAGTGGGGCACGAAAAAGGGATGTGCCGAGTACTTTAACAAAGTATTATACAAAGGATTATTCTCTTTCCACTTTCAACTACATTTTGAGACTCTTTTACTAACGGTGTCCAATTTTCATTTGTGATGAAAAGGAATGAGGCATAACGAGCAATCTTTATCCAAAATGCTTTAATATAGAACCGAGGGGACATTAGAAGATGTACTGAAAGAAATTGCCGCCACACTGGAAAACTATTATCCTCCCCTTCGCTCCTCCTTTACCGTCTTCCTAGACATAGGGCCCGATGAAGTCTGAGGGCCGCGTCACTTCAGGCTGGATGGGTCTTGCGTTATAGGGACATGGTGTCGGTGGGGAGGGGGTATATGTGACACTATGGTGGAGCGCTACCATCGCTTGGTGCGTAGAATTCGTATGCTTAGTATAAAATCGTCCCCGGATTTTCGGTTATGACACTTTACAGGCCCCATAAAAGGTACTTAAAGACATATTCTTTTTAAGAACGAAATTAGTCCTTCATATAGACCTACGCATAGTTTTGACGATTGCAAAACGAGATCTCAAAAACATTTCTTTCTAGTTTATGTTTTGTTCATTTAAGATAAAAGGAAATGATTTAAAAGTTAGTAGTAGACTTTTGTATCAAAGGGGCCTTTCTTTCAGGGGTCGAACAAATCCCCTTCCCCGCAATGTTCCCTACAGCTATAAACGAGACTCTGCAGGCTAAGCCTATGTGCACTTTTACAAAAAAAAAAACGCGTGGAAAATTGATGCATCTATAGACTCCCCATACTTGTATAGATTTTATTCATAACTAGATAATTGTTACATGAGGAAGGGCACTATGTTCTTAACGAACTTACGCCGTCCCCACCACGGTGTTAGGAAGATTATACATACGGAGTGTCTCCCAAACCTATTGCAGTTAATCCATTAAAATTACTCCGTGACAATTATAGTGTACCTTTAAGTCTTCTTAATTAATGAAACTAATCCATTTATTCTCGGGTGTCTGATGACCCATTTACTTGTTAAACACTTCATTACAACTATGACGTTATTCTTCTGTTGTGATGTAAATATTTTTTGCCCAACCCCTTCAGCCATATAGCTGTTGGTGCGATGTGGCTTAGTCTGATTTCCGAAGGAGCTTCGAGGAGAAAGTTTTGGCTCTACAAGCAATCACTCACTCTACGGATCATTTCGGAAGAGATATTTTCATCCTCCTGAGATAAGGCATTATTCGTGTATAACGAATGATGCGTCTTGCGTACTGCGTAATTGTAATGCGGTTCCCCATTGCACTATGATAGGCACAAACCGTGTATGTGTACATCATTTCTCTCGTCTGTTCTTCAAGTTATGTGGTTGAGACATCTGACGAATCGGTAAATAGTTCCAGCACAGTTCTGTAAGGGATGACAGATGAATTCTCGGGGTTCCTGTAGCGCAAAAGGCAGACGAGGTTTTTGGCTCAGTCTGTTGCTAGACCCCATGTGGCGGGAGCCAAACAGAGCAGCTACGCAGACTGGTGTTCCTGTGGAAAACTCTTCAGCCCAAACGTACACCCACATGACGTTACATGACGTCAGTCAAATTGAATGGCAGCACACTACTTTCGCCAACTGTGCACGACGTACTGAATAAACGAGCTATTTGTTAAGCCCCCTACCTTACTGCTTTTGTGATCCCTCTGTCTGAATTATTCGCAAAGCCTGCGATATACCTATTCTGACATTCTCTACTGCCCAGCACTACCAACATTTGGTATACATTTTACTGTTAGTCTACTTATCATTGTCCATGACAAAATGAATTAATCCAAATTATTATGGCCTATTGGGTTGTATTTCGTTTCCATAGGTAACGAATACGGTAACCGGTTTCTTGAAACCGAGGACGTCATAAATCTCAACTACTGTTCGAGGCAAGGAACTGTGTCGACAGGGTGGGCCACATTCATTAAAGTTAGTGTAGTACGGTATATGGCGAATGCACGGTAACTAGTACCACCCGAAATGCGTAATATCGATCTTAGCCTATTTATAGCCTTGCGAATAGCTTTAGTAAACCGAAAACTATTTCCGTAGTTGCTGACAGTATCTGACAAACGGTCATTTGTTGCTTTGTAATGTTGGAGCTTTTTCTAGCCAAGATGATTTCTGTTTCGTATTGTATTCTTCAATTTGATGGCACACTCCGAATACAGCCAAAGTAATCAAACAGTGACTTTGTATATACCTCTGTCTGTCAAGCCAAGTATTCTACATCAAAAATTCTTCACAACGAAGCAATGTCACCACCCAAATATAAACACGAGTTGGCAGCAACTAAGTTCCCTCAAGTCAAGAGATCATTCATATTTCAATCAATTTATTTCCCGCCAAAATTCGGCATCATTTTACCGACGAGCAGAATACGAGTCTCTATCTCTCGTGTCGTCTGTTCACTCTCTTATACATGAAGGGTCGGTAAGGCTTGACAGATCTCATTTGTAACCATGTCAAAATTTCTTCTGCAAGACCTTTTCCTTTTATCATTTACATCCATCAAATGGAATTTCATTTGTTTATTGATGTTAAAGCTAAACGGCAAATTTAGCCCCGGGGCAAGCGACGGTCGAGCCCGTTCAAGCTCATGTGTATATCTAATCCGGTTGGGTGTAGACTTGTCTTAAGTCGAATCGGAACATCGAAACCCTTACGTGCGAACGGAGCTATTTCGCTATAAATTTGCGATTCCGTGAGTGTCGACCTAATAAGTGTAACGTGTAATGTTTGTAGCTAGAATACTCATTGCATAAGAATGATTGACTGCGTTAGGACCCATCCGTTCAAATGAAGTTTTGAGCCAACGATGAAGTATGGTCGGCTTCTGCTTTAATTATCTCAACGGTTTGGCACACGCAAGAGAGAGCGCCTCATGTCGGCCTTAATTTTTCAATGTAGGCTATACAACACGTCACACTATTATACATACGGTAACCCATATAACGATATGCCCCTGATGTTACAACTTCATTCGTAAATATAAAGTTTTCCACCTTTTGCTTCTGAACGAAAAGGACCCTACCCTTGAAAGAAAGGATTAATTGTGTCACATTTAATGAAAATTTTAATTTCACATTTTTGGTTTTACTTCCGGGCTCTTTCTTCAAAAACTTCCTGTAGAAACGTGAATCAAACTCTCGGGCAGAGGTATAATCGAGACGGAAATCAATTTGTTATCTGTAAAAAGTCACTGCACAACCGCTGAAGGGTGTCTCTTTGATCAGTTCTTCATATACACAGACCCGTACCCAGAGAGAAGGGGGCCAGAGAACTTCTAGGTCGGCGAAATATATATATATATATATATATATATATATATATATATATATATATATATATATATATATATATATATATATATATATATATATATATATATAGGTCGATAAAGGTTGTAAAAAGTGCTAAAAGTTTGCGGAAAATTCCACGACGTTTCGAGTATAGACTCTTCATCAGGTGGCAAAGAAATGCAACTGAACAACAAAGAAGAAGAAATAGAGAAGAAACACATTGAAGAAAGGCACGGCAAACCGGTCGTTCGTACAGAACGAACACGGTGTAAAAAAGCGACAGAAGGCTGAAAAACTGGTAAAAAGTAATGAAAAGGGGAACCCCGAACAGGTTAAAAAAGGTCCATTCCAATGTTAAGACCGTGTGGGGAGAGGGTCCCGAGTTTCATGATAAGCCGGTTTTCGGCTGTCTGACGATCACGGTCAGAACCTCTGCACATTAAGGCTGCGGTAACGGCCAAGTCTTTAATTGAGCACGGTGATGGGGGGTTGAAATGTGTGGCGACCGGATAACCTTGAAGGTTTTGTTTGATGGACCTGAGATGTTCAGTGATTCGGTCAGCCAGGCGACGTTTGGTCTCTCCCACATACAGGCAATTGCAACGTCCACAAACTAAAATGTAAACCAAATTTGTGGAAGTGCAGGTAAAGTGTTGGTTCACACTGAATCTGTTGCCGTTAGAACCCCAAATATTAATGAGAGTGTTCTTGCCAACCACTGGGCATGTGTTGCACCTACTAAGACCACAGGGAAATGTACCTGGGGTGTTGTCAGTTGGTTGTTGTGGATGGGAAGCCCGAACTAAGTGCTTGGAAATGTTCTTTTCAACTCTGAAGGCCGTAATGGGGGGTTCGGGGAAAAGGTCACGGGTTGCAGGGTCTTTTCGAAGGGTCTCTATATTTCTGTAAATGGCACGAATGATGGGGCGTACCGATCGGTGATGGGAAATTACCAAAGGAATGCGTAGATTGGTAGACGGGTTAGACTTCTTACTTAAAGCCTCCGCTCTGTTGATTCCTTGGATTCTATGTAGAGCACCGGTAAGGATTTTGGTGGGATACTGACGCTTCTCAAAGAATGATAGTATATTTTTGGAAGCGGCTGAAAAATCAGAATCTTCTGAGCAAATCCTTCTGGCCCTTAAAAGTTGTGAGTACGGGATGGATTTGGTACAGGATTTGGGATGGTTGGATGGATACAAAAGGTAGTTATGAGAATCGGTGGGTTTAAAATGTAGGTTTGACTTGATTTTACGGCCGCAAATATATATATATATATATATATATATATATATATATAGATAGATATATATATATATATATATATATATATATATATATATATATATATATATATATATATATATATATATATATATATATATATATATATATATATATATATATATATATATATTTGCCGGGGTGCATTAAAACAATGGTAATTTTCTATTTTTAAGGGGCTTAGATTTTCTCCAGGGGGTTCTGCCCCTGTTTCCTTGGCCACGGGCTTTTCACAGCACGGGTTACTTTGCTCACATCTTACTGCCTCGCTGATTTATGAAATAAGACCCTACGGACAGATATGCACTTTACTTATTATGATATGAGGAAACGGCCCGGGTGAGAGGAGGCCGGGGGTTAAGCCCCCAGTCAAACATCTGGGGACTACAGTATGCTCCCGCCCACAGTTTTCAAGGACGAATACCCTTATTTGTCCACTCTGTGAAATTGATCAAACTTTTCAATAAAATATCAAACAAAATGCCTCATCAAATTGCATCTAAGGACCTCCAAATATTCAAAAAATTGCCAAAGATTAGGGGGAACCCCCTTCCTTTAGAACCGTTCCACAGGAAGGCGGTATAAAACGTTTGCCCCTCTAGCAGGACGGGGTCTGAAACGTTCGCCCGCTCCCCAGCTGAGAACAGGTTCCTATGCCTATGAATTAAAATTGTACTCGTATTTATTTATTCTCAATCAGCCCTGTTGGTAAGAAAATTTCGATATTTTAGTCTGAAGAAATTTTTGTGCAGATTGCCACTTCATGAAGGTATTCGAGAGAGGCAGGGGCTCAATCCGTATTCAAATGTGGGGGGGGGGGGCGGGGGACATACATGACTTAGCACAAACCAATGGTTTTGAAGAGGGTGTCTTTCCTCCCCTCCCCCCTTATGATGACTGACGCCCTATTCTAATAAGAATTATCATTTCAAAGTTAACATGACCATCATAGATGATCTGCCAGGTAAAATACACGGAGTCCACGGAATTACTTCGAGATGTTATTTTCACCATGTCCCCAAATAGCTGGAACCACGCTTCGCAGCGTGGATCATTGTCGGAGAAATTTTTGTTAATTTAAGGCTGCTTAGGTGCAAAACGGTGCTATCTTTGGGATATTTTTTGAGCTGATCGTATATGGCTGGGAAATGTCCATAATTTAGTGAATACTAATTTTTCCGACTGGCTGGATGTTTTTACTAACTGCAGTGGCGGCGCGTAAATTGCACCTTTTCTTATGCACCCTGCGTTTGTATACAACAGTGGGGATCCTTCCTTTGTCACTATATAAAGGTGTCATCCTGGGGGAGGGGTCGTCCCCCTCCCCTTTGAGAAATTTTTGTTAATTTAAGGTTGCTTAGATGCAAAATGGTGCTATCTTTGGGATATTTGATCGTAGTATAGCAAAGGTGTGAAGGACTAGCAAGGCCATTTTCACAATGCTTTGTAGTCGTAAGTGTATTAACAATCACCATCTATACCGATAATGGCTTCGGCGAAGCGCTCGGTAAAAATTTTTGAAAAATGTTTAACGGCAACAACGTACTTTCAACCTTCCACATCATGCTACAAATTAGATTGAATGCAGTTGCGTACCCAGGATTTCTCTCGGGGGGGGGGGGGGGCATGCAGTATGTTGTGTGACCGCCGGCCTGGGGGAGGGGTCTAAGGGGAGGGGTGACCCCTCCCCCCTTTGAAATCTTTTGAAAAATTAGGTGTCCTCACATGCAATCTGGTACCACATATGTTATCTTTTGAAGTAAAGTTTGTATTAAAAAATTTACGTTTTTTAGGAACTAAAAAATAGGCATCAGTGGGGGGCCATGGCCCAATGGGGTGTCCCCCTCCCCTCTGAAAAATTTTGAAAAATTTGGTGTCCTTACATGCAATCTGGTGCCAAATATGCTACCTTTGAAGTAAACTTGTGTTAAAAAATTTACGTATTTTTAGGCACTTAAAAAAAATTGGAATCAGTGAGGGGGGCATGGCCGAATGACCCTCCCCTCTGCGTACGCCACTGATTGAATGATCTCATATTGATGCGAGGCCCCTTCAGTTTGGAGATGTACGTCTGTTTTCGGAGAGTGTTTTGATCAGAATAGTTCCATGTATAATTACCTTTTTAATGGCCATGAGGAGTGCAAACCGTGACTCATGCGCGCGAAGCGCGCCGAAATTTTGTCATTAAATAAGATTTCCCTGGCGAAATCTGCATTCAGCATCTGCATCGAGACACTTAACAATTGCCCAACAAACCTACATGCCACTCACAAAGCCAGTCAAATAGAGCCACGGCACTACTCTTTTACGCAAATGTGGAGGGACATTTGATATTGTGTCCCCCACCCATCGAAATGTGGGAGGGGACTTGTCCCCCCGTCCCCCCGTCCCCCTCCCCCAGGATTGACGCCAATGGAGAGAGGTGGAAAAAACCCGTCGTTTCGTAGCTGCATTTGTGCAAGTTACCAAAACATGTCATACCTGTTCAGGCCAGTAGCTCTCGTTTGGAAAATGAGAGATTGGGAGCAGGGTCCAGAAATATGATAGAGTCGGACCCAAAGCATCTAGGGAATGTCTCCAAATTTTTCACAATAAAGGCCAGTTGAAGCCCTTTTATACTTCCAAGTCTTCCGTTCTGTGAAGCTATAAGAACCATAAATGGTCATCCCTTGCTCTTCCTGGCCAATCTCGGACATGGTTTACACTTGAAAACAGCGTTCAACTTTAATTGCTTTATACTGAAGTATGAATCGGCCTTAACTTATGCCCCCACTTTAAACGGCTAGCCCCCGATGGTTCTGAGGAAGTGCCCCTCCAAATCTTAGTACCGGTATCTGGGCAGAGGCAGGGTAGGGTAGAGTGGGGGGCTTTATAGAAGCCCCCGAGGTCAAGTCATTGTACAGAACTTAGACTATAAGAGGAACAAGTTCAGTGTTTGAGTACTATGTTCAATATGGTACAAATGAGGTATGATTATAATATGATAGGTCTATATCAAGCCTTGAGGTTTTCCAGTGGCGTAGCTAGAATTTTTTGTTTGGGGACGCTTGGGGCGGCGATTTTGTGAGGGGCCCGCGCACCCAAGCCGCCCCCCGTAGCTACGCCACTGAGGGGTTCACCATGTTTGTAACAATATTGAAAATGTCCCTTAGTTTAACCCGCTGTTAAAGGAAGGCACGAAGCTAATCTCTAAGTAGATGCGTTCGATAAAACAGCAAATCAAAAATAAGTCACAACAAACAGTGTCATCATGTGTTGTTGTGCTCTTGCAACAGGACTATTGGTTTTCTGCAACAGAGGCTGCCATTTGTAAAAATTGACTTAGAGTAAGTCTAATATGACATCACATATCCACAATCTCAATTGTCTAAATTGGAACAGACCTCAATACAGTATGCTTGGCCATCGCTCAAAAAGTGTCAACAGCTTCTCAAAAGTGTGTATGTGTGTGTGTGGGGGGGGGGCTTGACTACAACTATTTTAAGTAAAAACATAGAATCCTTATAGGCGAGGGATCCAGGAATCACTTGACTTCCCTGGAAAAAAATTGGAGGGCAGATGATATTTGCTGTAAGCTGAGGTATTTCCCACTATTTTAATCCATTAAATGGCTGTTTCTCCAATTTTCGAGTTTGATTTCCTTGAATCAGCTAAATTGCAAGCTATGATATTCAGTATATTCCTGTACTGTATTCGTTAGAGTCCTGGAAAAAGTGGGGGTCCCCACCACTTTCAGAAGTTGGGGTGTTCTCCGTCCTCCCACCTTTTGGTGCCCATGCCATCGCTGCTCATTATCCAGCGAACACGCAGCACACAATACCTTTTAGAATTAAATTAAGGAAAGAGTTTGTTCAAAATCAAAAATTACTTCGTCATATTGGTCCTAACTGCCCGCTATTTTTCTTTTGGCGTTAAGGGATCTCCGATTCGACAAAATGAAACACAAATAACTTTATAGTTTAATAATGAAATAATTGGATATTTTAATAGTGTGATGCAGTGCGTTACTAATATCAACGACTAATACATGCATTTCATTAAAATGTTTAAAAGTGTCGTTTTTTTTATTTTTTTTTTTATTTTTTTATTTGCACAAATGTTGAAGGTAATCATCCCTCCATTCACCGTAGCCTGCAGGTGAACTATTCTGACGTCTGGCTTGTATACAGCGCCATTCCTATACCATCAGCTGACCACATAGACCTACTCGTGTCAGGGAGTTGATAGAGAGCAACTCCCTGCTCTTACTATTCTCACCACTGTAACCGTATTCAGCTCTTTACAGAGTGCCACGATATAACATGCAAAGGTTGGTTCTGTTATCTAATATGTAGGGGGTGAACGCTTGTTATGACTGTAATGCAGTTCCTTCCCTTTCACGTTTATCGAACCTACATACGATCGATATCTGGTGT
The DNA here is from genome assembly GCA_029531755.1 of Holothuria leucospilota. Taxonomy (NCBI): domain Eukaryota; kingdom Metazoa; phylum Echinodermata; class Holothuroidea; order Aspidochirotida; family Holothuriidae; genus Holothuria; species Holothuria leucospilota. The sequence goes on from CM055983.1 coordinate 13,617,972, forward strand.
ATGTCACGTGCTCAATTATACCATTAATCCAGATGGCATGATACAATCAAATGGGTGATTGACAGGCGAGAAGTTAGATGCTAGATCATGACATCTAATTCATTCATAAAATTTACTTTGCATGTAGCCATTTCTTGCTGGAGGAAGCTTTAAGCTGTATGCCTACCATGCAAGGGTGTAAACGTTTTCCTGCAAGTGCAAACAACCCCCATAGCCCATAGGTTTCCAACCGGGTTGTTTAAAATTACCTTTCATAGCGGCATCTTTTATTTCTTTATTTTTTCGTATGGATGAAAGTAGCACGGTTTATTATTAGGTCTGATGAATTCAACTTCAAAGCCTTCAAGCACACCCACTTTAGGGACGATGTCACCGATGACGTCATACGGTGTCCGTGTCTTGTTATGGAGGGTTAATACGTGTAAGGTAAAATTCTGTTCCCACGAAGAAAAAAAGTGTGGTGAGAGCTTGAAATACTTCTTAGTGTATACACTCTACTGCAGGGTTGGGAAGTAACGAGTTACAAGTAACGCCGTTACTGTAACGAGTTACATTTTGTGTAACGGAACCCTGTAACGAGTTACATTTGCATTTCAGTAACGGAGCAAGTAACTAGTTACAATTCTGTGTAAAAGTAACTGTAACGGCGTTACATTTGGGTCCCGTTACTTTCCCGTTACAAATAGTCAAAATGACCACAAATTGCATTTTCTTTGAGCTAATAACAGAATAACAGAAAATTTTCAAATTGATGACACTTTGGTAGTAAAATGTAAAATTATTTTCGATATAGGCTATTTATCATTCATCGCTATTATCGACGTCGCCCTCACCGACATCAAATTTTATTCACGATTAGAATCAGAAGTTGATATTAGATGCACACGCTGCAGGCTTACAGGCCGGGCCACTTGATTGTCTATTGAACCAGGGAGTTGTCAAATAGCAACTCCCTGATTGAAATAAGTTTAAAATTGATCTGTATGTCAAAATACTTATTAGACAGATCAATGCTTATTATCCATGAGACCGATTTGTGCGATTATTTGAAAAATACTGAACGGTCCTCTAAGGCTCAGCTGACTTTATGTATTCTAAGTAAAGTCAGCTGGGCCTTGGTTTACTCATATTGTCCTTTAGAGGACACAGTGGAGACAGTGTACCGTGAGAAACGGGTTGGCCCATGGGCATTCAAATACCAGCTTACTTTGAAAGTTTAATCATTGCCTCTTGAGACGTTAGGGCTGGACCCGTGTTCACCCTATCCGAGTCGGAGCTAACTGCGATTCTAGATTCCCGAATCTTTCCGAGCATGGTACTACTCAGGATCCTCAAATTTCTGCCAGTTTTGATTCCAATGGCACCAATTCCGAGACCAGTCTTTTTGCCAATGTATATCATATCACACATACAGATGTTTTAATTCTATCGTACATGTCCACCATTAATTAACAAAGTCATCGTTTGTACTCACTTCCATAGCCTGGCCTCCTGAGTAATTTAGTTGATTGTATGTGACAATACCTTAGATCTGTACATTGTGCACAAATGGAACTTTAAACACTTTTAATGTAACTTTCATATTTGAGAACTCGGCTGGAATGAACTCCGAGTCCGAGTCCAGTTACATCACATTCCGTAAAAATTTCGATTCCGGAACCTTCTATCCCGGGCAAATTCCTAATCTAGAAAAACGCTCTTGAGACCGGCATTAAGCTAACCGAATCCGGACTCTTGCGTTGGAGCCCAGTAAATCTATACGGTGCCAAGCGTTGGTGCATCCATTTATGCATCTAATTTAACATGTATGGTATCTTTATTTGATGAATCAAACGTATGAATTTAGGCTATATCATATTCTTTTCAATGTCCGTAACTCCTTACACTGGAATAATAGTACGGTTAATATAAAAAAACAGCAGAATATTGAAATGGTCAATGGCGTTAAAAGTATCCTAACAAAGCTAATTGGAAAGAGAAGTGTCCGACTTAAAGATCAAGAGCAGTCGCCCCAAACTTATTTTGAAGCAACAGCTAAATCTCACAATTTTCTTCTTATTTCTCTTCAAAGTATCTTTCATAATATTTTAGGACTTCAATATTTCATATTCAAGGTAAACCAATCAGTTACTTCTAGTAAATTTCACATTTGAGGAGAAAAAATATTGTCACATGACTCAAAAGAGCCAATCATGAAACAGGACAGTCTACTACACTACTTCAAGTTGGGGTGACTGCATTTCCCCTTTAAAGCTTTACCTATTGTAAAGGGAAAGTGAATTATGTGCACATGATCTGCATGTATAAACTGCATAGTATCACCATTTCTATGCACTGTTTTATATCGACACAATGTGAAACTTGAAATTTATGGGGAAATATCACTTAGCCCAACCTTAGCGGTGAGGTTTTAAAATTTTACTGCTAACAAATGTATTCATCCTCTTATTATACCATATTTATGCTCTTGAGGGGTGAAGACTTTACTGCTGAAACAACGCTCTTCCCCTTTCCGGCATAGCCGCTAACCTCTCTAAATTAGCCGACTGTGTGATGGGAGTATAAAGATTTCAACCCTCAAAGAAGTACTTTGGTAACTGGAAAAGTTTTGGTTATAACCATATTCCTCTAACAAATAGTTTGCGTAAGCTCCGACACAGTATCATGATTCGCTGCTTCATGTTGAGCATTAGGAGCCTCTGCGACAATGCCCATTGAAGATCAGCTAGCTTCATTGACTTTCTTTGGGGAACACCTAAGGATAACCGGCACAAATGAGGTGTCGGTCGTCTCATGTGCCCCCGTCTTACTATCTAATTATGCCCCCCCCCCCTCCATTTCAGGTACCGAGGTACCGTATATTCACCTTGAAGTAACGAGTTACTTTTGAAATGTAGCTAGTTACTTTTTAGTCAAAAGTAACTGTAACTAGTTACTTTTTCAACATTGTAACTAGTAACTGTAACGAGTTACAATTTTACGGAATTAACTGTAACTATAACGAGTTACTTTCAAAGCGTAACGGGAACAACCCTGCTCTACTGTGTCTCTTGATTTTCCCGGCGAAGCAGTTACGCCCCTCAGGAAAAATGTCATGGTATCATTAACATGGTAAGGGTCATGGTTTTTTTCCTAGCGCGCAGGGGTTCTTTTCGTGGTATGCATGTACATTGTACTCAGTTCTTTGTAAGACTGAAAATGTAAACATCACTTGCTGAAATCAACGACCTACCTTCTTGACTGAAAATTCAGATTGTCATCGAAAAAGATATGATCCTCATTAACTTGTCCTGATCATGTCAAGAAAAGCAAATAAAACGTGGCTTAACTAAGACCTATTAAAATGAGGATAATCGGCTGTAAGCACTTATTCAGACAGTCAGAGTGAAAGCATATTATTTGTTATGGAGTCTCTACTCTCGAGTTTCGAATATCACTTAAGGTTTTAATCTATATTTTCGGCCTACTAATGAATCTCCTGAGTTTGTTAGCAGCCTGTTAGGCCCTCAGCTCTTGTCAATATTTCCCAAACCACCTAACCTGATCAAGCCCCCGCCGGCAGAATGTCTCTGTATACGATCATACTATGCACGTCAATTCAGCTCAAACACCACCCTCGGTGTAGCGCAGTATATGAGATCATCATTAGATGGTCGTTAGGCCCCATTTTTTGCCGATTATTCTGTTGACAATGGTAAGGAAGTATATTGGGTGGGGGATTAAAGCATTCCATACACAAGTCTCTCTCTAATTTGTCACACGGTGAATAGACGGAAGCTTACAAGTAAGCAGCATCGATGGTCAGTGATCATTGAGAGAAAACGTCCTCCATTCATCGGCTATTGTCAACCGAGGCTTCACTCCTCGGCCTAGCCAAGAGTCGCGGCCACTGCAGGGAACCACCGCTGGTTCTCAACAATAGGGGATTGATCTGGGCTCTTCTTACGGAGGCCACGGGACGTCGCGTAAGATGACGACGGATTATAAAGTTTGACATGAATATATGGGCAAGATTCTTTACAGCCTAATGATCGCTATTCTAATCACCACCGATTTCCTCTTGCCAAAGGAGCTATGCCTTCAAAACCAACAGAGCAGGGAGGGACTCTTCTGGCTGGCAAAGAAATCCGCTAAGAGAAAAGAATTTGTCGTGTAGGATTATTTACACACGGTGACACATATTCCAGAATAAAAGTGTTGACAATTTTGAAGACCTTCTAAAACTTCAGGGCCTGTGGAGACTTAGGACAACATTAAAAGGGGTGATGCTCTATAAAATGTTTGAAATATCTTAACTTTTTGAACCTCTAATTTTTCGGTGGATTAAGATACCAGTCACACTGAAATCCCCATCTTACGAATCAAAAAAGTAATAGAAGAGAACCCGAATTCACATCAACATTTTGAATCATACTCTCTAAATTCCAAAGAGTGAATACCGAATTCACTCTAAAAGAGTGAGAATGACTCTTTTTCGATTGAAAATTTTCACTCCAAATTTAGAGTGATCCCTAATTTCACTCTAAAAGAGTGATTTTCACTCCAAAGATTTTAGAGGGTGCCGTATTCACTATAGGTCTTAAGGTGGCGTGTCCCTCGGTTTCCAGAACCCTGGGGTTCCTAAATCAACATTTTTGTCCCTTCCATATAAAATCACTATTGTACTGAATTTTCACTAGGTAAAATCGAGAGCAAAGTCCGCCTTTCATGCACTGGATCACCTCCCATTGATCATGTAATTTCTAACTTTTGTTTGGCATGTTTCGTTGACTCGCTGCATTTGGACATTACGCGTTAGCTCCATCATGCAGGGATGCATTGCCCACTCCAACATTTAAGCCCCTACCATGATGCACGTGCACCAATGCGTTAACAAACAAAAGTCCTGTCAAAATACTTCATAATTTCCATTATGCCGGTTTGACCATTATTCTGGAAATATTTTTGTTCCAACACTATAACAGTTATAGAGACAATTGTCGTCACTGGGTAGTCATCAATACCTTGATAATGAAGCACATCCGTTGTCATCCACACATGAATCCCCATAATGATTATTATAAGTAACCAACACTGCCAGCATTATCACAACAAGTCTCTAATGGTCATAAATCGTCACCGCAGCCTATAATGTCGGAACTTTCATCAAAACTACCACTAAAACAGTACCCCGCGGAGCGGACTCTGTTTGCTCAGTTCCTCGGCTTCACAAACCAGGGATATGACTGAACAAGGAATATGCCGTACAGCCTGATACGTAGGCAAATAAAACAGTCGTCATCACGTTGTAGACCATCCACTGTTGTCGTCAAAAGTCGTGACAAATCGTCATCACATTCCAAACATCATTGTCACTGTCAAGTGAAGCATCTGCCTTGTATATCATCTTCAATAAATATTGTCATCACGCTTTGTCTCCAAATCTGTGGTCATTCAGAGACAGAACATGACTTTACCAAAAAGGGGGTGGGGGAGGGGGAACTAATTCCGTGAGGGGGAAAGTTCGACTCTACGAACTTCAAATGTACGAAGCCTCGACGGGAGCCGGGGGATGGGTTCTGGTGAAGGAAATTAAATTAGACACTGTTCAATGGTATTTCCTGACATCTAGCAATCAAAATTAGTGTACATCAAGTTTGTATTGCAGCTTTGGAACCGTCTCAGAAAAGAAAGTGATGCCGAATAGTGTGTGTGTGTGTGGGGGGGGGGGTGGGGGGCTGAAGCCGGAACATTTGCCCTCTGGATCCGCACTTGTAATTGCTAGTTGTCTATTCTATCACTGAAGCTTTAATGAAAGCGGTTTCACGAACAATCGTTTTCTTTCGCACAGTAAAGTCCATTTTTGTCCTTAATCTTCTTTTATTTTCAACGTTAAATTAAAAATTGTTTGGGAAAATTAATTTGTATTCGAGAACACAGACTTGCGATTTAGAGGATGAAAAGTTCCCTTTCTTCAATTATTTTATGAGCAATTAATCCAAGCATATGTGTACTAACAACACTCTTTACGGTTATATTTCAAAGACTTTGGACCAGTGCAGACTGGCAGATGGCCGACATCAGCCTGTTTTTCTCAACCAGTTTTGGGTAATTCAGTAAATTTGAAAAAGAAAACATTTCAAGTTGTTCAAGAAATTTTTGCCTTGGTTTGTACTGACCCCACTATTTTCCTTACTGTATTTGCACCGTCATGACACACTCTTTCACAACATCGCTGAGAACTTCCGTACAAGATGGTGCATTATTTTTTTAGAAACTATATAAAGCCCTTTTTCGTGACCCTTGCGATTTTTATTGATCCCCGATTGAAGTCTATCCGAAAAGATTATATCGGAAGAATTAGTTTTCACACCAACCCCTCTCTATACAAAGCCTACTAACCTCTGCAGAGTTGTTAAAAGTTGTGCCATTGGTTACTACAAGGGTCATGGTACCTCTCCTGTAAGTTCAATCCTTTACCATCTGACCCGATCGGACACACCTGGCTTTGAAAAATCGACTGTTTGAAAACGATATCGTATTCAGCCGGATTTAAAGCCGGGCATGTCAAGCACTCACTCAGCATTTCCCCTTTATGTAAAGCAAGGCTCTCGCAAGGGGGGCTCAAGACCACTTCAGATAATAACCTCCTTGGAAGCAAGTACTTGGGTTCAACTCGAGTGGAGTCTCAGTAGATCCATGTAGGAGAGTATTCGAGAGGGGCTTAAAGCTTTGAAGGTCTCTGAAGAAAAAAATCCTCTAAAGATATTGGGACCAAACAGGGCGAAAAGAAAACAAGAGGAGGAAAACCACTAAGAGAATAAAAGAACTGTCGCTTTGAGGCAGGGCCTTCGATTCACTCTTTATGCATCTTATCTGGAGTGGAAGAATAGTAAATGTGTGTTACCTTTCAAGTGAGGTATTGATGCAGGTCCGGGTTTCTGTTTGTTCGATCGCCTAGAATAGCCTCCTAGTGGATACATCCCAATTAAGGGACTGTGTCTATGTGCTCGTGCTTTATCTATCCCTGTTTGGGCTACATCCTTTTGTTCAGTATTTGCTTAACCTTTCCCTCCGCCATGTCATACGAAGTTGAATGCAACTTTGAAGGAATTTGCGAAACTTACGTTGATATGTTGATAAAGATACTATTTGAGATATAACACCCGAAATTGTTTTTCCTTTGTGATTCAAAAAATATTCTTCAATACCGCTTGTGGTTTATTGATTTTGAAAAATGTGATTTTACAGGGTGCGTCATTATTTTCGACGATTGTTACGGCTATCAAGGTTACTATGTCGCCGAATGTCTGTCTATGTTTTGGTTCAATAAATGAGCGACGCGCATAAATGCAAAGAAAATTGGAGAAAAAATGAACGCCTATATTCTCTACAAATGATACTTATACAGAGAACCTCTTACTTTTGTTCAAACTATACAATTAATAGACCCTTTTCCAAATAGAAATAACAAAGGATTATGGGAGAGAGTTTTGGTATGCGTCGTTTTTATCAATGATATATTACTGTGGCCAAAAGCGACGCACGTCAAAACTGTATCCCAGAATTCTTTGTAATTGCTATTTGGAGAAGGGTCTATACTGAGCCTAACTTGCATTTCATGTCATAAGTGTTACTCTTCGTATACCACTAAGTGCTAATTTTTGTATTAAGTAAGTGATATATTTGTTTTTGTGTATATTTTTTCTTATTTATTTTCCACATTCTCTGTATAGCATTTCTTGTAAATATTGGTACAATACTTTGGAAAATGTCGGTCGCATGTACTGAAAAAATTACACTGATAATTTTAAGTCAATTTTAAATGCAATCGTCTGGCTTTGGTTGCCCTGACTATTTTGTCTATAAGTTCCAGTTTGTTTTGTATTATGCATGAATCAAAAGAAATTTCAAAACTGTTCATTCTTCTATTTGATCATCAAGAGAATGCATGCGCGCGCTCTATATTATTCGAGCAAAAAGAGTAAGAGAAAAAGTTGTTGAAAACGTTAAACAGTTCAAACCGTTCTACAGTCATCGTATTTTGTTTCTTTGCTTTCACGTAGCTCTTGATGATTTTAATTCGGAAAACGGGATTGTGACCAGTTTAAATCACCTCCTTACTTAAACCATCACAACTTTCTTCATGCTTTATAGGGAAACAAATTAATACGTTTGTGGTATTTAAACTTACTAAAGCTTAAAACCATTGATATACCATGACAGGAAATTCAGAACAAGGTAGACGGATAACTCTATTGTAAATTAGGAAAGATGTTCTTACAGAGAGAAAATCAATAATTTCAACCCATGAAAATTTTGTTCATCCAAAGTTTCAAATTTTCAAATGGTGCAACAAGTCATCATTTCATACATTCATAATTCTTGTAACTCGTAATATTATGGGAAAGTATACAGCTACTGCTTTAGACTTTATCTGTAAGACAGAATGATTTAAAGAATAATTAAAGCTTTCTTTTTTGTGCCACGTGGATGCCACAATGTAAACGCAATTTGCCCCTTTAAATTTCTCTCAATTTCTCTTGGGCTACATGCGCTATGATTTTGCTTTTATTATTATTTTGATTTTCGATGACGCGACGGTGTATGTGGGCCTATTGAAATATTTTGCTTTACTTCACTAGGGTTTTCTCACTGTAGTGGTTGATATGTAAAAAGTACCGGCATAGCCTATCGTCTTCTACAGCTTTTTGCTGCGAAAAATGTGAAGCAAACTGCAAATGTAATCACACGTCTATAGATATTTTCAAACTTGCCACAAGTCTTCTTTCATGGATGATATTTAAAAGCAAATGCACTGGCAGCATTAAGTTTTGTTTCTGGTTTTATGCAACCTATATGGCGATTAATGATTCTCAATAGTCCTACGGTAAATTCTTTAAATTTTGTTTAATTTCAGAATATTTCCGTGGACACACTAGATTTTAGAATAAATAATTCCCCAGTTTGATAGCTCTGCATTTAATGTTATGTTAACGCATTCACTAAGGCTACATAATAACTACAGTGTGATCTTCAGTGGAAAACCTTCCCGATTTCTAAGTTCCTTGCATGGACCCAAGATTACTCGAAAGGGCTATATCGTAGGTTCTCAAGTGACTGCTGCACAACGTGCATTAAAGTGATCCGCGAAAAATTTGATGAGCCCAAAATTTTAAGATGGACACAAGCTGTTGCATGATGTCCTGACTTCTACAATAACTCAATTTAAAGTAAAAAGTCAAGGAAAAGTGGCCCTCAGGGTAAAAGAATTGAGAACCCCTGGGCCGTATTTTTACCCATACTCTACTGAAGTCATGGCCACGGTGCTCAGTAGAAGTCTGATCATATCATTTGTAAAAGCTTTCCAAAATAAGCAGACCCTCCTGAACGCCTTCTACGTCGGCCCAGTTGGCTGTATAATACTCAACGGACAATGCCGAAAAAGGTGATTTTTAGGAATTTATTTGTAAGCTAGGTCTAACCAAGCCGTAAAGTACAAACTGCTGTGATGATTTATTTCATGGATCGACAAAACTGTAGTCTATCGTGTAATCGTGAAACTATGGGCCTTAACGATGATACGATACAGCCTGTAAATTGATATATGGGACTTTTGAATTATGTTGACTTTCTACTGTTTACCGTCGTTGTGTGATTTACATTGCATCGCTTCAATGAGTAGGATTTATGAAATTTCTGGATGCTAACTTCGGTCTGTTAATTTCTCAAATAAGATACGGATTATTATAGTTAGCATTTATTACATAATATGCGTGCCGAAAGATGACATGAAGAAATTCCGGAGGGACACACAACGTTACTTAAGCACTACACTTGGAAACATAAAAAGGGCTGTGTTATCCTTGAAAGACTCTTGCCTTAAAGAGCAAATATCTTTATTCACACCGGCGATAAGCAAATGTTACTGCTCTCCCAAGCTTTTCAAGCTTCTGTTGAAACGATCTGTGTCAACGTTTACATTCTTCCCCATTCCGTTTGATTTACACGGGACATTTGGTCTCTACCCCCTTCAAGTGATGGTTCAATTGCCTTGTTTTTCCGGCCGTCAGTTAGCCTACATTTGCTTGCCTTTGTTCAACAATTACGTAATCGACCACTTCACAAGTGACAGCTAATAAAGGCAAGAGATTCGGAGTATCATTCTCGAATCACAAAAATGAGCATAATGAACTCTCGACGGCAGTGAGCGTCCACTCAGAAGTGACAACAGTGAAAAGCAAGACAGTAGCACTTCGGAAAATCTGTAAAAACATGTTATCAAGAACTTACTCGAAAATAACCACAATCTAAACAAAAAGGTTTAGCAGACGAGAAAAATCGGTATGAAAAAAGTTCTTGATAACGACTCATCATTGTGCAATTGAAAACTCATTTCCGACTCAAATTGTGTAGTTGATAACTTGGGGCATGCTTATTTTGGTTTTAGTGACCAAATTTGACGGTTTGTTCACTAGAAGGATTGTGGGTTTTGTTATGGCATAGTGAAACACATGTACTTCTTACTTGTGAATGACAAACAAATATGGCTCATATGAAGATCGTAGTCCGAAGCTGGAACATCAGAATGGGCCAAAATTCAACACATGTAGCCTACTATGAACATTCTCTTTTCGGTTTGCTTTTATGGGCATGTCGTTGACATACTTTATATTACCACAGAGCGGACGCGGAAGTTTTTTCGTTCAGCTCATCGCTGCACAAAAAAAAAAAAACCAACAGAAGGGGGCGGCAGCCACAGAGGCGCTAGGCAGGCTAACTGTATACAGGCTTACCCTGCTCGAAGCATTACTCAGTATCTGGTGTCAATTAAGTTTGAAGAAAACTGTTGAAATTTGGCGATATCGTGGTCATTAAAATGATTTGATAACTTAACTACAACAAACTGGGCAAGAGCATAGACACTAAATTATTATTTATGACCGCGAACGAGGTGACAACTGATATATAAGTAAATTAAGCTAAATAAATATCAGCACGACTTTAAGCATATACGTCCAATTTAACTTTGCTACTCTATTGTTTATTTTTTTTTGGGGGGCGTTTCATTTTTTCCTTGAATGTGCGCATGAGGCAGGGGTTGGCTGCAACACCCAACCCCACTCGAGCAGAATATTTGCTGTTTTGGGGGAAAGTATACATGCTATTATCGAGCAAATACGTATAGGCTATTAAAATTTCGGACAAGAGCTCAGCCACACTCACCATCGTTAGTAGTCCCATACGCTTATGTTGGCATGCAGCATATGGCTCTGATTACGTCACAAGGATGCGATAAAAAGTATTATTAGCCCCCAACACGGAGACGAATCACGTGACTCCTTATCAGGGATCTGTCATTCTGATACCCTTTTTCTGATATGTATGTACTGTACGTTACACGGAAGTAACATAGCACGTAGCGCGACGGTGATACCATCATGTGTAGACATACGGTATACTGTATTTGCACAAAGCTACCCTTTCGAATTTTAAATGTCTTTACTTACGTCATAATACCAATCAGTTACCGGTATGTTGTTTACATTAATGTAAGTGTAAACCATCGTTACACGTAGCTCTCTAAATGTACTGAAGCCTGCCATGTTCCTATATAGCACGTGCGTATCCTGTGTTTACATGTGTACCGTACGTGTACCAAACATTTTTAATTGGTTTCCAAATTTTGGCATAAGCTAACTTCGTCAGTCCTACGCAATCGCTCTCTTCCTTGAACAAAACGATCCGTGTATATAGGTGTACCGCATCAATTCAATGTTTAGAATACAGAAGACAACTGATCGTTAGCAGGACGTCCCTTATACATCCCATACCGTACAACAGTGACCATCAGCCTAAGTAGTACTATTCGTCATATCAATCAATTAATTCCCGTTCAAGCCGTGTGGTTCTTTCTCCCTGTTCATTTGTAAATTTACCGCGGCAGTATTTACACAACTACATCGATCCATCATCGTGGTTCCCATTCGGTTGAGGTTTGACTGCTCAAAAAATTAAGTAAATATTAAATTTTTGTTGTTCGACATGGAGCTTCAAGTACAGCCATCTATAATTGTCGACTGATGACAAGGCAAAACAAAACGTCACAGAGTTTGCACGGTCTCTTAAAGGGGTGGGGAACCGAAAGGGTTGCCTGACTTTTGGCTGCATCGTTCAAATACTTTTATCAACATTGTCACTTCTTAGAAATCAAAAGAGGTCACTATTGTGGTGAATGATACGGTATTTTGGAAAAGCATTTATTTGTCAGGGAGATCGGAAAAATCGGTGTTAATTTCTGGTTAAAAAAGAAAACTTTAAATGACCTTTTAATAGAGACAAATATTGTTGTAATAGATTAACTGATTGGAATATGTCCTTTGTGGTTGTAAAGGTTTGTCGGTCATTTATTTCTCCGATTTATTGTTTTTTATCCTGAAAATGGTGCAAACATTTATTCATTTGAGAAATACTGGTAGAATGATTTGTCAAGTTCGTGCGAAGGTTATTGGCCGAAGGGTGAAATTTTATACAGGTAAAAGATTGAGACTACAGTTTACCAGCAGTTGCTTTCATAATGTTAATCCGATAAAGAAAAATAACACCCAGATATTTACGTCTTTAAATTTATGTTTTAAATCATTTAAATTCGGGGCACTCATAAATTTAAAGAACTAAAGATTGTTGGAACTTCTTTTTTGTTTCCATATTTAAACGATTTTAAAACATGATGTAAAATATTTTCATGACCTTTGTAGAGTGCTTTTCTGTTACGCAGCTTGCTGCATGGAAATGGCAACAATAGCTCCCTAAGGGTACGCCACACCAAGATCTCACCTGAATCCTAGACCCGGGCCCATGAACCTCAGTGGGCCATCCTGGGGATAACATCTTGCCATACCGCTATTCGTCCTGCGCTGATGAGCGAGTGGTTCTAAACCTGAGTGTGATTTTTCCCTGGAGCGAGCGGGTGGGGTGGGGTCTAATCCCACTACTTTGGTAGGTATAGTTCTTTCTTACAAAGTATTTTTGCAGAAAGTTTAGCCAGCCATATACTGCACTAAGCTGTCTGACACCGACTTGCCCTAGGGCTGGGGAAGATGAGCTGTTCATCCCTGCTACAAACCAAACATGTTGATGTGAAATGTTAGTGTAGTCTGTATTAACCCAGCTAAACTCCTAAAAACAAGTTAATCAAAAAACCTTCGTTAGTAATATAAGACATAATAGACCGGAAGCCCAGAGCATTTTGATAAAATGAAAGAGGTACCAATCTCTCTGAGCCCAGGAGCTTCCAGGATGTAACCTAACATATGGATGTTTTCCAGGCGCCTCTGTTGCATGTGGACCATGGGGACCTTGAAAAGGGGCCCCAAAATCTGCTTGATCAAGCGTTGGAGGTACCACCTCAAACCAATTTTAATAATCAGGTGCATTACATAGTAGAGTATACAATGGCCCATGCCAGACAAATTGTCTACACAAACCCGAAATGATTTTATCTAATATCAGTACAAATAATAGCCTATGTGATGAACGAATCGTTGACGTTATTTTATGTCATTTTTTTGAAGAAGCATACACCATGAAGGCCTACATTTCAACTTCACAGACATCCTTGCAAGTAGTTTACATATGATTTGTATACACTATACCTTACGCTACCTTACACAACTTTAACTATCTTACGCCATCTTACAAAACCATAAGCATCATTTTATTTGTCAACATTAAGGAGATCCTCTACATTTTCAAAAAGCATGCATCTTGTTAACATACAAATCATATTCCACAAAAACCAGTCCATCTACTCAGTAAATTTATGATAAATCATAGGCGTGGGAAGCTCTTTCTCAACTGGGAGGGGTGGGACGGGCTGAACGTTCCTCGGACGTCCATCCTCGGAGAAGTTTTTGAGGTGAGGGTTTCCCCCTCTCCTTTGGGAATTTTTTGAATATTTGAGGGTTCTTCGATGTAATTTGGTGGGACACATTGTGTAAATTTTACGGAAAATTACTGCAAATTGTTGACAGTTTTTTGTACAGAAGGATCAAATAAAAGGTTTTCGACCTTGACTTGTGTGTGTGTGTGTGGGGGGGGGGCGAAGCATACTTTTGCCACACCACATTTTTTTACTGGAACTTTATGCCTCCGGGCCCAGGACCCCGCTTCCTACGCCTATGTAATAAATAAGTCTTTTAGGGCGCATACCACCAAATCTTTTAAGATATAGGCCCACCATCATCGTTTCAAATGAGTTTTGCAGGCCAGTACCCCTCCACATCCGAATGGTATTATAATCTTTTGTAGCATAATTAAATTGTTTTAATGTATTCTTCATTTCGAAAGGTTTATTACGTATCGGGGTAAGCAATTTATGCTTCATTCTATCATTTGCACCATCAAAACAGCCCGAAAATGCCCTACTTTCCGTGGTCAGGTTCGTGTTTACAAGTCAACTACCATCTTGTTCAAACCCTGACGAGGGAGGTGATTTTTCTGTAATACTACCCCTCCCTGTGTAGTTGCCGGTGGACCCGAGGCAGATTAATCATGCCTTTATTGGGCTTCATACATGGGAGTCAAGGGATATTGCGTGACGATTTATTACGAAACAGAATAACGCCAGCACGGTAATTAACACACTGTGTGATACTCCACTTGGGTTCAATCGATTACGTCAATGAAGCTGGGAGTTATAATTCCGGTATACCTCCATGTTGCCACTCCAAGAACAATTTGGTTTTGTTGATGTAAATCAGTGGTTCCAAACCTTTTTCAGCTGAACGCCCCCTTCCACCGAATTAAGTGGGGCAACGCCCTCACCCATTTACATAACATATGTATTACTATGAATTACTCGAAAAAAAAGAGTAAAGGCACATGTTAAAATAGGAGATACATATACGTCGTGTGGGCCCGACCAAGGGTAGTTCAAAAGCGGTCGGATCTTCCTTTTGTGGTATTGAAACTTTAACTCGAGATTAAAGACTGGATGAAACCTTGATCAGGGTAAGAGGATGGGGTAAAACGTTTTGGGGAAGTGGGACATATGTCGGGGCTCTACGAAAGTGCGGTGCGTTCCCCCAGCACGGAGTGTAGGAACTCACTTAAGTGCACCTGGTGGGGTCTAGGGGCAAAATCCTGGTGGGGGACAAGGGGGAAGCCCCCAGAAGCTCTGGGACATTTATGAAATTGTCAGCACAAGCATGAAGTATTTGACTATCTTCTAATTATCTAAAAGTTTTAAATAGGCACTAAATAGATTGCAAACATCTCCCTTCAATCAATTGGTATTACAGCTGTAACTAATGGCCGGTGCCTTTACTGCTGCACGAGGAGGCTTCTTGAGAGTGTGGGAAGGAAGAAGGGTAGAAGACGTTCCATGGGGCTTTGGAAGACTTATTCCACTCAAGCTGCCTTTCAGGCAGCGCAAGAAAATGAGAAAGAGAGGCGAAATTCTCTCACCGAAATATAACATTTTTTGAGAACATTTTAATAACTTTTAACTTCATTTTACATGGCACAATTTGTCTAACATATATTAATTATCCACAATCGTTTCTTTTTTCAATATGTGTGTCTATGAACAGTGAGGATAAAATTTTTTCGAGGTAAAAGTGGGGGAACAATTTTGAACCAAATTTAAACAATTTTGAACTACGCCCCTCTCCTTCCTCCTCTGCTGCTGGCGCTGATAGAGGTCTAAGGGACCTGTCTAAGGGACCTCCCTAGAAATTTTGAAATTAAATACTATTAGATGCTGTACTGGACTCTGGAAATTAAGATAATTTACAAAGTTGTAGTGTACTCGATTAAATCCAAGTTACAGACCTCATTTCATCTCCATTTTCTGAATACATTTTGAGAGCACTATTAGAGGAAACAATTTGACACCTTTGCAAGTTGCAATCCCACTTTGAAATTAGGCATCTCGTTTTTTAAACGTCCCCTACAGCCCCCTGAACGCTTATCGCCCCCCACCCCGGTTGCGAAAACGATATCCCCGGCTGGAACACTGATTTAAAGTGGACCTAAAGTCTAAAAATTCAAAAATATATATTTTAGAGGTTACAAAATTAATCTTATTGGTCCAACTCCCATTGTCATAGCTTATTGCATTGCTGAGATGTTAAATGTTAAAATTTATATAGTCAAAGTTCACAAATTATTGCGCAATCTACCTTTTTAAATCTAGTGAATAAACTTCAACATTTTATATCTCAGCTTAAGAAAGTCCTGTGAAGATGGGAATTGGACCGTTGGAATTCAGTTTTCATGCTCTGTAATATATATTTTTTAATTTTCAGACTTTAGGTACACTTTAAATATTTTCATATTGTAGCTTCCCAAACTAAAGGGATATGACTGAACAAGGACTATGCCGTACAGTCTGCTACGTAGGCAACTACTCAAACTGACGGTCAAAAAATTGTGATTTGTATTCTTACAATTTCTTTCAATTTCGTGGAAAGATAAACCTCTTACTCTGTGCCAGACTTCTTTGCATTTATCATTTTTATATTCCTCTTTAAAGTTTCTTCAATATTGTAATTCCGATAGGATGTTACCTGCCTCGCTTATTCGAAGGTAAGGTTGGTCAAGCTGTTCTTTACAGAGAAATATTTAAGCTTGAAATTATTTGGATTTAAATTTTCATTTCATCCGATGTCTGTTCTTGTACCCGCAAAGAGGCTGTGGCCGAGAAGATACGAGAAGGGAATCCTACATCAAATGGAAGGGGGGGGGGGGGGGGGAGCGGGCCAGAACTGACCCACGAGAAGATGCCGTCTCATGAATAAGTCGGGTATGGACAATTACATTCATTATCATGAGAGTTTAGCAAGAGATGATAGTACTGCCACATTTTCAAGCAGTACCGGCAGGAAAATCATAATAAAGATATAAACTTCACCATCTTGGGCTCAGGCACGCTACTGCTGTTAATGCGTGTGCCTGTGTGTGTGTAGCAAGTCTGTAGCCAAGGGGGAGGGGGCGAGGCGGCACTCCCTAGAAAAATTGTCGCCAACTGAAAACCAAAAACAACCAATGCCACCTTTTTAGTATATCTCGCCCCTAAAAAAAAAGACTTTCGCCCCCCCCCCCGAGCCATCTCTCCCACTTCAGTACGGTACGTTATCTGGCCAAGGACCTGGAAGGGGGTGTCTCGGTGATATGATGCTCCTTTTGAGTGTCCTGCCATGTTGGGCAGTGACTATGCCTCACAATCATCGAATGGCTCTCTTAGTAAATTTAGAACCCTGTTATAGATATACATATCAAGTCAGAGTCACAGTCCGATCTAGTCAGCCAAGGAAAAAATTTTCTAGTCTTGTTAATTTTTTCTCTCTAAACGGCGAAAACTTCAGCATATCCACCTCTTTAAAATTAGACTTTCCTTTATTGCAGGTGGTAGCAATCTTCAAACATGAACCCATGCTTTAGTACAACAAACACTACTTTTCGAATAAACACAACGTGGAAAGTAAATCAAAGGTCACGAGCGTTGTGATGATGTGTGAGGGCGCTTTTCAACTGTTTGAAGAAATGCGTATTAAACTCTGTTAAGTTTTTAAAGCCGTTTTATATACACTTGAAGCAGTTAGCCACAAATTAAAGTTTATTGTTAGGCCCAAAAAGTTATCCAGAGAATTTAGTCCCTGATTATTCTCGGATACATAGTTGTTGCGGGGATATATGCCACTTGGGATATTCTGTTTAAGGCAAATGAGTAAAAACATGACAGTAACAGGGAGTTTTACCCACCATTTTGCATTATATCCTTCCTCTGTGCAAATTTTGGTATACCTGAAGCCAAGTGTTTGGGCGTGGATGCAATTTCTTCAGTTGTTATGTAGCTTGTAATTCACTGACGGCATACCTGAAGTGTCGATAGAAATTCAAACTCCGGTATGAATTGTGATGGCGCACTTTACAAAAACATCCCTTACAAGGTCCGCTTTACGAAGTTTTAACTCCGTTGTGCGAAATTTAATGCGATAAAACGGCATGAATATGTGAGATCTGAATTCAGGCTTTTATTATTACAGTAGAGCTCGTCAGTGAGTGCACACTCGCAAAGCAAAGATAGCCAACGGACTTACGGCTAGCCAACGCACTTAATTTCCAAGTTGATAGTAACAGGCTAACAGCCTGCAACTCTAAACCTAAATTTATTTTTGTTATGTTCAAGAGTAACTTAATCTAAGCATTCTAGTGAAACTTTCCTAAAATTACAACGTCCGGTTTTCGAAACGTTAGCACTTGAAGAATTCACATTTCTACCAAAACTGGCCTTGAAGCTAGCATGACGTCACACCTGCTTGCGCTAAGTTCCTTTTTGGTAAAAAATGTAACAATTTCAGATGCTAATATCTCGATAACGGGACATTGTAACTTAACGAAAGTTGCTTAGACTCAACTCGTTTTTTACATGTTAAATATAAATTTGGGTCGTGACCATCTTTCATATGAGACCGTTTCTATCAAACAGGAAAGCTTTTCTAAATGTCCGAGGAAAATCTGATTCTTCGTGAATTTTGAAATTTAAGATTGGATAGCTCAGTTACTTATTTGTACTCCATTCGAATTGCAAGATGAACAGAATGGATCAAAAAAATCAAACGATCCGCACATAAATTAGAGAGAAGTAACAGCGCAAATTCCATTTTGAACTTGCCTAAAACCTTATCAACCACCCTGCACAGGTTGTATATTCATGTCAACCGGAACTTTCTATCACGGAGCACTGCGGATACTTGGACAACCATCATGTCCGTTTAACATGTTCTAAGTAACACTGTTCTTTATGACAATGTACTTGAGAATGTACAAGAGGGAGGTTTCGTCCTGTTGGCGAAATTTGTGTATTGATAAGACGATGCGTTCAAGTTATTAAAACAAAATACCCCCTTCCCTCCACACAAAAATATATTGCAGATGGATGTTATAAAGTATGGAAAGGCAGCAGACAACGTTATTAATCAAATAAAGTGTGGACTCCCCCATGAAACAATGTTCTGTCTATTTTAACACAGCATATGTCCAAGCCCATCAATCACCATGCAACATGGGCATACAGTACTTTTTTTTCTAGGGGGCTGAGCCGTTTGCCCGAGAAAATCCTTAATTACTCCAGGCAATTGCTAGATTTTCCCCCGAAAGTCTTCCCGAAAAAGCATTTTCCCGAACTGCGGGGAGGGGGCTGCCCCTTCAGAACCCCCAGACTTGTACGTCTATATCATGCAACCATCGTTTTGACATAGCCTAATCCTTAAAATGATTAATCTTCACAAAAGTTCTCTACGTAACGTCTGAACGTGAGCGCGTTTTCAACTGAAACTCTGACGGTCACAGTTTGTGCCTTTCACGACATGACGCCGTATTACCTTTCATATACCCGGTCAGTGGCCCGGATGGCCAAGTCCAGTATGTTAAATGTCCAGCCAGATAAATGTCTAAGAAACAGGTCCGGTGGCCCAGATGATGCTTGGGAGAGGTTAGTAAAGTTTCATTGAGAAAGTCGGACCAGTAAGTTTCTTGCTTAACCAGTTTTACAAGCACACGGGCCCCCTAGAGGCCAGTAGAAATGGGATTCCATTGAATCGATTTTTACTATATGACGCTTTATAGCAGCGAGGGCGAAAATCGCTTATCAAAAGTGGGGGAGGAGTGGAGGGTGGGGACGTTTGGATAAAGTGTCTTTGGCTCATGGGCGTCAATCCTGGGGGGACGGGGGACAAGTCCTCCCCACATTTCAATGGGTGGGGGACACAATATCAAATGTCCCTCAACATTTGCGTAAAAGAGTAGTATCGTGGCTCTATTTGACAGGCTTTTTGAGTGGCATGTAGGTTTGTTGGGCAATTGTTAAGTGTCTCGATGCAGATTCTGAATGCAGATTTTGTCAGGGAAATCTTATTTAATGACAAAATTTCGGCGCGCTTCGCGCTCATGCGTCACGGTTTGCAGGCTCCTTCTCATGACCATTAAAAAGGTAATTATACATGGAACTTTTCTGATCACAACACTCTCCGAACAGACATACATCTCCAAACATCTGAAGGGGCCTCGCATCAATATGGGATCATTCAATCAGAGAAGTACGCAGAGGAGAGGACCATTCGGCCATGTCCCCTCACTTATTTCGATTTTTTTAAGTTCCTAAAAATACGTAATTTTTTAACACAAAGTTACTTCAAAAGGTAGCATATTTGGCACCAGATTGCATGTAAGCACACCACATTGTTTAAAATTTTTCAGAGGGGAGAGGGACACCCCATTGGGCCAAGCCCCGCTCACTGATGCCTATTTTTTAGTTCCTAACAATACGCAAATTTTTTATGCCCCCCTCACTGATACCTATTTTTTAGTTCCTAAAAATACGTAAATTTTTTAACACAAATTTTACTTCAAAAGGTAGCATATTTGGCACCAGGTTGCATGTAAGGACACCCAATTTTTCAAATATTGTCAAAGGGGAGGGGGAACCCCATTGGGCCATGCCCCCCTCACTGATGCCTATTTTATAGTTCCTAAAACCGTTAATTTTTTTACACAAACTTTACTTCAAAAGGTAAGATATGTGGCACCAGATTGCATGTAAGGGCACCTAATTTTTCAAAAAAAAAAGTCAAAGGGGAGGGGAACCCCTCACCTTCTCCCCCTCCCCCAGGTCGGAGGTCACACAACATACTGCATGTCCCCCCCCCCTTGAGAGAAATCCTGGGTACGCCACTGCATTTCAGTCTGCATAAAAACAAAGTGCAATTTACACGCCTCCACTCAGTTGAAAAAAGATCCAGCCAGTCGGAATTGGGGGCCTTCACACCCCCAAATATGTCACCCTAGCAACGGGCCTGGTCGGGTCCATGATCTCAGATAATGATACACCCTGCGAATCGTGGTTTCAGCTATTTTGGGACATGGTGAAAATAACATCTTGAAGTAATTCCGTGGACTCCGTGTATTTCACCTGGCAGATCATCTATGATGGTCATGTTAACTTTGAAATGATAATTCTTATTAGAATAGGGCGTCAGTCATCATGAAGGGGGGGGAGAAAGGTCCTATAGGAAGACACCCCCTCTTCAAACCAAAGGGATTGGTTTGTGCTAAGTCATGTATGTCCCGCGTCCCTCCCCCCCCCCCACATTTGAATACGGATTGACGCCCCTGCTTTGGATGTCATTATTTTTTCGAAAAGAAAAATTGTAGGCTACGTGTAGCAATCGCAATTGATCAAAGCGAAACGTTGGGGACGTGTTGTCTTATACCGGTGCCCCCGACTATGGGGTGAACAACTTCCCCAGAAGATCTGTTTTGGAGGTTTCTTTGAAATGAATTTAATGATGTACATTTATAGGTCTACCGACATATGAAGTATGTTTTTGTTTCTCATCACCCAACTCCCCCCTTCTCCCTGGATTTCAACATATGGGATGGGCCTCGAATGACGTACAAGGTGGTGAGTTCTTGTGAGAAACAAATGAACAGTTACGTCTCACTTTTCCTCCGTTTTTCTAGGTTTTCTACAATGCAGTTTAAAAAATTCTTCGCTAGCGCCCTCTATAAGCGTGAGACTCAGTAA
Source organism: Holothuria leucospilota (assembly GCA_029531755.1). Classification (NCBI taxonomy): domain Eukaryota; kingdom Metazoa; phylum Echinodermata; class Holothuroidea; order Aspidochirotida; family Holothuriidae; genus Holothuria; species Holothuria leucospilota. The sequence goes on from CM055983.1 coordinate 13,639,540, forward strand.
ACGTACTATTTTTCAATTCTGTTCAATTCGAACAGTTTTGCCATATGATCTGCACCTTGTTGATGACGGAGACAAACGTTATGGTGACTTCATCTTGTGGTGCAGTTATACAATTTAGTGGATGGAATCAAGGGGTAAACACATTTAAGTGCAGAAAAAGGACATATAATAAGGGGTCAGGTTTCCCTACAGTCAGCAACTTTTCGGGTATTCCTCACTGCTGCATCGACAAAAAACTAAAGTCTTATATTGACAAAACTTGATTTTCTATCATACTAAAATGTAAAAAAGAAGGAGCCATGAAAAACTTCGGTATTCCTGATGGTAATGTCTCAGAACAAAGGTCCCATACAGACTCAGGTGAAAGACCTATGTTGGTCAATTGTATCAGTGAAATTTCAGATAATTGTGATATGTATACAGAACCTCATAGTATCAGGGTATCTGTGATACAGACAGTAATGAGAACTTAGTCTCAACTGTATTAAAGGGCATCAAATCTACCCCAGACAGAAAAATTTACTTGTGAACCCTCCTTAAATTAAAAAAGAAGAAAAGAAAATAATAACAAGGAAGGAAGGAAGGAAGGAAGGAAGGAAGGAAGGAAGGAAGGAAGGAAGGAAGGAAGGAAGGAAGGAAGGAAGGAAGGAAGGAAGGAAGGAAGGAAGGAAGGAAGGAAGGAAGGAAGGAAGGAAGGAAGGAAAGGAAGGAAGGAAGGAAAGGAAAGAAGGAAGGAAGGAAGGAAGGAAAGAAGGAAAGGAAGGAAGGAAGGAAGGAAAGGAAGGAAGGATGGAAGGAAAGAAAGGAAAGAAGGAAGGAAGGAATCAAAGAAGGAAGGAAGGAAAGGGAGGAAGGAAGGAAGGAAGGAAAGGGAGGAAGGAAGGAAGGAAGGAAAGGAAAGGAAAGGAAGGAAGGAAAGGAAGGAAGGAAAGGAAGGAAGGAAGGAAGGAAGGAAAGGAAGGAAGGAAGGAAGCAAATGAAAGGAAGGAAGGAAGGATGGAAGGAAGGAAGGAAGGAAGGAAGGAAGGAAGGAAGGAAGGAAGGAAGGAAGGAAGGAAGGAAGGAAGGAAGGAAGGAAGGAAGGAAGGAAGGAAGGAAGGAAGGAAGGAAGGAAGGAAGGAAGGAAGGAAGGAAGGAAGGAAGGAAGGAAGGAAGGAAGGAAGGAAGGAAGGAAGGAAGGAAGGAAGGAAGGAAGGAAGGAAGGAAGGAAGGAAGGAAGGAAGGAAGGAAGGAAGGAAGAAAGAAAGAAAGAAAGAAAGAAAGAAAGAAAGAAAGAAAGAAAGAAAGAAAGAAAGAAAGAAAGAAAGAAAGAAAGAAAGAAAGAAAGAAAGAAAGAAAGAAAGAAAGAAAGAAAGAAAGAAAGAAAGAAAGAAAGAAAGAAAGAAAGAAAGAAAGAAAGAAAGAAAGAAAGAAAGAAAGAAAGAAAGAAAGAAAGAAAGAAAGAAAAGCCCTGTCTAGCGCACTTAGCCGGCAAGGTTACAATAGACTGTAGGGGGAGATTGGGACTTGTTTAGTCGGCAAGTTAAGCCACCCCAATATTATCATGAAGAAGAGATGCAATAAGAGATGCTTCCTCCAAGAAAGTCTGGAGCATGCTAGTTTTAAGACACCTCGTTGAAAGTTTAGCAAAAGAGTATTGAATTTTGTGTTAAAGTGATATTTTGTCTTTAAAAAAATTGTCAAGTTTACGTGTTTTATATACTGACAGACTTTTTTTACTTTACATATTCTATGCAGTATGCAAGGTACCACATTTTATCAAACTTTCGTTGTAGGAAAATGATCACTTTCTTGAATTATCTAGCAAAGAAACACATTTATCACTTTTTATCAGTTTACGGAAAAGTGATTAGTGAGAAGTAGGCTACTACAGTGAAGTAAATCCAAACACTAATGATCATTTTCTTGCATAATTTCCTGAGATTTAGGGGAAAAGACAGACATATAGCAGGGGACCCAAGGACGATTTTGACATTGCAAATTATTGCCCAGAATCTACCAGAATGAATAGCTGAAATTATATGTAACTACGTTATGACCAGCCAACTATTGCACGCGTTATTAAACTGGGGATACCTCAAGGTACTTTTCCCTACATTGTATGATGCCGTGAAGGTTGTGGCATTATATTGTATAGACCTATTTAAATGTTAGTTTCACATTCATTTTAGAGGAGATTGCTCAATGGAAACACGTATCCTATAGGTATCACAATGAACATTTATATTCTTAATGAACATTTATACGTTGTATTATTCACTGCATTCAGTCACTGTACCCCTTATATGATTTTGATAACATGGTTAGTTGGTTTTCAGTGCCAGTTTATTATTTTCAGTTTCAAATTATTTCTCATGGCTAAATGGAATTTAAACCTTCTTTGCTTAACTTTAAAGGACAAATACCCGAAAACAATCCAGGAAACGAAAGCGATACACCTGTAGTTAGTATGTGGCTTCCTTCTCAAACTTACAGTGAAGCATGGTGAATACTTATGAAATAACACAGAAAAACAAGTAGGCTAGAAGAAAGGGACGGAGGAAAACTGTTGAAAGCCGGGAAAGGGGAAATTTGTGAACTTGTGGGTGGTAGATAAAAATGCCACAGCATGTACTTTGGATAAAGGCTTCTCAACTTGGGATCCAGATGCTCCTGAGACCAAAAGGAGAAACTTGAGGTTCCGGATCCGGGTCTGGGGGTCAGTGTCTTTTTACATTGCGGTTACAAATTTGTCTGCACCAATCCAACTTAGGCAGGTTAGGTGTTCTTATTTAAATGATATACCAAAAATACGGGTAGTACTACTGGGGAGTGGGAACACGGAAGTGCTCTTTTCATGATCCCTGCCTCGTAGTCTGCAATCTGGGATTTTGGTGTAGGGGCGTTTATCGGAACAAAATGATCTGCATAATCAAACTCTTTGGTTGATATGACACCATGAAGAATACAATACATAGCCGTTGGGCTACATAAAATGCACAAGTGCGTTTTCTGAAATTTCGAATTTATCACACAGACTAGTGTGGATCTGCTATATCCTTAAAAGTCCTTTAAATGGATCTTCTATTTTCACGATTTCTTACTTTTGTTAAGCCTTTAACTTCATGCCCGGCATACGTGGGTAAGCAGGTAAGTGAAGGGAAAGGAGGTTAACCCCCCCCCCCTTCCCCATCTGGATGGTGTGTAGTCTATAACTGAGAATTAAAGCACATGAGGAAATTAATTCGCGACCATTCATAAATGAAAGCAGAAAGAAAATCAAGTGCTATGTGATGTCAAAGGTCAAAACACTCACAACACAATGACATAAAGTGCTGACTAAACATAATTCAGTCCTTTCTATGGGATGAAAGTCCAATGTTCCAGTTGTGATAACAGTGATAAATTATACACTCGGATACAGTTTAGCCATAAACAGGGGAAAGAAAACAGGCAGTCATTTGTACATGCTGTTCCGTGATTAAATCACCAAAAATGGCGGCGATCAGGTAACTTATAAAAATCATTTTGCTGTACTTAGCAACCTGTTAAGTCTTCAATGAAGTATATGATATTTCTCAATAAGGCAAGGAATGAGGAATATTTTGTTCATACATCTTAAAATAATTTTACTTCCAAGGTAAGTTATTGTGTTGTTTTTTATTTTTGGGACTTCCGGGTGTATATCCGTCCTTTATGTAACGGTATGTAAGTTCGCAAGATAATTTACGCAATGTGCTTGCTACAAAGAATTACCCTTTTCGACCCCCCCCCCCTAACTTTGCAACTCTGGTGCCTTCCCTCTCCCTCCGTGTTAAAGTTTTTGTTTGTAGCTGGCTTTTAGAACCCGTTCCGTAAGGGTGTGATCTGCCTAAAGGGCTATACAGCCCCAGGGTTAGTTAGCCCATTCTTCGTGCCCTCGGAGCATAAGAAACGGGTTTTCTTTGCGTCTTGGGTCAACTCGAAACACAAAACCACGGTCGACGTAATTTTCAGTGTTCAGCTAGGCGCAGTTATCTCAATCGCGTGGAACCGCCGCGCCCCTAGTAATAATTTCGCCAGTACCACGGCGGGTCATTAATTCAGTCAAGGTGACCGAAGTTCAATCTTTTGAGTAAAACGGACAAATTATCGTCCTTTGCGTCATTCCTACCACCGTTAAATTTAAAGACACCTTAGCTTTCAACGACGAGGGACGCATCTAATGCCGATAACCAAGTAGTACACAAATAAGATCCGGGTAAACCAACCTGTAGGCCAAGTACGGGCATAGCCACTCCTCTTAGACAGGATTGGCGGTGGACTAGGTTGGAAAATTTTCCCCAAAGAGAAAAAAGAGAATAATTTGAACCTGAACTTGGCACGCACTCACGTCAGCGCCAGCTTTTGTTTCGAACAAGGATTTTTCATGGGAAGGACATGGGGTCAGGGTAGTTCTTCCATGGGGAGGGGGAGGATGGGGATGACAGTGTCTGATTGAGGAATGTGATGGAGATACTGGTGAGATACTGGTATGGCGGAAGGTTGTTGTGACTTAATTGGATTTTGCTAATTGTTTCTTCATAGTAACCGTGCAGTACTGTAATTGCACCACAAGCATATCTTACCAACTTTGTGTAAATTATCGTCTTGAAAACCATATTGGTAGGAAACGAAACATTACTTGCTTTCAGTAACATCGAAAGAACTACAATCTTGGACAAAACTCGTTGGCATACAGTCATTCTCTCTGCGCAACTTTGGAAGGGGGGAGCGGGGGTTTTATGTAAACCTGGGAACGGAGATTCAAATGACAAATGACAAATCGTCCCAACAGTTTTGTCCAAGATTGTAGCTTCTAATATATACTGTATGAAATGTGTCTGCAGCTCCACCGTTTGGATGCGTATTTTCATACCAGCAACGAATGTTAGGCTCCTATTTCCTTTGTTTTTGCTAGCGATGTGATTATGGTACTAATGTTTCATTTTAGTGTTCTTGATGAGGGTTTTGTATCCTTCCTGATCCGTTTCCTCACCAAAGAAAACCATACTACTTGCAACACACGTGTCATTAACGACTTACTCCAAAAGTTGATCGGTATAGTCTAGTAGACCATGTTAGCATAATAACGGGCCATTTAGAAGGCACAAGGTCTTTTGGCAGAATCTCAAAGCCTTTTTAGAAAAAAAATGCCCCGAATTTCTACAGATTCTGCACGAATTTTGGGGTTGTCCAAAAGTTGGGGGAGCACAGTGCCCCCTGCACCCACCTTATACGCCTATGCATGTTAGAAATCGATTTGATACTGACGTAAGATGGATTTATGGCAATAAGAAGGGGCAGGGGACGTCCACAAGCTTAGGGAGGGGTCTCATGAAGGACACATGGTCCAGTGTCTACTCATGCATATGTTTCAAGTGAACGTGATAGCTATAATTAATGGTGAGACTATCATGTGATGCCATAAGCGCACAGAATAAAATCTTCAAACGCAGGAGCAATTTTCATTTTAACGGCACTCTCAAATAAGGAGTCGTGATTGCTCCCTCATTTGTGATAAAAAGGAAAAACGTCTTCAGTGGTTCCGGCACGGTGGGGCATGGAGGGCACGTGCCCCTCCCCCCCCCAATCGATTTGCGAAAATTTTCCCTAAAATTTTTAAAATGAACTCCAAAGGCGTTTAAGCTATAGATTTTTGTACGGGGTAGGGTGAGGTGTGTTTCTGAGTGAGTGATGAATCTATTTTTAATCATCTTTTATCACAAGCCTTCTCAAACTATCAAAATTCTGGCAAATCCTTCTCAAAGCACCAAAATTTTCTCACGCCCCGCGCGCTTACAGCCTCACCGCATAGCGGTGTTCATTATCAATACCATCTAAAACAGTCGCTTTATTCATCGGTGAGGGTCTTACAATCAAGCCGATCGTTCGTGTGCATAGGTTTCATCATGGAGGGGCACAACATTGCAAGAATGAGAAGCAGGGGAATTCAGGGGAAAACATATTTTATGAAAATTGAAAGCTTTTACGAATTACCAGACAGAAGACTTCCCCTCTAATTGGGAAGCATTTTGGGCCAAAATTTTCTTGCGCTCCGCGCCAACCCATGGTGGCGCGGAGCGCTGAGAGTCTGTCTATGGGCTTCGCCCCCCCCCCTTGAAAAATTCCTGCAGACGCCCATGAAGGGTTCCCCTCCCTTCTTAGACCCTTCCCCAGGACATCACCACCAGACGGTAACAAAAGAAGGGTACAAAATACCCTAGATAAGAATATGCACCATTTCACCGACTTTCTGGGTTTATCTGGGGTGGGTTTAAGGCATCATCTTCTGTAATGCCCCCAATTACCAACCTCTGGCTGCACCACTAAACGTCGTCAGGTCCGTGTGGTTGCAAATGCTTTTCACCCCTTGTCAAATGTAGTCTTCCCATGGGCTACGACTATGTATACAACTAAACAGTACAGATAGAACATTATGGACAGTGACTCACGAGGGGAGTGAGCGGGGGCGGGGGCATGCTGTTTGTTCTGTGATTGCCGGTCTGGGGGAGGGGTCTGATTTTTTTTTTAAAAAAATTAGATGTTCTTACATGCAGTCTGGTGATACATATGCTACCTCTGAAGTAAAATTTGTGTTAAACATTTACTTATTTTAGGTTATTAAATTGAAAAAAAAAATTAGCATCACTGAGGGGATGGGGGATGGTCCAATGGCTCCCTAAATACGCCACTAAGTTTATGGAAATTGTGGGGCTAGTGAGTCTAGTAGGCCAATATACACGGTCCCCAAATTTAGGTAACATTTTACATGTCGCATTTTGGCATCGGGACCCCAAATGCGCCATGATCGCGAAAGACTAAGGTAATTTAAAACGGGAAGGATCGCATAAAAAATTATTGCAAGCAAGTTTTGTGTGTGTGTGTGTGTGTGTGTATGTGTGTGTGTGTGCTGAATACTTCAGTGCGGGGGAGTTAAGATGAAAATATTCAGTCATAACTGCTACAAATACTTTGACATGTTATGCGAAATACTTTTGTTGAAAAGGAGTGGTGGTGGGGGAACGGCTGGGACATTCCTACACTTGTATCTAGAGATGTTCCGGCCAACCCACCTTTAAGGACGACGTTCTTTAAACCAAATGTCGGCCGCTCTGCGGAGTTATAACACTGTTACTAAATTGTCAACTTCGTGTACATTGAAAAATAACTTAACATTTTAGCACTCGTCAAACATGATTTCGAGAGATTACTTATAACAACCGAAGTAAACTACTTCCCAGATTACCACCGTAATACCCCACACAATTACTCTGGTTAGTCTCCCGCCAGGAATCTCTTTTTCTAAAGAGAAAGTGCACCAACATGCATGAGAAACTGAAAATGGTGGCACATTTGCATCTACTCTCCCTTCTGAGGACGAAATTTTGAGGGACACCCACTCCTCCTAGACCCCATCCCGGCCCCAGGGTGCCTCTCATTCAGTTGAACTGCCATCCTACTAGCTGGTTATAGACTACCATTCACTCCGGCTGATGACAGCTGCAATAAAGCCAGTAAAGCAGTATCTCAGTTTCACCAACCTCCACGCAGGGACGACGTATCATATTATGTTAAAGCAGAAATTAAATCCACACCCAGAGTGTGGGACCTCCATCTGTAAAGAGTGGGGGCCCCACCCAACGTGTGGATGGAATATGCTAACTTTTACCCTCCAATACCAGTCCATGACACTCAGTACATTTCTTGTAATCCTTTACGGGATCTCTCAAGCTTTCATCCTGGCCCGTAACCAGACAAGGTGCTGAAGGGGGGCGAAAAAGCTTCCAGAGGGGGAAAAACATACTAAAATGCATTACGGCAATGGTAATTTTTGATCTTCTAGGGGGCGAAAAATTTTCCAAGGGGGGCTTCGCCCCTTGCCCCTCCCCCTGCTTTCATCTCTCATGCTTAACCTTTATAGGCCTACTCATTCTGTGAGGCGGTCCCTGGAACGGGCCCTTTTCGAGGGGTTGTTTGCAGTACTGGTTTGGGATGTGCAGAGGTCAGTCAGCCCGGGCTGTTGGGCTCTTCCGGCGGTGCACCATATCCTCACGATACCATGTTGATGATAGGGTGGGCAGTAGGTTGTGGCCTGAATATTCACAAGGCAACCAGGAAGTTGGGAAGTTAGCATAAGTTGGCAGTCCGTGTATGACGAACTACAAAATATACAGTGTGTGATGTGTATACAATATTATGCCCGATGGCGTACGTGCTTACGTTAATAAGCAGTGTACAGTTACTAAGTCAAACGTACGAGCCAGCCTGCCATATATCCATTACATATACCCGGCCTACGCAAATGCTACGACCACAGAACTGTAAATAATTGTAGCCTAGTTAGGCCTAGTATCCCGTTCATTAGGAAGTCGGTGAGATGAAAACGGATTTTTGCTTCACAATGAGATAAGTAAGTGTCAGATCGTGTGTATTGCAAGTATGTAAGTATGTGTATATAATGAAAACATGCTAATCAAGTGTACTGAAAGGGTTTGGACTTCTTTTGATTCATTTCCGATTCGAGTGACTTAGCCTAACGTTAGGCCTATCCTGCGTAGGCCTAGGATAATGTTTCTAATCACTTGTTAAGTGGCCTGAAGTACTACGTTACTACTACTAGGCTACCAGCTGACTAGCCTAGGCCTAGGCTATGTATTCTTACCGTACGGTACAAACAGGTAACCAACAACTAGTAGCTAGCACAATACAATTTAGGCCAAGAGGAAGAGTAAGACAGTTTTTGGCGGATCATGGCCACTATCCGTCCGGTTGTTCCATTCCATTGAAAAATAGGGGGTTGCAATCTTTACTTTCACATTTTTATGGTAAATGATGAGTCGTTCTCAAAATAATTCTTCTTAGATAATTTAAAAATAAAGGTGGATAATATACAACCAAAAACATTTTGAGAACGACTCTCTTTATACCTGTTATTTTTTTTAGCAAAAAGTATGAATACTTCAATATTCCTAATATCGGACTGTACTAGTCTGCCGGACGGATAGTGGCCATGATCCTTTTTGGCCACCACCTCACAGAAATTTGCTATAGGCCTAGGCCCTAATTGCCCCACATGTACTGCACTAAGGCCTAGTATTGATAGTTCTCACTCACTGCGTGATGGTACCAAAGCTGGCATCATATTACCCCATGGACACATACCACCTCAAACTCTGTAAAACACAGGAGAAACCCTGGTACCCATATCTTAACTTTATCAGATTCATAGGTACAGTACAAGCATTTAATCACCCATAAAGCACACAGATGTCTGTGAAATTGAGTCATTGTTTCTAGTGTTTTACCCGGGTACTTGACCAACGATCTTACTACTGTACCAGCAGGGAGTTGTCAGGGAAGGAGGTCCAACGCTTAAATCCGTCAGACTATACGTGCTTGAAAGTAGGGCCTAATTTAATACCCTTTCAGCCACAGTGCATTCCATGTCTCACCCTTTCAGCCACAGTGCATTCCATGTCTCACCCAAGCTGAAGTTATGCCAGGAAAAACAATAGAAAACATAAGGAAAATGCCATCTCCATGCCGAATATCTTCAGATCAGAGTGCGTGGAATGCACCCTGGCCTTTCAAGTAACAAAATTTGATGGACAGGTCCCTTTATACCCTTTGTTAAGCCTTTGCTGACTTACACTCACTTAATGATTGTCTACTCCTTTCAAACCAAGGTAATCCAGAAACAAAGGTCATTGTTAACACATTACTTTGAAGTGCGGCCTCTTTGCTGACAATGTCTAAGCTTCAATAAAGATTTTCAGTTAAACTGCTGTCCATAAATGTTTAACTACTATAAGTTGTTTGTGTTCCTGTGATCTTGATAGGTTGTCCACTTGACACATTGTTCAAGCCTACAAAAATAATCAATTTCCAAAACTTTCCACATCAGTAGCAAGCATTGTTAACTAAATAGGTTTAAAAAAGTTCTTGATTGAAGTTAATTGAAATTACTTTAAGTGCTACGACAGACGACGAAAGGTTCAAATTTTTTAATTTTTCCTTGATGACTGGCAATGTAATATCAATGGATGAAATCGTCGTGAAGAGTACTTGAGATGTAGCAGACGACACATACCATTGTCTTCAGTACCAAAATCTCTTTCACGTCTTAGAGAGGTTTCTTGAACAAGACAATAGGCAAGACAATAGACTACGCGGGTAGCTTTTTTCTATGGTTTTCTTTTGATCTTGGTGAAATGGCATGGTTATTGCAACTTACCAAAGCTATTTTCCATCATTTCATTCCTGATAATGTCGTACCATAGCTGGATCATACCAAAGACTTTAAAAATGGAACCTACTACCATTGTGCTTGGTGCTCAGCATAAGCAATGGAGTAGGGAAGACAAGCCAGTGAGCCACAACTGAGCCACTGTGGCCAGCCCAACTTAAACCAGTTGGTAAGAAACTGAGGGCTCTGTAAAACCTCATCTAACTCTAACTCTAACTTATTCTTGATAAAGTTGAAAGGAAGTTGTTTTTTGTTTTTGTCTGTTTCCATACGTTGCTTTTGTTAAATTGCACTCCAAAAACAAGAAGCCTGGTAATGCATGTTTTTGTACATCAAGCCACGCCTATACCAGATAATGAAACAATGTATATAAGCCTAGCATATGTCCGTGATAAATGAAGGTAAAAAGACAGCTCATAAACAATGTACACGCAGCACGTGGGGGTGGGGAACATTGGGAAATTAAGACCAAGAAGAAGCATGAAAGAAATTGCTGGAAATTTAACACAGTACATTTCGTTGCCGTACAATACATACACAGATACGTCAATTGGCCTGATTTTTATGTGACTAGATTTCATACTTTTCACTTAAATTAAGATGACATGCTTCCATTATCTAAAGAAGTAAATTTAGCATTACAGCAGTGTCTACATAAGCTATGCACATATTCCAACCAAAATAATATTCTTTGGTCTCAGATCAATTGCTAAAAGTTTGTATTTTTGGTGGAGATAAGATTTTTGGAAACAAAATTCACTTCATCTGTAGCATCATACACATTTTCCAGGGGTACCTTGCACTGTGTGCATAGAAAAAAAAACTATCTTCTATCCTGCTTATATTGAAATGATTACTATCTTTATGTTGCTCATAATTTTTCATTGCTATTCAAAATATTTGCAAAATCTTTTGCATCTAATGTTTTCAAACATATGGCAAAAAAGAGCAAATTATTTTCCTCATTTTCTTTGTATACCCCATTGCTAAAGTGGTACCTGGGTACCCAATGGGTAATGCATTCCATGCACCTGGTTACAAATTTCCTACCTGGTGAAAACACTAAGTGTTTTGCAAAAAGTAATTCACAAGACACGTACAAGCCCAAAGGGAAAACTTTCCAGTCTGGTAAGCCAAGCCCTAGGTCAGGCCGAGTAGCCTATAACAAATGAGCATTATCCAAGAAGATGGACTAGCCTACATGACAAGTCTTAGTCTGAGTGTAAACTCTAATAAGATATATTTATCTTAAAGCATGACTTTGCCAGATCATGGCCACTTTTGGGACCAGATGTTTTATTACTGTTATAGGCACATATGCCTATGCCTAGATGGTGGTGAGAGTTATGTACATTGAAAAGTCATTCTCAAAATAACATTTTTGGAACAATTTTCAAGCTTTTCATAAATTATTGCAGGGCCAATATCATTTTGAGATTCATCAACTGTTTAAAAATTAGTTCCAAAAAAGTTATTGTGAGTTATCGTGAGAATGACACTGAATAATTCACTACTTTACCACCCTGTGTACCCCCGTAATGGTAATAAAACAACCGGTCTCATAATATTGGCCAGTATGGGAAGTACAACACTTTTCACCAAGATCTTGAGTGTGCACAGAAAAAAATTGAAAAAAGTAAGGAAAAAACAAAGTAAATTATTGTATGGACAAGAATGTTCAAAAATTATATTATCACTGAAAATTATAATCTTGAAATATTCTGTGTTCAAAAAGTCTTTGCTTCAAGCCAACAGATGGTGTTGCTACCCTGCCTCCTTGTAGGTGATCATCATGTCACAACCTCTGAAAGTTATTAGTGCCCCTAGCGTACAGTGATGTAAAAAATGTCCAAGTGTGCTATGGTCAACTGAAAGAAAATCTCACCATTACTATAGATTCTATACTGGTGTATTGCCCATCATGGCATTGCCTTGGGTGCAGTATACTCCTATAGTCTATAAGTGTAAGTTTCGTGTATGAGGGTCAGGAAGCCAATTTGCTCATCAAGGACCCTATAACAGAGTGAGCGTGGATCATAGGTTAGGATATAGGAACTAGAGTGCTCACTCCCCGAAACAGATGTGATTGCATGGGGACTCAGCCGCCATACAGTTTGTAAACACATGCTCGCTCACAGCATAGCATCTTGCCTCCACCTATAATAGTAGACCACTGATCTACATGTAGATCAGTGTGGTAGACAGGTCCCCATGCAATCACAGCGGATTTACATACACGGTATTAGGAGTGCGCACTCTAGTTCCTATATCGTACTCTATGGCTTGGATGAAGACCAGCAAGATTTACCTTCTCTTTTCGACTAGTGTTCGGAGGTTAACCAGTTAACTGCGTATGACGGATATATCCGTCATGGCGTAACTTCATGCTACTGCGTATGATGGATATATCCGTCTTGTAATATATGCACCGAAATACGTCATATAACACCCAGCCAATCAACGATACACCCTGGAAAGATCATTCGCTGTGCACAGCGAACGTTCTGGCCTGTCTGTCTGTTCACTAATGCATAGGACGAATATATTCGTCTTCTAACTGAGACGTTGATCAAGCACGTGGAATCCGGAAGTGTTCTTGCACGTGCTGCGCTGTTTACAATTTCTCACAGGCTACCGCTACAAGTGTGGGACCGCAGATGCCATGTCTGTGCTTCCAGAGATAAGAGGAAGGAAACTATTTACGAGTGTAGGGAGTGTGAGAAACCACTTTGTGCAGCACCATGCTTTGGAATTTACCATACAAAGCGTGACTTTTGTACCGATTTGGAATAATTTTACCTAAAAAGCTTCTGAAAGATGGAGGCACCTCTACAAATAAGTTACAAACACTGTCATTTGCTTTTATTTGCTTCAAAAACAAAGAAGAAAAAGAAGGAGATGACAAATTTTTGTGGTAAATATTTACAGTGTATTACTTTTCCAGTGTAAAGGTGAAATAAACGAAAAGTGGCATTTTTGCGAAAATTAATTCCGCAGTGGGATGAAAGTTACAATATATTAATTCCGCAGTTAACTGGTTAAAGAGGCAGGCATGTACAAATCGCTGCCAATCCTGCTGTCTGCTCACAGAAACTCCATTTAACATCCCCATCAGATGGCTGTGAGTGTATCCCCAGTCTTAGGCCACTTTCCCAAAGGTTGGGAGGGGTGAAGGTTCCTCATTCTGCTGGACAGCTGAACTGAGCAAAGTGAACTTCCTGAATCAGACAACAGATCCTTATTCGGACAACTTCCTGAAATGGACAGTCAGATACCCACTTAAAAGTCATCAATTTAAACCCCCTCAGCATATGGTGAACAGCTATGCTGAACAAGTAAATTTTAGTCCACAGAAAATTTCCAAGTGGTTCCACCGGGATGTAATCCGGGGATGCTCTAGTCGTATGCTAGGCAGTACGCTCTAACCACCAAGCCAACTCCACCCTCTATATGCTGGACATAGTCCTCAATAAATGGCTGTGTATGATTGTTTGCTGAAAGCACCCTGGGGTATATTAGATCATTCACGGTTAAATCACTGTAGGCACTGGTTGGTTTGCTAGAACGCACATGCATGTTAGGTTTTGTGGGTGTAAACGCTGGCACCATTGCGTGCAGAAAGTAGACAAACTGGAATCAACTTTTCATTGTGAGGACGTGTGTGTTTAAAGGGCTCCTTGTCAACTCCTTTGCCAACCAGCCATGACATCATTTGTCTATACACAGTCCTTACCAGCCTATTGTAATGGTGGGGGGATTGATTACAGTTATATGATGGTCAAAACTCTTCTTGCAGAAGTATATGACCTAAAAACTCAATTTCCTACCCTTTCTTTTGGTCTCCAAATCTTACAGCAGTATGGCAGTTGTGTCTTATCCCAGAAAACTTCTGGAAAAGGTTGAAAATATGAATTGAAGTAAAATGCCACAGTTGAATTTACTGTGTGGCTAAGGAATTTTATTGTTGTAAGTGTGCTAATGAGCCATCTTGTTTCATCATAATGTGGAATGCTTGCAGAGAGGCAATGTGCCATGTGGATGCATTGGAACCACAGAGATTGCTGGTTCTGTGTGGTGTAACAATGTTATGCCACAGCATCCTGATACAGTTTTAACAAGTTTCTAAATGGTACAGTACAGTAAATCCTATGACATGAAAAAGGAAAGTTGATGTTTTTACCTAGGTATTAGGGTTGATCTATATTGACTATCTACAGTCATGATAGATAAACCAAAAATTTATTGCATTTATTTTAGGGCTGTTAATTTCCATTTAAAGGGGAATTTTCATGATCCCAGACAGTTCCAATTCTCCCAACTATGCAACTTCTAGCTCCTCCCATAACTGTATGAAGCTCTTCCTTGTGCAGGAATAAACCTGTTTTATTGCTTAAGGCCATGTCCTGGTGAGCATACAAGGCTATAAAATGTAATAAAAGCACTCTCTCTGCCTTGTGTAGAATGTGAGCTACTCTGCATCTTTCAAATTTTCAAACTTTGATGTCAGTCAAAGAACAGTCACCAACTGAGAATTTTCATACCCCTACACTAAAAATATACTTTAGGGTGATGACTGTCTGTCTTTAATCTCTTAAATGTTTAAATGGTAGGAATAAACTTTTGTTTACCATTTAAATGATCTCTATATTTGGTATCAACTGTGTAATGCATTGCTGGCAATATCAACCTTGCACAGTGATGTTTGCAGTATTCCCAAGCTTTTAAAACCTGTCTGACATGATAAAGTGTTGATTAATAGTGACCATTTTACCAAAATTTTTTTTAGGTCACCACAAAATATCAATGAACAAAACTGAATACTTTCCAAGGCCCTATAACATTCTCAGATTGATTTAAGGGGCATTCTCTGGTATGAGCAGTAAACCATAGTGGAAGCTGTTGAGAAATCTAGATTGTTCACGAATATTTACATCATTGATAGTTTGAACCCTATTATTTCGCACATAGTGCTATGTTCATTCTCATTATAATGACAGGTTTAACACCAGTGGAGGTGTCTGATTTTGGTACTTATGATGTGTTAGTGGAGGGTACGGCATTGTTTAGGCTTAATTTTGGCTATCAAAACTCTTGTTAAGCCTATACTCATTGTTTATAAGTTTACTCTTGCAAGCTTGGAAATTTGATCGTAATTCCAAGAATGCATTACATTGGTGCAGATATTTTCTTAATGCAAATGTTTTTGCCTTTTTTTTTTTTTTTTTTTGTTGTTGTTGTTGTTGCTAAAAGAGGTTTAAACTGACTGGAAACTGAATATTTGGGCAATTCAAAGTTCTTATACAACAATATTTGGGCTATTTTATTTCTTGTAAGTATAAAACAGCAATTGTAGCACACATCTTTAATGGAAAATTATAAAACAGAAATGCTTCTAAGCCTACAGTATTTCAATGCAGTCACTTGGCTGTATCACACCATCCTGCTGTGTGTTACACGCAGAGTGTAGGCTCACATATGTTTGTATTTTAAAGTGTTATTGTTTCATACAGCAGTACATAATGCATGCATGTACCACCATACATCAGTACGTAAATATCTGTCCGATACTGTTTGTAAATCAGTGGGGCTTGTTCAGTACTGTTCCCATAGCTTTTGAATACAAACTGTATGAATGTCAAACCTACATGCACAGCCTGTTGGGGCCACCGTTTGATTTATTGAAATTTCATAAATCATAAATTTAGGCTACAAGACATACTTTCATACTCATGATACAAATGAACATGCATGTTTTATGGAAAAGCACCAACCATTACTCATGCAAAATATGAGGTAGAAACTGGAATTGTAGTGGTACAAGCACCTATCGAAAAGATACAGTACTTCCCTATACCATGCCTGTTCTTTCAAGGTATGCCAACTTCTCTTCAGAGCTTATGCATAGCCTAATGTATAGGTGTTTACATGCAATTATGGTCCAGAGTTTGAAGTAGAAAAAAAAAGTTACATGCACCTGTGCATGTAACTTTAAAATCTTACCTGCACAAATAAATTCTTACATGCACCATTGAATTATGACAATTTAGAAAGATAAGGTTTTTTTTTTAACCTTAGAAAGATAAAAAAACTCAGGCCTAACATTGTCCCTGTTTCTTCCCTTTTTATAATAGTCTTGACCTAAGTAGGAACAATCAGTGAGATGATGCATGCCACCTAGCAATGGCTAGGCATGCACGGTGGTACCATCATTACATCGAGACCCCCCCCTCAAAAAAAACCGACGGAACTTTGGCAATTCTCCGCGGAATTAACAAAAAATTATCCAGCTCAAAATACATGTAACATTTTGATAGAAAAGATGACCTATTATTCTCCAAAACCATATTAAATGAATGTCTGCATTTATGAAAGAGATACACAGACATTTTACTGTCTATAATGATGGCAATTAACCTCTTAAATTATCAAAATCCATCAAGAATACGATCCAAAAAGGAGAAGCAACTTATTGCAAATCGTCAAAATGTTCTCGTTTTAGGCTGCGATTTGCCTGTGCAATAGTGTGTTAGCATAGGCTGCTCATACACAGTAGGCTTCAAACGAAAATTCCGGAATTTGGCTATGCTTAAAACAGAATTTTACAGAATTTTAAAGGTTAAAAACGGAATATTGTGATTTTTCAAGCGGAAAATGTGTGACTCTACCTTTAATACATTTCTCTTTTAACTACCATTGGGCTTAGGCCTACATGCACGCGTGCAGGTAAGCAACTCAAAGTTGCATGCACTCACAAAAAGTTACATGCATTGGTGCACGTGTGCATGCGTTATTTCGAACCCTGTTAGGGTCCTACACATGCATTGACTTTATTTTGCTTTCACTGTGCATTTGACTTGAACTTCTGCTGTATACATACAGATGGTACCAATGTTTGGTTGCATTAGGAATCAATACCAAACAAAGTGTTAGTGACTGTGAATTTGTTGATTTGGGTCTCTCCTCTGTGGAAAAATATGGAGAGAAGTGATGAGCTTTCTTTGATTTTACATTAGTGGAATGTCAAAAAGGAATGCCATAAAGTAAAATTGTATTGGAGACAGCTCAGACAGCAAAAAGAAGAAAAAACACACAAACATTTCACATATTTTCTACAAGAAATTATGATCATTTTTTAAAATTCTTAACATCGTATCATCACATGAAAAAATATTGTGGTAATAACAATTTGTGATATATTGCCCAACTTTACTAGGCATAGGCTTAAACCTAGGCCATTGCCTAACACAGGCCTACACTAGTTGTGCACAATGTTAACACAACCGAATGGCCTACTCAAGGCTTTTGAGGTAGGGCTTCCTACACTGTGTCGGCAGTGTCCTCTAGTGTAAAGCTGTGTACTAAGATAGTAAGATACTGTAAGTATATATGTTTGCTTATGCTTATATTCTACAAGTCCCATTAGGAGTAACTTGTCTTATTTTTTGCTGTGCATGTGCTGTTCAGTATTTGTCACCAGTCACTTTGCCAACAAGTGCTACGGGTAATTAACACTCAGAAAAACAAGGTAAGGAATATAACAATATGGAGCTCTAAAGAACTAGTGAATGTTGGTAACATGGCTTGGGAACCTCTTGCAAGACCCTGCATAGTTGCGTTGCACCTGTACACAGCAACTGTAGCACACAGCAGAGTTCACTTGTTCAGGAATGGTAGGGACCTTAGTTCGACTGGAAATAATGATATTTTGGTTAAAAGAAAGGGCAGTGCCAAAGTTTGTGCAGTTCATTCATTTATCAAAATGGTTGTGGTTTCTAGTACTCATTCTTCAAAAATTGGGTGTACTGTTTTGATTGTGTGATTGCTTGTGGAGGAAAGTCAATGGAGATGAGATCATTTCAGAAAACAGCAGTTTCAGTTTTATATTCAATTTGAATTTAAGCTCAACAAATGCCCCGCCCGACAGTCGAGGGCAAGAAAAAAATCACTTGGGCAAGTGCACTGTTCAGTATCGTAGTCCGTCGGGCAATCACTTCTGCAGAGTCTTCTCATAAGCAATTGGGCAAATTCAAACTGGACAAGTAAATAATTAAGTGGGCAAATAGATTTAGGAAAGAGCTAGCCTGATGGACAAGTAATGAAAAAAAGGATTTGTCAAAGCCTGATTTAAGAGCAAAAGTCAATCACTTTCTCATCCACATATCTCAGGACCTGAAATAATACCCCTTCCTTTTTAGCTCAACCCATGAAGTGGGGGTAGAGCTTATGTGGTACTGTAGATGGAGAAAATGTCTGTCTCTCTGTTCAAAAGCTTTCATCTTCTGCAGTTGCTGGTGGATTTTTTGTGAAATTTGCAGTGAAGGTCAGGGTTTTCACTCAGCATTTTTTTCAGGAGTCACAGACCCTTCAAAATAAATTTACAAGAGTCAAATTTAAAGGAGAAGGGGTCAAAATAATTTGAGTTTTATACAACAAACTTTATTCCTGTTTTTTGTTTATTTTCTATATTTGTAATGATTTTCCACTATCTTTTTCTTGTAAGACATGATATTCAATCTGTTGATAATCAATATGGGAGCTGGAAAGTGCTACATATTGTGAATTAGTTTGCATAATGACTGTATTGGCAAAATTGCATTATCATTACTGATTGTTGGGGCAAAAAAGCTGTGCGTCAGTTTAACCCTAGAGGTTTTGTGTCTGTATGTCATAATGAAAAGTTGTGCGTCATTGACCCGGGTGCCCGAGTCAGTGAAATCACTGGAAGGTGCCATGTTAGGATGGCAATACATTTTGTTCCTAGCTACATGATTGGACAAAGAGAAGTTGCCATTTTTGGCCATTTTAAATTATTTTTCATGGTGTTTTAGAGGCCTCCATTCCTTTTGAAATCTCACCCCCTGGGTAATGTGGTTATATTGTAGTGAGCTTAAATTACCTTTATCTAGAGGGGCATGCTCACCAACTTAAATGAACAGCCTCAAGGCAAAAGCCAGCATGAGACAAGTTTTCAGTTACTTTGTCTTGACTACTTTTCCAAGTTTTCTTAGGCATTTTTAATATATGTAGTACAGTAGTTGCCTGTTGTCATTGTCCAATGTGTCCACTAGGTACACAATTAATGTACCATGATGGTATGAAATGGCACAAATGATCCTTCAGCAGTTTTAGTATCCGTTACACAGCTCTCCTTGCTGTGTGAGGACATTGCATATAGAGGGGTCATTGTTCAGCCATGGGGTTGCTGTTTGGCTCATCATCACTTGTTTCCCTGGTTCAGCTGGAGTGGTAGTCTGAGAATGTTAAAGTAAAGAGATTTTATCTTTGCTCACTCAAGGCCCTGTGTCAATCAGGGAATCAACGTTTGGGAATCAGTGTTAGAATTTGGAATAATTTCAGTTTTAAATGTACACAAATCAGCACTTCTTAGCAGCCTTTAAACTTCAAATGGATGGTGTAATTTTCATCCATTACTTCATTTTTGCTCACCAGTTTCATTGGGGGGGGGGGGGGGAGGGGGGAAGACATTTGATAGCTTCTTCCCCCTCTGGTTATGGTACTGCCCTACACAAACCAGTCACATCTATGCACTATGACTCTCGTTTCTGATCCTTGCCCTTATGGGAAGTGTTATCTAGGGGAATGAACTAGCTATAAAGATTTATCCCTGACATGGTCCAACTGCTAATTAAACAGTGTTTACATGCTGGCCAGCCCAATATGAGTTTGGGTATATATTAAGTATGGACCATGATTGTGTTCAAAATGAATTAAAAGCTGAACAGGTCATAACATCAGAAGGGTTGAGTGACTGCAGCAGTGCTGCTGTAGTTATGTAAGATGGTCAAGACAACTTGAGTATTATCTGTGGAGAGATTCTCTTTCTGTCAGGATCTGCAAACAGTGGAGGTTCGTAACAACCAGGAGGAGGTACACAGAAGCATTGTTCACAGCTTCATCAGCATTTTACAATTTCTTGCACAAAATCTGCCCCTAACAGCACTGTCAGAGTTAACCCTTTTACAACAGCTGATGCTGATTTTGAACTGACTTAATACACAGTAAGTCAGTTAAGCAATGGTTTTGCATTCCTCCCCAGTTTGAGACTCTATATAGCCCAGTTTAAGTCTGGTAACATGAAAAAATAAGTGTTGCATGATCTTTGCAGATGATAGCAGGTACTGTAGTCTGTAGGAGTGTGGAACTGCCATTAAGCTTATTTGTATTTGCTCACAACAGCGTGGATTCCAGACACTTGATCAGGCTTCCAACTTTGAAATTTGCTTTGTTTTCAAAATATATATCATAATCCATGAAAATTCAACCAGGTTAGTTTACAATTGTCATAAAATTGTGGTGGAGTTGACTAATTACTAGTGGTAGAAATTACCTGTTGCTTAGTATATTTTTGAAAATTGAACATTTCTTGTAAGAGAAAAGGCCCCCTACTTGTAAATTGGATGTGTTATGTGGGAATTGACTTTACTGTAATTTACAGAATGTTTACTTCCTAGATAAAAATCATTGCAAAGTCTTTCAGAGGAAATCTGACATTTCATGATTTACATCCCTTCTCCCCCCCCCCCCCACCCCAAAATCCACAGGAAATAGTCTAGACTAGAAACAGTACTGTACATCACCACCTTTCTAAAGACATGTGTTTTTATAATCAAAAGTAATACTACTGTATACAGATGAATTGGTACTTCATCAGGAGGTTGAAAGGAGGGGTTGAAAAGCATAATTTGACTTAAAAAAACCTTCTCTGCAGGAGTTGCACGAGAAAATACCATTGTTTGCTCTAACATGAGTGATTTCTGGAAAATCTGCAACCCAGTGGAATTATCTCGCAAAGAAAGTAATCGTCTGTGAGACATTTCCACACCCTTTTAGCAGCCAGCGGTAGACCAACCATTTATAGTACTCAACTGAAATGCCTACAATTTAAAAAGTCATGCAAAACCTAAGTAAAAAAAATTTCGCCTTGAAATGAGTGGGGGATTCCCCTCAGATTTCATTTTCTAACTCGCTCTAGAATAGACGTATTATTTCATACGTGGGATGCTGTGCGTCTATTTATAGAACTATATTTGGTCTAGTTTAGATGCAATTCAATTGTAAATACAATATCTCATTTTAATACTGTAAATTAAACTTCCTTTTTAACAGTTCAGTTTTTTCAAAAAATAAGCGATCTCTGATCTTAAATGTGTAGCTAGTTATCTGCAGGAAGAGAGCAAAAATTAAATGGGAGGGATGGGGCTATTATAGAATGTGGAACCGCAAAATATTAGAGCTAGAATTAGTTTTTTGGGAGTGGGGTGGAGGGTCAGCTGGAGAAAAGATAAAATATGTAAAAGTAGAGCTTTCACATTTTCACAGTTTTCTTGTTTCATATTATACCCAGTGTTTGCCTCATAGAGCCTGCCATAGAAATTTTGTAAGCTGTTCCATAGAGGTTTCTCCAAATAGCAATTACGAAGGATTATGGGATAGAGTTTTGGTATCTGTCATTTTTGTTGATGGCATTTCACTGTAGCCACAAATGATGCACACCAAAACTCTATCTGACAATCCTTTGCAATTGCTTTTTGGAAAAGGGTCTTTTTATGACATAGTGCTCTCCTGGGTAAATAGGTAGGGTAGATTTATTCTACCTCTTACCTGGTTATCTCCATACATAACATGTATTGAGATTTTGTCACACTAGCTGGTCACTAGCTGTACTGTAGCTAACATTCTTTTCAGCATCATCATTTTATGGCTATTTACAACCTTGTTTTAAGAGCAAGTAGTTTTGATGTAGAGGAAAAAGATGTGGTATGTAAGATTTGTACTTGTTGACTTTGTTGGGATATTTTGGCTGATTAGTGGGCATGAACAAGTGAAAACGAAAAAAGAATTATTCCAGCCCATGGTTTGTACTCCCATTTCCCATGATCCCTTGTAATGCATGTAGTCTGCTATTGAAGCCATCTGCGAGTGTTAAGCGATGCATGGTTTGTCCATGATGTTCTGTGCACATCTATACATGTATACATACCCGGCCCATTCTGTACCCAAGCTCTAGGGCACCTGCATATTACATGTTTTGTGAGAGAAAACTGAATGGATATCTAGCTGGACAGGTTACTGGCATCAGTCTGTAGTCGTCCTGTCTGAGAAGTGAAAGGATGACTTGCAAATGCCTTGTTTAAGATTTTAGTGTAGTGTTCTTATTTACCAAGTTGTGTCTGAAGAGATGTTGGATGTACTGCTCTAACAGGTAGCATAATGTGGCTGAGAGTTACAGTACCTGAGGTTTGCAGACAGCGTAAGAGAGCTGTGTAGGCCAAGTTTCATGTTTGCCTTAGTTGTTAGTACAGTATATAGGCTAGGCCTATATTAATCATAATAATGTTCGACTGTATTGAGATACAGCAGCATCGCTACTCTAGTTTTGTTTTGGATGTTCTATCAGACTTCAGTATACCGAGCAGTCAAAGTTGGTCAAAATGAACTTTGTCATCAGATCTGATTTGACTTAGATATCTTTCTTATCAAGATATGTATGTTTTGATGTCGGACAGAGTGTATGCTGTCATACGCTTACAGGTACTGCAGAGATCGTGCAGTTTGCTTTACTTATGGTACTGTGCTGGTAGCAGCATGAATGGAGAACTGAGGATACTGTACTCTTCTGTCTGACTGAAAATGGAAAACAGTTATCCAAATTTGAACTTGTATTAAAGCCTTAGCAACATTAGAAAGGGGGTAGGGTAGAGATGACTCACAGGGCATGTGTTCTTGGATGCAAAGACAACTCTTCATGGTCATGGAGGCAAATTTAGAAACAATTTTGAACAGTATATGTGGTTTTTGATTTGGACAGCAAGTGGGCTTTTTCAGTATGGTTATAGTGTAAGGCCTAAGGTTATTGAAAGTAGTACAGGTAGTGGCCTAGCCCCAGTTAAGTAAGCTAGGCAGCTACTAAGCCCTGTTACTGCGGGGCCTAGTTCTGCTAGTGTTATAAACAGAAGAAGGGGTTAGGAAAATGATGATAATAGATAAAAGGAATTAGATATTTTGCAAAATTACCTCTAAAATATCCAAGACATATACCACATAGTAGTGAATTAAGTAGGCTTCATTTCATCTGTTCAAGACTCATCACAAACATGTAAAAGAAAAAAGTTATCATTGAAAGACTAAATGTGAAAAATATGGTGAAAATTATCAAAAAGTATACTTCTGCACCCCCTCAATCCAAGGATGAAAACCTCTTACTTGTTTCCTCTGTAAAAAAGTGTTAAAAATTTGCAGTAATTTTCCTTAAGTTTGCCCAATATGTTGCACCAAATTGCATTAAAGGACCCTGAAATATTCAAAAATTTTCCAAACGGGAGTGGGACAACCTCTCCCTTTAGACCCTTCCCCCAGGATGATGGTCCAAAACAACATCCACCCCCAGTCTTGAACAGCTTCCTGTGCCTATACATGTTAGTTAAGCAATGTATGTGTAAAGTCAAAAGACAGTGAATCTATTTCGCACCTACTTACCTCCCCTATAACTACTATTGGACAGTCCATATACCGCGGAATGATCACTGACAATGAAAATCCTACCCACACTAGGTGGCGCCCTATGCATATCCTTGTTGTTTCCCAGTAACTCTCCCTTGTTTCATTGTCAGCCGAATGGTCAACATCGCGAAATTTCACTCAAGCTTTTTTTCTCCCTTTTTTGATTTGCCTTCCTACCCTTTGGATCGTTTAGATCAAGAAAGGCACTGAGCAGTGAACCACAGTATTAATGTGGGGGGGGGGGGGGGGATAAAAAAGGCAAATTATTAGTAAATGGACGAGTGTTTTGTGTATAACCTGATATAAAATATGTGATGGTTGAGTTGTTTCCATAAAGGCTTCATTACACCTCAAAATTTCTTTCCAAGGGTATGGGAAATTAATAATTTTTGATATTTTATGATAGT
This sequence comes from Holothuria leucospilota, assembly GCA_029531755.1. NCBI lineage: Eukaryota > Metazoa > Echinodermata > Holothuroidea > Aspidochirotida > Holothuriidae > Holothuria > Holothuria leucospilota. The sequence goes on from CM055983.1 coordinate 13,663,714, forward strand.
CATAAATCATTCTGATCATTCTGAAAAAAAGAAGTTAACAGTAAAGTGGGAGGTTCCCAAGCAGAGTATTAGTGCAAATTATTACAAATTTTGTGGGTCATTTTCTGAGGTCATTGACCTGGCTCTCATTGTTTTGAGTGAAATCACCTCATCGTCATACAATAGTACAATATTTAACTTACCATACAATTAATGTGACTGTTAACATTTTGTGTGAGGCCAACAATCAGTACTGGCAACATTGTATCAACTAGGTACAGGATGACTGAGGAAGTACTGCTTTATTTTATTCTTTCCTTCCCCCTTTGTTTCCCCTCTTTACAAGGGTGTACCATATGTTGAGAAATGCTGATTTACTGTTATGTCCCTTACCATTTAGTAGAATACCTGACTTACATTTATTTATTTTATACACAGGTTATTATCTCCTTCCTTCCTTCCACCCTCTCCTTCTCTCCTTTTGTTTATGGTTTGTACCCTTGAGAAAGTGAAATGCTGAATTATGCATTATTTCAGAAGGGATATACTGTATCCAGTGGTGGCAGAACTATGGGACTTGGGGGGCTCAGCTCCCTTCATGAAAAAAAGTGGGGGCAAAGGCATGTTCAGCCCCCCCCCCCCTTCAATATTTGCCAAGTTGAGCTGGGTACATGCAGCTTAGAACACTCGGAAAGTGCTGTTTCTGGCCATCTGGAGGGTTTGTAAACCAAAAATTTTCTTGTCCGCTCTGTGCCAACCGATGGTGGTACTCCGCTTAGACAGTCTTGCTGGCACTCAGCCCCCAAACTTCTTTCCGTTCTGACGCACCTGACTGTATCTCAGCAATTTTAGAAGAAGTACCAAGTCATTTCATTGACATGTTTCATTGCCAGTGTTATAGTACGTAGTAACTGGAAATCATGAAGATCTTACTATAGTACCTACTATAGTACCTACTATAATACCTACAGTACCTACCATACTTTTTTATCCTACTGTACTGTACATTTATACAGTATATACTGACTCATAGCCTACAGTACCTTCTTATATTTACTGCATAGGTTGTGGTTGATGCATGAATGGCAAATTCAGGTAAAAAAGGGGGAGGTTTATGTTAATATGACACAGTATTGGAAATCCCCTCCTCTTCAATTGCCATGTACTGCTGTACTGGTCTACCTTGGCATCTGAAGGTGACATCATAGTGCCTACTAATTTGCATTATAATACAGTGTGTACAGTAAATATTAGATGGAAGGCATTATTCTCAATGCTTCACAGGAAAACTGTTTTCAGTATGCTGTAGGCTGTGTGTATTTCTTTCAAATGACTTTTTCTTTTGTTGCTGTTTAAGTATGAATAGTGAACTAGAAATCAAAAGATGAACATAGTGTTCTAGTGATAGAATGACTGTGTTTTTGAGCAGATTTTTGATATCTTAACAAAAATAAAGTGTCATTTTTCAGTGTGAATGATGATAAAATAAGATGTGATGTATTGGAATCTACGTCTAGGTCTATATAAAGTTAATTACTTTGGCTTGTTCACTTTATAGGGATGAAGAGCTTTGCCGAGCTTCCCTTAAAAAGTAGGTACTAGCCATTTGGGTAAAATAAGGCACAATAAGTTTTCATTTTTCTAGTCAGGGAAAAACCCTGAAAAATCTGAAAAAAAGAAAAAAAATCAAAGAAGAGACAGAAACTTTATATACATGTCCCAAGAGGGGCCATGTTTTAGTCAGTTTGGTATTGATACATGTGAGGTGTCTACAAACAATGTGTAAAGAACTGTGTAGATTGACAAGTTCTTATAGCTGCTCACAGTACTACTGTAAGTTGAAATATTTTTGATGGAATTTTGAAGTTGTCTGATGTTATTTCTATGAGAAACTCAAGAAGAACTTTAAATTTTCAATAAAATATCATCCAATCATCAATTGCAACCAAGAATCAGGAACACTGTTCAAACTGGGTAACAAGCAAGTTATATGGCTCCAGCATTGCAATAATAACTGATGAATTTGTTACGAATGGTTTTAGGTCATGTGTCAGTTGCTCTCCATCAATTGAGGCATAATGCCAAAGGGCTGCTAAATTATCAAACCTGAATCTGAGTTAAAAAGACCGAACTGGGCACAACACCCAGATCAAATAGCCTGTTTTTAACACTTGGGCAGCATTATCATGAAACTTGTCAGGAATGTGGCTTAAATTTTCTTGACAAGGATGGGGGGGGGGGGGGAGGGGTTGGAAATGTCCTGGTCCTACTTTTATTGTGATTTGGGAGAAATGTTCCAAGCAGGACATTATCAAGAAGGTGAAAACATTTTCTTTTATCATGAACACGAGGGCCTAATGCATAGACCTGTAAATTCAGGCTGTTGGTGTCTGTGCTGTGAGTGGAAAGCTTTTGGATCTTGCATTAATAGGTTAATAAAGTACATTAGTTCCAACACATGTCACTGGTTGCTGAAAAGCCAGTGGTCCAGCATCCTTTCAAATGGAGCAACTTGTTTCAACCCATTTCTTGAGTGAAATAGTGTTGGAATGTTAGGATCTTGTGTTTAGGTATAAATGGTAGATGAAATGGTATTTTCTGTAGATCTTCTGACTCAGAAACAGCAAAGTAAGCTTGTGTTTCACCTTTTAATGGCTCTTATGTGACAAAGCCAAGAAACATTTGGTATTAGGACTTGCAAGCAATTTCATGAGGAAGGGACAGGTCACCCAGTGTCTTGTCTTGCAGACACTGTCCAACTGTTAGTAAATGGGTGGATGGAGGCATTAGTAAAGGTGTGCACTGTCCTTTTCATTTGTCCTTTTCATTTCATTGGTATTTTAAGGAAATGAGTTTGATATCAGTGGAAGTGTAGCACATGTGAAGGAGTTAATTGTAGCAGTCAATTAGCCGATTGCAAATATTACAAGTAGTGATAACTTACTGAATTCATTCGCAATGGCTGTCATAGGGCATTTAACATATAATGGTAATGTGTCAAAGCTTCAAGCAAATTCAGTCGCACTGAGCAAAGTTAAAGCTGTATCATATGATCACCGTAGTACTACAGAGCAGGACTTTAGCCAGGATGATGAGTTCAGGGAGTCCAAACAGGTACTGTAATACTAGTGAAATTCTTGCATTTAAAATACATATGAGGCAATCTAGGATTCAGGGAGTCCAAATTAATGACTCGTGGACTGCTCTCTGGCTAAGGACTTGCTACAGAGACAATGCAATGCTGAACTGTGGTACTATAGGGCAGGAATGTTGTAGTACATATATTATACTGTACTTGCAGTATGCTTTAATTGGTACATTTGCTAGTACGGTAACTGAGAATGGATTTGTATTTATACAAGCCCTCACAGATTTTCAGGCTAGGTATAAGCATTGGTGCAAATGGAAAATTTTGTGTCCTTACTGTACAAAAGTTCTTCTACTTTTGCTCATAGCTAGAAACACTGTACTTGTTCTCATGATCGTGAGGTTGTACACTTGCCACACAAGTTTGTGGTGTAACAATGTTATTGTTGGTAGTACTGTCATTTGGGACCATTTGGATTTGGGAGGCACAATTGCTTTTGCCCAAATCTCTTAGTGTTTTAGAAAAATTCTGCTCGAATTTCTTCATATACTGCCCGAATTTTGGGTTTTCTCAAAAAATTTGGGGTGGCGGAGCACATTGCCTTCCCCCTTATCTCATACACCTTTGAGTATTGCGTCATACATGTGTACGATACTGTAGGTTGTGGAAATTAAATTTTATTGTAAGAACAGTGTTGCAACACCAACCATGTGAACCATTGTGAAACTAGTAAAAGACCAGGTCTAAAGGGTTTCATAACTGTCTGTCTTCGTCTGTTATTAAAAAAAACGGCAGTTTTGTCCAACAAATCGAAAGTTCATAGGCATTAAATACAGTAAAACAAGAGGCTACTCAAGCAGTCACTGTACAGTATACTGCACACTCTTTGCAGCTTTCTGTTTTACACCATATGGTATATACTGTATGGTCTATGATACACTCCATTGCATACGGTATGTACAGTACCTATACAGACCCACCGTTTCTTGCTATAAAGCAAACCTTTTGTAAGCTGTATGGTTTGTGTATCCTTTCAGACATTATTTCCTCTTTTGAAACTACTGGGTAATGTGCATAGAATTCTTCAGGAACTACTCAGTTCCTATTTAAGTATTGAAATGTAGAGATCTGTAAAATATACTGTCCTAGTCTTTGATCACGAAGGGAGGTGTGATTCACGTTAAATTTTTTAGTGTTTCTCCTTGTGACACAGTCAAGTTCAGGTTTTTTTAATACAGATAATATATATGTGGAAGAGGCATTTGTATTTGAAACATGAATTTTTGTCTCCGTTTGGCACTTGTCTTTTCTTTGTTTGGAACTGTACTTTTCTTGGATTTTTCGTTTTCAATTCTTGAATAAGGCCTGCCATCTTCAATTATTCAATGGTGCCTGAATCGTCGCTTTGATGGTTTGTGCACTTGCAGTTTGAAATCTTTTTACTGCTTGCTTGTTGTTTAAAGTTGCTCATGCTGGCCAGTGGACTTAATTGGGGGATTGGATGGTAGGAGAGGGGGGAGGGGGAAGGGAAGAAGAGAGTATTTACAATAACATATTCAAAGACAGTTATGCTTGTTCTGTATATATAAACCAAAGGAAGCTTGTTAGCAAGCAGTGCTTTTACCAGGATGGTGATGTCAGGTATTCCAAAAAGGTGCTAGTAAAACACTGCTATTGACATGTACTGTGCTGAACATTAGGCTATCCATTATTCTAGAGAGTTCTAGAGAGGATCAGGGAGGGGTTCAAAAGAGCCCTGGTCTCCTCTCAGGCCAAAGCCTTGCTTGTAAGTTTTAGCACCCTATTAAATAGTCTTATTGTTTGCTTTCCACTCCCTTTGTCCCTCGCATGGTTTTCCTCCAGAGCTTTTTCGACTAATACCGGTAGTACTGTAAATTCCATAAAATGATGAAAAAGGTAGTGGACATTTTAGGGTTCTGCCAGTAACATGTTTGACAAATTTGATGTATGTTTTGTCTTTTTGGGTTCAGTCAATAACTGCAGTATGAATGAGAATTAACAGTAAAAACAATGGATTTCTTCGAAAGAGTGGCTGCTGTACATGTACAAATATGATCTTATTTCTGTTACAAATATCTGTTATGTATGTTTTACATTTAAATATTGTGTTAAAAAGAAAAATCGAGAAGGCATCGTATCTGAATTAAACAATTCAGTGACAAAAATTGTTAGATGATTGGAATGAACTGCAGCATACTTGAATGGGAATCAGGGATACGCTTATTTAAATGGTTACTGCATTTGCTTTTTAGGGTTTGTTTCCACACCATAAAACCGGAAGGTGTGGGATTCGATTCCTGGCTGGGTCGTACCAAAGACTTTAAAAATGGAACCTACTGCCATTGTGCTTGGTGCTCAGCATAAGCAATGGTGTAGGGAAAACAAGCCAATCAGCCACAACTGGAAAAAAGGTTGTGGGCCGGCGCGACTTAAACCAATTGGTTAGAAACTGAGCCGTAAAACCTCGTCTAACTCTAACTCCACACCATAGTGGTTGTAGTAAAAGTAGACCATGATTACAGATTGAGTTTATAAGTTCCAAATATGATTAAACTCCTAAATATTTGTTCAATTTGGTATCTGTGTATGTATACATTGTTCGTGTAATTTGTTATTTTTGCAGATGACTGGCTTCATTGACTTCATACTTTCAATTTCCATAAAATTCTAAATTTTGAATTGATTTCTTTGAAGTTATTTCTATTTTGACAGGAGTTTCACTTTGATTTTTTTTTTTTGTGTGTGTCTCACAGGAAATTTGGAGAATGCCAGTTGCGAAGAACAGCATTGCCTCAAAGATGGGTCAGAGATCACCGTCAAGCCTGATAAAAAAGGTCAGGAATAGTATGCATAAATCTAGTAGAGGGAGCTATTCAGTTGCAGAGCCATCTGTCCCTGATTCATATGCCGACATTGACCAAGAAGCTGAGTCAGAGTTAGGCCCTCACAATCAAGACGATTACTATCAAGTGGCTGCCAGAGGGGATTCAAACGGATCTCACACAGCAGATCAAGTCAGAATGAATGGGACATCGCATAAAAGTAAACATGCTAGGGATTCAGGTCCACCCATGGTTAATGGAACATGTGAACATGCAATGAATGGTTTCCACGATCCAGCTGATTTTCAAGATTCAACAGATTTTTCGAACTTGGGGAGAAGACCTGACAGTGGTGAGGTTGAGGAAAACATGTACATTCAAAACATTAAAAGTGTAGAGGATGATGAGAAAGAATCTGCGAGATATAGTGTGACGGATAATAGGGGTGAGGAAAGTCATTCAAATTTTGAAAGTCAGGGGGCTAAACCCAAGACTCATTACAATAAAAATAAAAATGGTTTAAGGGACTCCCAAGCAGCAGGCACTTCATGGAATAAACGACAGGCAACAAAACAGAACAATGCCAAGAGCGGTCAGCCCCCAAGGCAGAACTATTTAAACATGGATATGGAAGATATGAGAACGGTAAATGGAAGGGAGTCAAGGGAAGCTGTAAATTGGTCCAGTACTGCAGATGATGAAATTTTAGAGGCCCTGAAGGGGCCAGTTCTGCCTCCGTTAAAATTACCACCGGAGAAACAGGAACACAGTTGTCCTGCCCCCAAAACACCCCATATTGAAATAGTGTATAGAAAAGAGGACATTGGTGATGAAGATTTAGAAGAGCTTAAATTTGCATCCAGAGCAGTTGGTTTTAAAATAAATTCAGAGGTTCCTTTGCCTCCAAAATCCAGTACTTCATCTTACAGAGAGCCCCAGGAAGTCGTACCAAGTAGGGTACAAGATGGACAAGGGGAACCTTCAGAGGGGGGTATTCTTTTAATGCCAGAAAGGGAGGCAACACAACACCATGAGGTTGTGACAGAGGTGGACAATGCTTCATCTGAAAAGGGTGGAGACTTGAAACCAGAACATATGAGACTAAATGGGTCCTCGGGTAATACCCCTCCTTTTGTGGACAGAACAAACAAACCTGTTCCTCGTGATAGATTAGAAGATGAATTTGAAGAGTTACAAAGGCCAGTACCTCCCCCTATACCGCCCAGAAGTCCTGCAACTCAGAATTATGAAGCCACACACGAAGAAATTCTAGAGTTTAGGGTACACCCCCATCCAAGAAGCCTTTCACTTCCTCGGGACATTTCACCAGGGTACTCTGAGCAAACAGAAGATCAGAATGCTAAAGGCAATCGGCGCAGGGTACTTTCTACTTTTTTTGGCAGGAAGTCAAAGCGCCATTCTACTTTCAGTGAAAGGCCCTTACCTGCAATTCCTCCACCACAGCCTTTAATAGTGGCCAGCAACAACATATCCAGGAACCGTGCTGCTACCATGGCCACCGAAAGAAGACTGCCACAGCCACCCTTGCCTCCAGAAGAGCAGCCGCCTCCATTACTTCCTAAAGGTAGGTTTTGTTTCTATTCTGTTCTGTGAGTGCTGTGTGTCATGTGTGATTAGCTTGCTGATAGCTGGTACAGCTTTATGAATGTAAGACAAGTGTCGTTAAGGACTCCAGTGAGAGGTGCACTCCCCATTATGCAGCCACATTATGGCACAGCACATGGCGCTAAAGACGTTTTACTGTTTTTGTCTTTTGGTATTTGGATACATTTCTGCAGCCTTCATTGATTGATATGTAATGCAGTACATACATGGCTAGACAACCTCCACTAGACAATTTCCACCAGGACAACAACTTCAGGACAATCTGTTTCTAACCCATACAGTTTTTTTAGTGTTTTCTTCGGTTCCTAAAATCGGAACTGGGTAATTACTGCCTTGTACCCATCGGGTACCCTGGTACCAGACATTGTATTGTAACTTGAATATTGCTCACTTACGATGTGCACAGTGACTACATAACACAGGCTTGATATGTAAACCTGAGCATAGAGAGGTAGTACTCATTTCAAGGAGACTCAACTTGTTACTAAAAGTTTGTTTCGTTACTGTTTCAAAACGAAAATTCCCTACAAAAGAAATGATAAAGAAAATTAAAGGAACTGAATACCTATGTTAAGATCCAGTAACTTCCTTAGGTTGATTTAATGGACATTTTCTGACACTAAAAGCAAATCAAACTCAAAGCTGTTGAGACATTTTAAGCACTTTAATTCAATCAACCAATCAGTGGCTAGAACATGAGGTTTAATCTGGCATGGCCATAACATGTGAACAAACTAGTGGCACTTATGCAAATGGCTATCATTTCTAACGGTTTCATTTTGTGCATGTGCTACTCGCATCTTGCGGAACTTCTTTCCTTGGGAAGCTTCATGTGTTGCGGACCATGTTGCGTACATACAGTAACAGCAAGCACACATGCTGCCTATACCCACAGTGTAATTATTTCATCTCCCTAGTTGTAGAACCATGACCTTATGGCTCTGCCTGCATGTACAGTAGCATACACTCGAGCATTTGTTTATGACATAAGCCCAATCCATGCTGCTAACCCATACTAGTACTGCCTTTTGCAGAAGTTCTATGCTTGCAACAGGCCCGTCGATGTCGGTACATTATCAGTACGTAGCCTCAATCCCTGAATTTGGGCAGCCTATAATCGATCAAAACCTTCACACAAGCACCATTTTGCTGCTCACTAGTTTTAATAGTATAGCACAGTCCATCGCTTTTTGTGAATATTTACCGTAGAAAAAGTCTGATCGTAGTACATCACACATGGTGCAAGGTTGATTCCGCATTATAGTGACAAATTTAGCCATTAATCGAGGTGTTAACTTTGGTATTCTCGAGGTGTTTTGTAGAGTGTGCCTAGAGTATAACCTAGGCATAGCCTAGGCACAGTTTAGGTTATTTGTATTTCTTGTTAGGCTAGGCTATATGTTGAATGTTGTCATGCATTGTCAAGCCTACGTCCAAAGCAACTGCATACTTGCAAACACAGTGAGCCGAAAGATTGTGAATGTAATTTCATTGAAACTATACATTGGTGCAGATGTTTTAAGAGCTCGTCAAGGAAAATTTAGATTTTTGCACGAAACATTTGAATGGTTAGACTGATTGAAATTTTGGGAAACTTACAGCTATTTGGGCTAGCAAATGTAGGTTTTTTGGTTTCATTTTTCACCAGCAGATATTTAACAGCCAATGGCTGACCAGAAGCTTGTCATCAAGGTACTACGTAATGATGACCTTGTGATGTTTTTCAAAGATATATATGTTTTGCTTGGGGTATGGGCCCATAGTTCAGAACATAGAACTGAGCTTTAGTGTGGTAACATGACATTAGCACATGCTGGTGGTGGAAGGATATGAGCTTCGTAGAAAATCACAAAAAGACTGCAGCCACGGGAGGATGTCATTCCCTCTGCACGGTTAAGAAGTTGAAACAACTCTGAAATGTTTAATTTTGTGATTATTTTAGTCCCTATCTAAGTTGTAATTTGAAAAAAAAAAGCAAGGAAATGGTTCAACCATCTGGGGATATGATAAATAGGGAATGATTTTTTCTCATGCAACCAAATTTTAAGGAGTTGGGTAGAAAATTTGGAACCGGGTAACAGAACATCGGGCGGGTACCCGGGTATCCGGGTTATCCGTGGAAACACTAAATTTTCCTCAGACAATTCCCACCCATGACAGTTTACACCTATCAGACACACTTCCCTTACCAGAACATTTTGGGTTGTCGGGGGTACAGAGTTAGAGACAGATGAGGTTTTATGGCTCAGTTTCTAACTAATTGGTTTAAGTCAGGCTGGCCACCATCTTTTTTCCATTTGTGGCTCTCTTGCTTGTTTTCCCTACTCCATTGCTTGTGCTGAGCACCAAGCGCAATAGCAGTAGGTTCCATTTTTGGTTTCGATGATAAGAGAAACCAATGCATTCGTGATGGCGTATGTGTGTATGTATGTGTGTATGTGCGTGTGTGTGTATGTGTGTGTGTGTGTATGTGTGTATGTGTGTGTATGTGTGTTTGTGACACTTTGCTCGTTAACACGATATCTCAAGAAGGGAAACTCTGACAGTTCTCAAACTTGGTACATAGATGCCCCATATTGAGAGGAAGAACCCTATTGTTTTTGGTGGAGGTCAAAGGTCATCTGGGGTCACCGGGGGTCAAACTCCAAAAACCTTGTTAACACGATATCTCGAGATAGGAAGCTTGGATAATTTTCATACTTAGTATGTAGATGCGTTATGGTAAGAGGAAGAACCCTATCGTTTTTTATGGAGGTCAAAGGTCATCTGGGGTCACCAGGGGTCGAATGCTGAAAACCTTGTTAACACGATATCTCAAGTTAGGAAGCTTGGATAAATTTCATACTTAGTATGTAGATGCGTAATGGTAAGAGGAAGAACCCTATCGTTTTTGATGGAGGTCAAAGGTCATCTGGGGTCACCGGAGGTTAAACTCTGAAAACCTTGTTAACACGATATCTCAAGTTAGGAAGCTTGGATAAATTTCATACTTAGTATGTAGATGCGTTATGGTAAGAGAAAGAACCCTATCATTTTTGGTGGAGGTCAAAGGTCATCGGGGGTCACCGGGGACGAATGCTGATAAAACCTTGTTAACATGATATCTCAAGTTAGGAAGCTTGGATAAATTTCATACTTAGTATGTAGATGTGTTATGGTAAGAGGAAGAAACCCTATCGTTTTTGGTGGAGGGTCAAAGGTCATCTGGGGGTCCACCGGGGGTCAAACTCTGAAAACCTTGTTAACACGATATCTCGAGATAGGAAGCTTGGATAATTTACATACTTAGTATGTAGATGCATTATGGTAAGAGGAAGAACCCTATCGTTTTGGATGGAGGTCAAAGGTCATCTGGGGTCACCAGGGGTCGAATGCTGAAAACCTTGTTAACACGATATCTCAAGTTAGGAAGCTTGGATAAATTTCATACTTTGTATGTAGATGCGTAATGGTAAGAGGAAGAACCCTATCGTTTTTGGTGGAGGTCAAAGGTAATCTGGGGTCACCGGAGGTCAAACTCTGAAAACCTTGTTTACATGATACCTCAGGGTAGGAAGCTTGGACAAATTTCATAAGTTTACGCCTGTAGTATGTAGATGTGTTATGGTAAGAGGAAATACCCTATTGTTTTTGGTTGAGGTCAAAGGTCATCTGGGGTCACCAGAGGTCAAACTCTGAAAACCTTGTTTACACAATGTCTCAAGGTAGGAAGCTTGGATAAATTTCATACTTAGTATGTAGATGTGTTGTGGTAAGAGGAAGATCCCTATCGTTTTGGTGGAGGTCAAAGGTCATCTGAGCTTACCAGAGGTCAAACTCTGAAAAAAACCATGTTGACACGATATCTCAAGATAGGAAGCTTGGATAGATTTCATAGGTAGTATTTGGATGTGTTATGGTGGGAAGATGAATGCTATCATGTTTGGTGGAGAGGTTTCAAAGGTCATGTAGGGTCACCGGGGGTCAAAACACTGAAAATGTTTTTAACATGATATCTCAAGATAGGAAGCTTGAATAAATTTCATACTTAGTATGTACATGCATTATGGTAAGAGGAAGAAATTCTATCGTTTTTGATGGAGGTTCAAGGGTTCATCTGGGGTCAAAAAGCAAAATTTTAAGAATTCCCAAGATCGTCTCGTGGGTTCACCAGAAGGCAAAAAGCAAATTTCCCAAGAATTCCCAAGATCATCATCTTGAGTCATCAGATGTCAAAATGCAAAATTTCCCAGGAATTCCCAAGATCAAATATGAACCTAAAATTATTTTTCCAACATGTTAAGATAGCACTTTACCAGTGACTGAAAGATATGGGACATCATAGCATTATTTGGAATAGAACATATATCATCGAAACCTCAATGCATTTTTGCATTCTGGTTAAACTTTGGTATGACCCGGCCAGGAGTCAAACCAGACCTTCCGGCTTCGGGGCTATAAAGAAACTTTCTAATGGAAATTGTCCGAGGTGAAAATTATCTGAGTGGGAATTTTCAGGGGGTAAATTATTCTGTAGAGAGTTGTCCAGCTGGGGGTGGGAGTATCAGCAATGCCAGTACAGTCAACAGCTTGCAGCTATACCAAACCTGTTTCCAATGCAACCACAGCACATGTGATGATAGTTTTACTAGAGCATTTGCAACTTTGCAAGCAGGCATATGTCCTTCTTTGTTGTCATTATGAGGCTGGTTTAGATGATTCTGTTATTTAGTACAGAGAACCAAGCTGCTGTGACACAATTGATAAGATTCATACTCATAGTCAGCAAATTAGCTTATGACACCACCAGGTTTTCAGTTGATGAAAAAAGCAACTTGGATTAATGGGGATATTTTTCAAATGTCATTAACTTACTTCATTCTGCACTTGTACCAAGAGGTTTCACACTTATATGTAAAGAACTGACTTCACTTCTGACTTCCGTGTACTGTACTCAATTGGTTTTGCACAAGTGCTAGGAGTCCTACTGTAGACCTATGGGAGGAAAAAGTTGGAAAGCTGGGAGGCTCCTTCCCAGGAAATTTTGGTATTTGGAGGGAAATTTTGGTGGTAATCTTTTTGTAAATCCTGTTTACCTTTATTGATAGCAGGCCCTGTTTTCAACACTAATAGTGGTGGGGCCTCTCATCCACTGTGCTATTAATGTTGCCACACCTTACTATGGATAAGTGAGGGTAACATGTATGTAAGTGGGAGGCAAGTTTCAAGGCTAGTAGGTTTCCAGTCCAGGGAGTTTGGGGGCATTTCTATACCTGCTTGCTACATTTAAAGCTTCCTGCTTATATCTGTTTTGGATATTGCAAAAGCCCAACATTTAATATTTGTTCTAATTTTGGTAAATATGTGATTTAACTGTACTTTATACAATTACATCTTTAGAGTAAGCCTGCTTTTCATTGTTCTCATTTTCAAAATACTGGTAATGTACTTTTTTACCGTAGGGTAGAGTTTACTGTATTTGTAGCAATATTTCAGTACTCTCTATGGAAACCTCTGTTCATAATTCCTGTCAAATGCAAAAAAGGTGTAGATTTAGTAAGATATGGCAAGCTGCTTATATTTTTGATTCCTTGCTGAAGGCCGAAGGAATCTATACAGTGGTGATGTGTGTGTGTGTGTGTGTGTGTGTGTGTGTATGTGACGCTTTTGCTTGTAAACACAATACCTCAAGAAAGGTAACTCTGAGGGATCTTGTACTTGGCATGTAGATTGCCCATATTGAGTAGATGATCCCTATAGTTTTTGGTGAAGGTCAAAGGTCATTTGGGGTCACAGGAAGTCAAAAGGATAAAACCTTGTAAACACAATATCTCAAGAAGGGTAACTCCGAGGGATCTCATACTTGGCAGGTAGGTTGCCTATATTGAGTAGATGATGCCTATAATTTTTTGTGGAGGTCAAAGGTCATTTGGGGTCACCAGAGGTCAAAAGGTCAAAACCTTGTAAACACTATGTCTCAAAAATGTTAACTGTGAGGGATCTCATACTTAGCTTGTTGATTGCCCATATTGAGTATAGATGATTCCTATAAATTTTGGTGGAGGTCAAAGGTTATTTGGGGTCACCAGAGGCCAAAAGGTCAAAACCTTGTAAACACAATATCTCAAGAAGGATAACTGTGAGGTTCTCACACTTGACATGTAAATTGTTTGTATTGAGTAGATGATCCCTACTATTTTTCGTGCAGGTCAGTGGTCATTTGAGGTCATAAAAGGCCTAAATCTTTGTAAATATGATATTTTAAGGAGGGTAACTATGAGAGATCACATACTTGGCCCGTGGATTGTTCATATTTAGCATGTAGGTCATTTTGGGTCACAAGATTTCAAAAGCTGTTGACCTTAACATGATATCTCAAGTTGGATAACTGTGAGGGATCTCATGCTTGTCATGTGGGTGATTCATGTTTGTTACGATATATCCATATGGCAAGGAATCACTAAGCCTTTTGGCTTTATGATTTTGTATATAGTTTTAAAAATTATTGGGCATTTGAAAAGAATCTGTTTCATGAGTTTGCATGCCATACGTTGATGCGAGTGGATTGAATTTAATTTCAAATGAATAAGCCTCCTGTGAATGGTAGGCGTAGGGTTCTTTGTTACTAGTTGTAATTATCATCGCTGGTTTTCTCTTCATCATACTGTAGCTACAATAATAGAAGAGTACACTCCATTATTGGATACATTAAAAGTTATTAGGACTCAAAGGAAAATTGCAAATTGAGCATGATTGAAACCAGGACAAAAATCAGTATACAGTGCAATAACTGTATCTGTGATGATTTTGAAAGGAAATTATTCAAGAATAGATTGTAATCTGTCCAAAAAACTCCATTTCCCCAAGTAGGGTATTGTTCAACTGTAAACTTCAATAAGTTTCAATAAGTTTGTCACTGTAAGTTTTATATTTAGTTTAGGTGATAAAATAACGTAAAATGAAATGAGCAAGGTTGATTTAGAACTGTTTGTAATTTATACTGCACTTGGGACCTGAGAATGGAAGTTATTGTTTCTCATTAAGGATGCTATCTCAGGCTCATTATTAAGGACCCTGTCCAGTGATATTAGACCATGTGATAACATTGTCAAGATGACTTTCCCTTTCTGGTAAACATTAAGAGGATAAGGATGTGCTAGATGATGTACTAATGGCAGTGCACAAGCACTCATCTGACATAAGTTTTCATGTACAGCTGGATATTAGGTTTACAATGACATGAAGTGTGAAGTAAAATCATGGTTAAGTGGTAAATATTTTGTGACTGTGTTACTAGAAGGGATTCATACCAAAGGTTAAGATATGGAGAAGGTGGTGGCTGACAGATGGATTAAAGGTTACATCTCTAAAATTGGCATTTTGTTACTGAATCACCACCCACTTCCCCATCCCACCCCCCACCCGCCATTCACGTTCCTTCCTTCATAAGGGACATCATAAGAAGATAAAAGTGAAACTTCTGTTGTCTTGGTAATCATGGGTGTTCAAGGCAAGATGACAGGGGACAAGGGGGCTGAAAATTGTAAAATTTGGGAGCAAAATATATGGAAATTTTTTGCAGACATGCTTATTGGCAATTCACCGTGGTCCTGTATGCTTTTGCTACAGAAGTAGTGTTGAGCACTACACAGCTCATGTGTTTGAATTGTTTGATGGGTGTTAGTTTATTGTATGTGCTCTCTAAATATGACCTAACAACACCTCAGAGAACCCAACACAGGAAATTCCCCTGTTAAGTTTACTCGGGTCATATAATAAAGCTATGTCAAAAACATCCTGTCTGTCCAAGGGTTCAGACATCAAGCTTGTCATGACTTTGCTGTGGAACGCTTTTCAACAAGGAGCCTGATTTAAAGATCTGATTATGTGATTGGGATGGTTACCTCCAGTTCCAGGATAGATTGACAAGAGACTTCCTGCCTGTGTTTGGGTTATATAGGCTGACATATCCTACTGTAATAAAAGAAACATAAGTACAGGTATACCTGTATACTAGGTCACCATATGTGTACAGTTACGTGTAGTAGTTTATGAGATTTCAAAATAAAGAGTTGGAATTGTGGTACTGTACTGTAGGTGTGAGTTGGTGGAATCAGAATGAAGTGGTGAGGGAAAGGGAGTGGGGATGGAGGTATACATTCAAGGAAAAGGACATACCAAGGAAATTAGACCCAAAGAGTATTAGATCTAGTGTAGGTAGGTAAAAATGAAGTAGTAAATAGTGCTAAAAGTTTGTGAAAAATTCCATGAGGTTTCGGGTTTAAACCCTTCATCAGGTGGCAAAAATGCAACTGATGGTTGACACGGCCAAACGTACAATTTAAAAAATACACAATAAAATTGGGCACGGTAACCCTCGGCTAGGAAAACAGACAGTGTTAAGTGGTTACCACAAGTCAAAAAAATGCAGGAATTGCTGCGTTATAACAGTTCAAGTCTAACGTTCAGACCATGTGGGGACAGGGTTCCAAGTTTCATGATTAGGTGGTTTTCGGCAGCTAGGCGGTCATGATCAGAACCTCGACACGAGATGGCCGCCGAAACCATCAAGTCACGGATCGAGCATGTTGACGGGGGATTGAAGTGTGTGGCTACCGGGAACCCTGGGAGGTTCTGTGTAGGAGGATCTAGTGTAGGACAGATTATACTGTAGGTATTCAATATCACCTAGGGACTAATCTTCCTCATTCGTCCTTTACCAGTATATCAGTATCTCTAGAATTTAGGCCTACCTAAAATGCAAATCCAATATACAGCATTTTACAAGGGTTAGATTACTTTCTACTACAAATTTTGCCAGTGTTTGACCTCATATATGTAGGGTATGGGACTATTTTGATTTGGGGGGGGTGTACGTGGTTTTTTGGCCCGAATCTCTGAGCCTTTCTAGAAAGCTTTGCCTGAATTTCTACAGATGCTGCGTGAATTTTGGGGTTGTCCAAATGTGGAGGAGGAGAGCACAGTGCTCTCTCCCCGTTCTCATAAATACCTATACTGTAAATGAAATGACAGTCTGCGTAGTACCCAGTAGTATGGTCTGTGTACATTCTTATTTATAAAATACCTGTATAGGATCTATATTGACAATTGAAATACCAATATCACATAAATGGGTAATATCGGCTTTTAGTGAAATCTGTGCAACACTAGTTGCACTGGTAGACTAGTTCAGATTAACTATGTTTATGGATGAAACTCACACTGAAGTTCATGTGCTGCCTGCATGTAGTCATGTCAGCTTTAAATTAATTTGTACCATTTTGCTGTTGTAAAAGTACTTTTATACAGAATTGCTGCATTTTGGTCAGTGGTGTGACTAGACATTTTCATCTGGGGGAGGGGCTGAGGGGGCAAAGGTTGCAGTGGGGGGAAGCAGTAAAAATACTGAGCAGAGTGCACCATTGGTTGGCGCATAGCGTGCAGAGAAGATTTCTTGATAAAAATGCCCCTCAGATTGCAGGAAATGGCACTTCCCAGTCTCTCTGGTCTTGTGAGTTTCAGCTAAGTATTCTTTATTTTTGTCTTATACAAATTTTGCCCAATAGTTTTTTACCTCTAAATTTCATTTGGGGGGGGGGAGGGGGCAAATGGGGAGGCGAGACATTTGATTGAGGGGCTCCAGCCACCACCCTCTGGTTATGCCACTGATTTTGACTTATGTAGGTTGACCCAATTAAGAATTTGTAAATGTTTTGGAACTTCATGGAATATCCTTGTATAGGAAGAAGGGGGGGGATTTCCGATGTTTTAAAATAAGATTTGGGTATTTTGGGTGACTACCTTGTGCCCTCAAGCAGAATAATCAGTCATCCCAATTAGAATTTGTAAAACTTCTATGGCAATTCATTTACAGTAAGGCTGCTTTTACTCATGTGGCATTACTTTTGGGACTGAATTGTTAAATTCATGCAAAATAATTCCTTGCTTTATGCATTGTATCATTGTATGTGATATTTGTGTTCAAAGCTTCATGAAAGCTACTTCTAAGGGAAGTTAGATGAGATTTTAGAGATTTCACTGTTTCAGAAAATAAAAAAATTGAGGCAGACTGTGAAATATGAATGCCATTATATAAAAATAGCCTAGTAGCATAACGTGTCAGTCCTGCATTTGTTACAGTATACAGAAAGTTATTCATGTGATGGATTATGGTACAGTAACAGTAGAAAATGCACTTGGGAAGGTACAAGTTAAGCATTGACTAATCTATGTGAAGTCTGTATTGTACAAAAGGAAATAAAGTGAAAGTGCAGTGAAGTAAAAACAGACCCTGGATAAAACTGTATGCTAATAATACTGTTAACTACTGTAAATCATTTTGCACATCAGATTTGTAAAATAAACTGCTACCTTATATCTTTTCTGCTCCGGATACGAAACTGTTTTTAGAGGTGGGAAGTGAAATTCAGGTATAGCTTATATTATTTTAAAAGGGAAGAGTTTTTCAACATTGCAAAAGAACTGGTTATAGTGTATTTGATGATTTGCAGTGTGAAAGCAGAAGCTAGACAGAAAGTTTGAACTTTATAGTCAGTTAGTTTTAAAAAGACTGTACCATGTGACAAAGGTCAGAATTATTGAAAAACAACTTTGTGGTAGGAAATGATACAAAATGTGTTTTAGTTTTCACTTGATATGAATTTATTTTACTGTAGGTTGCAGTGCTGTGTTTTAGATTGCAATGTAAAGTACTTAAGTTGCTATAGATGAACAAGTTCTGGAGTGGGATTGTTTTTTTGTTTTGTTTCTCAAAATGGTGAGGTATATTCCGTCTTTGATAAAGCCATCAGACATCAGTCTTGCTGTAATATCACTGAAGTAAACTCCAGTAGGTGGTATGATTATGTGGTTGTAATGAGATCATTAATTACAGACCCTAGTCATACACCACCTGCAGAACATATCATTCCTGGTAATGCTGTCATTATCAAAAGTAAACACAGGAAATGCTCACATGATTACGTAGAGAATGCTGTCCTCTCAGAGCTGAAAAGTACCATTTTTAAGCAAATGCACAATGTAGGCAATGCCATACTTTAAGTACTCATGTAGTACTGTACTGTAAATTGATTCTTAATCCTGTGTATTCAGCATATTAAGAGCATGGGTGGATGTAGAAATGTGTTGAAAATTATTTTACCAGCTGTGTTCTTCAAATAATTGTTATGTACATCTTTTCCACCACATGTGTAGGCCTTAATACTGATTGCGAAAAAGAAAAGTGTGATTTGCCACCCCGGCATGTTTTGACGAGGGGACATTGATTCATTTAGTGTACCACAAAAAATAAATTTATTTGGGAACAGAGCCAACCATCATTGGTAGTATCTATATCATAATATCAGATGTATATTTCAAAAATAGCCAATATCAAAAGTGTTTTTCTCAGGTTTGGGGGTTGGGGAAAGTGGGCAAAACTTGTCATGGGGCTACATACTATATCATATATAGTACATGTATTGCAGAGGCACTGTAAGTGTTGCTGTCCCATTCATTGTGTTCTGTCTGTGTTTTAACTCGGTACAGGTGTACTATACCTGTGTGGTCAGTGCTGCATGAAGTTTAGGGTAACAAAATGTTTATGTACAGTACGGTACATTTTATGAACTCTTGATAATGGAAATCACAAAGTTCAGTTGCCTACTCTATGCAACCATCTACTGTGGAATGTAGTGCATATTACAAAAAGTAAGCTTGATTTTACATTGTCTGTCCTGACTGATTGGGGACGGGAAGTTGGGATAGTTATACGTGAAACTACAGAGGGCCTATGTGTGCACAAGGAATATACTCTATAAGTACAAACTTGATGGTGCAGTTGGATCCATTTTAATCATATATACACAGGTATGTCAGTGGTGCCCAACTTGGATCAACTGGTCAATTACAGACCAATTCCCAGTCAATCCCAAGAAGCCTACAGTGTATTTCAGTACTGCCTAGTTGATTCTACCAAATTAAATTTTTGTATTTCTTGTTATATAGATGTGTATCATACTGTGAGGTGCAAACTTCTGAAGCATTCATGAGATGCTCAAAATAGATAATGTTCAGATACAACTAGAAGGTCAAGGAATTAGTGCCATTTTGTGGCAATTCACTAAGAGACATTTTTTTTGCAAACTTTCATTGGTACCCTATGCTGTGGGGTACTACGCTTAGTTGGGCCTACCCAATAGATCTGGCAAGTGTCCATGTAGGTTTCCTTCAGTCAAGGTTATTTTGTACTTAATGCATACATTGGGCTCAAGGGAAAGGAATAATGGGTGAGGGTACATGAGGCTTTGCACATAACTTTTAGCTATTGCTACATGGCTGTCACACTGTAGGAATTGCACAAACTTCTAAATTCCGTGCATTTGCATTTCTTTCTAAGGCTGTGACAGTTAGTCCAAAACTAGAAACCGGTTTCTGCAGCCACTAAAACCGGTTTTTAAATGAAAACCGGTTTTTCAAAAAGTACATTGGCCTTGCATGTGTACACTGCACAATCTCTAGCCACGTACTGGGAATTGTTGGAAGTTTTCTGGAAGTTTCGGTCGATGATACATTTGTTTAGAAAGGTAGCAGACTTTGTGTCGAAAAGGCGTGAAATGCATGACAGAGTAAAATTTTGAAACGGAAGTCAAACCCTGATCGGTTTAAACAGGTTATTTTTCAACAACCGGTTTTTGGTTGTTCAAAAATGAAGAAACTGAATCAAACCAAACTGGTTTTGTGAACAGCCGTGATTTCATCTGTCCATCTTGCAGGTCTATGTTATGATGCATTGCATGTGTACTATGCTTAGGAGACTCCAATGTATTTGGAATTGGGTACCCGTCGCCCTCTTATTCGCGACTCTGAAGGGAGTCCCGACTCCTGCAATGATGTCATAACTGACCAGAAATATTTAACCAAGCAGAGACAAGGTGCTGAACTTCCAGTGTTGGAGAAAGCTTATGACCGAATAAAGAAAAAGACCAGAAGAGCCAGTGTGTTGAAGTACTTCATGAAATCCCACTGAAATTAAGTAAACCAAATCTCCAAAATATGATTGTTTGGCTTTTTTTTCTTTTTAGTTTTCAAACTCCCTAGGAATCAAGATTCAAAGGAAAGTAGGTTCATTACTTGATTATGGCCAAAAGACATGACTCTGAAGTAGAGTTGGTTAACCCACCTAAGCCTATTTAAAAGTGAACAGCACTTCAAATTCTCAAAGGGAATGAAACATTTTGGTGCAGCTAAGAACTCTTGACACCGGAAACTTGATCACATCTTGAAGTTCAGGATGGTACCATAATGTTTACTTAAAGGTCTCTCCAAGTTCATGTTGAAATTCCATGCCAGCACCTGTTGCAAAATAAATCATACATGTTACAATGTTGCTATAAAGTGAATCTGGAAGCTACTAATATTGGACTACTCTCCTAAATTTTTTGTCAGTAGTCAAACCTGTGTGAAGCTGTGTCTGTAAACATGTCTGGTCTGAATTAGTGTTTGATTGTTGTCAGGGATGTATTGTAGTTACAGTAGACGGTCGGTTGTAAGTGAAGAAATCCATTGAGTAGAGTGTAGAGAGGAGACTATATTTGAAAACCGGAAAGTACGTTAAGATGTGAGCTTTCTGGTTTATGATAATCTCTTGATTTACAGGCCTGAGATTGGCAAAACTAAATCTTCTCATCGATGTTAGAATTCAAAGAGTGGGTAATATACATGCTGTTTGCAGTCAATGCCTAGGTGTTAGCTTATAAATATAAAGCATTGTGTCTATTGAATGTATAACCAATCAGAACTACTTCCAGTTGGGGGTCTGTAGCACATTTTCCCAGAATTGTAATGCATACTTAGGGCCACCGATTTTCCGTGAAAAAAAGAGTCAATTTCCGTCACAGCAATTTCAAATTCCGTGAAAATCCGTGCAAGCAATTTGACAAATCCGTGACTTTCTGTTTTGCATTGATTAGTGTGTTAGGCCAGTGCAGCCTAACCAGACTAAAATCCATTCACCAGCCTAACGTCTACACATATACGTAATGGACAAAAGAACCCCCAAAACAACTTGACTTACGATTGTTTGAGTGTGGGTCCCTTCTTCTTCTTTCATAGTAAAAGATCCGTATAAAATTATATCCAAATGATATGCAGGTACTAAATCCGATAATTATTCCACAATTGAAAGTGTAACTTGTCAGTCAGAACGTTATGATCGTTCGATCATGAACGTAACATGACAACAGAGCAAAACATGAAACTTGAGTAATGTGCGCAACAGTTTGTTATGACGCACTCATGCATAGTATACCATACATACAGTAGATGATACAGTATCAGCTACAGGCAACGGGATCGCGGGAAAACTTTGCAAGACTGAGCAACATTAGACCTACCGAAGGCTAGTAAATGCGCAACTCGCACCTGGTCCCACATACAGTAAGCATCGGAGGGGGTGAATTTCAACAGTTTTCTATCAGATTGTAGTCCGCTAGAGCCATCCAGTGTTTACATACAGATTTTTAAACTTTTTTTTTCATTTTGCCCTCTTGATTACAGACTTCTTTAGCATTCTGAGAGATTTTTGAAGTTCCGTGATTTTCCGTGAAAAAATTTAAATTCCGCGATGCCGTGACAATTTCCGTGATCGCGGAAAATCGGTGGCCCTACATACTTTCCTGAAATTAGCATGTGCTTAATTAGACCCAAAATAGTAAATATTTTAATAAGGCCTTGAAGGGCAGTTGTTTTATGACACTAGGTGTAAGTGACCACAAATGTGGGAGAAGCCTATACGTCTTATGAATTACAGCTTAACGTCGGGTGGCTAACCAACTCAACAATTTAGATCAAATTCGGTTTCTTTTTTGAAAAGCCAGTTGTTTTTTGAAAAGCCATTTTGTGCATGGTTTGGTGCTTATAGTCCTCATGTCAAGTATTAAAGTGAGACAGAAAAGAGCCAAAGTGAAAGCCATTCAGTTACTGTACACTATAAAATGTGCTACTCATTTGTGTGAATTTATTTTGCCAGCTTATAAAATATTTAAGCCAAGTGCAATTTGATATGGTTTGATTAATTATTCCCAGGTTTTAGCGTAATTTCATACTTTTCTGAAAAAGGGCTGTAGAGGCTTTTATCACATCATGATTTCAGTCACAAAATCTCAAAACTTACTTTCTTTGTCCTACATTAAAAGTATTCTTTAACAGGTAGGCAATTGACAACTGTACAGCACAGTGCAAGTATTTAGTTGCTCATGTATTGTACGTATTTCGTATTGTGAACTGAAGTACTTCGTTTGCTGCAAGTTTTGCCTATTATAACAGCTACTTGTGGGCTGTCAAGATCTTTTTGCAGCTCTGATAATTAATTGCACCTGAGACATTTTGCTGGTCCCTTCATCATTTCTACAATTGCTGTGATTTACAGCTTTTGCTTGTTCATGGCCTGTAACGCGGTTTTGACGAAGCATGCCAGTTTTCTGTGTAGCTATTGCATATTGTGCAACTACTGATGACTTGAATCAACCATAGTTTGTGAGCAAACATTTGCATAAGATACGACCAATTCTTCTCACATCCCTCTCAAAGAATAACTATCCAACATGTATGGCATCTTACATTGCTGCACAAGCTGATCAAAACTGTTAGTACAAACAGTGTAAATTATGCAAAAAGGTGAAGCAGTGTTCTGTACACATGACCCTTGGATGTTCAATCTAAATTATGCTGCAGTATGTAAAGAACTCAAAAAAAGTCAAAAGTCTCATGCAGAATTAGAGCACTAAAGTACAGTAATCTTTGCCTCCTTTTAAGTATTAACATTTTAAAGCAAGCCTGAATATTCAAATGATTTAACCATACTGTACATTATTGTTCTTCCAATGAAAAGGCAGTAAGTAGTAATACTGATTTCAGTGCAAGGTGATGGTTTGACTGTTGTACTGTAGGTACAGAACAGAAATGTTTTGTTTTTATACTAAACAGTGATTCTTTAGCCTCTAGAAAAAATACTGGTAGAGAAAGTTTGCATGTGGTTGTTTTTAAGCTAAACATATAAATCTGAAAATGTTTAGGCCTTTTGGCTTTGTTTCTGCTTTCACATCATGCTAATGAATGGCAGGGTCATTGTATGCACAAAATGTTTAGGTTTATGTATATGGCTGCAAGGTTTGGAAGCTTGTAAACCTCAGGCATGGTACTATCAAACTGTATCAGTTACACAGGGAAAATAATTATTCTCTGCAAGAGCAAGTATATTGTTTACATTTTACAAGTCAAAAATTTTGTCTTCGCCTACACTTCCGATGGAGGTACAACACTGCCTATGAGTGCTATTATGCTGTACCTCTAAGATGTGAAGAAAGTGCTTTGCTCCATAACTAAATTAAATCATAAGCTTTACTTGTCTTGTCCGTTCTTAGTAAAGAGAAAAAAAATGCATTTATAATCAACATATTATAAAAACAAAGTTGGAACATAAAACAAACAGACCAAGAAAACCAAAGATCCTGGAACAATCCGTATGAGTTTATTAATACTACGTATGTCATACTGTATTTCCTAAAAGAAAGAGAAAGGATAGGAAGTCAAGAAACCTACATACGTGAGCTAGAGTAAATGTGCCAAGTATTACTCATGTTCCTTGTTTGTGAGTCAGCGATGTTTTGGATGATTAAAATAAAGGATCTCTATATGATGACTTCGTTGGAAGTGTGAACTGTTCAGGTTATAATACATGCTGCTTTTAAAAAGAAGTTTGTGTCTAAAGCTGCTTTTGTCGCTAGGGTGGTACTGTTTCAGCCTTTTACACTTTTGCAAGATAAAAGTAGAGGAATATTTCTCTATCATTCTATATCATGTACATAATAATTTGCTTGGACTATTGCGTGATGAACTCAAAATGGGGAAGTTCCCTACGACCCTTAGTGTACTAAGAATTGAGATGATGTAGTTTGCAGTGTAAACACACCATGAGATAGTAGTTTAGTTCCCATATTGTTGTACTGTACAGCGTTCACAGTGAGAATTGAGAGATGGTGATACATCCATTCATATTGAAAAGCATGGCATGCAGAGTCAGATATGGCAGTGGTATGACTACATTGTAGGGGAGGGACATGGTGGGGGTAGGGGACTTTTTCCAAGGGCTGCAACTGTAGGATAAAAGTGAGGCATTATGAACCGAATCTTCTACAGTTGCCAGTGCTACAAGATTGATAGCATGTTAGAATAATACCTGAGTAATGAAGTGTGAGGTGATGTTTATATATCCAGATCAATATCCCATTGCGATCTTAAAAAAACATTGGCCTTAAACAGTTTGAAGAGGTGGTTGAGGAGAAGGGGTTTAAATGGAAAACTTGGAATTAAGTAAAATGCTGTTTTTGCCAAAAATTAGCATAATTTTAGTAACTTTTGGAGTGGGAATGGGGTATATTGCACACTGCAAATTGGCTTGAAATGGAGAATTTGTAATGGTTAATAATGCTTGGAAAAATTGCACTGATTACTATGAAATGTAAACCTGTGCAGAAATTGCTCATCAGATTTTTTTTTGTCTAGCACCCTGTTTCGTTAATGTTAGCAAATGTTGCACAAATATGGACTGGCTAAATCACTGCTGTCATGATTAGAAATTCAGAAGTTACTACAATGTTGTAATAATACGTAAGAAGCACTAAAAAGAGTTTTGCCATCTGGAGAAATTCAGAAGTACAGTTTACAACCTGTACAGTATGTAGCTGAGTTGTCAGAATTAACTTCTGTATGTGACATGATGAGTATGTTGTGATGTTGTTATTATTACATGTCAGCCTGAAGCAGTAGTTGGCACATGAGGCAAAGGTTGTGTGACAGTTTAAAACTCAATGGGGCATCTTTAAAAAAACAAGGGGGAAGGCATATTCCCAATCCACCCATCCCTCTCCCCTGAGATTTCTGCCCATGAAGTCTATGATATTCAACATTTCAGTTTTGTCTGAGGCACAGTTCCCTGGTATGGGAGGACCACAATGAGTCATAAATTTATGTTTGTAGAAAACTGTTGTTCACTTGTTTGAATGAAATCTAATGAAATTCTAGGGTAAGGAAAGGAACAGTGAGCTTGCTTGATAAGATTCACAAGTGCTTTAACCTTTAGAAGCACCAATCTGGCACTGTAATTCCCTGATTACAGTATCTTCTTCAAGGAAACCAAATGTCTAAAGTAATCTGTTGCAAAAGGCATGTTTCACAATAAAGGGGTCCAAATATGGATTAGAAAATAAGTACCTATGAAATGTGTTTGGAGGAAAGAGCTACACTGGCAAACATATTATGCTGATCAACACCATGCTCTCTGATAGCAAAGACAACTACTTTGTATTTCCATTCAAGATTTTGAAATTAGGGGGGGGGGGGGGGTAAATGCAACCAGAATGTGACAAATGTGGACGGACAATACTCCCAATAACTTACATCAATGTTATAATAAAGGAATAACAAATAAATTGAAATAATTTTTTGAGCTTATACATCATATTTATTAATTTGGACATGTAACGAATACAATTAATACCATTTATTAGTCTAATAATTTTATAGTCTGTACAGGCTATCCGAATTTAGGTGCTCAATTTTTGGCATTAGTGTCCGTCCCCTAAATGGAAAAATTAAAAGTTGTGATAATTCCCAAATATTGTGATCTATAACGGTTACTCATGTTTGGTTTTAAACTAGGAGTGAAATATTCAGTATTATATAACACCTTATTTATTTCTCTACATCTGATTGGAAGATTGGTGGTCACATGCCATGCGTGATTCGGCACTATCATCAAGATTGCGGTGCTCGACCGTTGGTTAGTATATACTAACCCACGGTCGTTGGTTAGTATATACTAACCCACGGCAATGAGTCAGCGATGCATTGAGCGCGCTACGTACAGGCTGTATCGCGTCTCAATAAATCACTGTAGCACTGGGGATCGTACATTGTTCCACCGACGTCAAGTGATTGCGCGTCTCTTTGGTTTTGAAGGACAAGCGTCAATTGTGTCACAGAAGTATCTATGGTAATGCCGTGCGCGTGTGCTGTAAATACGCTTACTGCGTATGTGTGTTTTGCCCTTCAGTGCCTAAGAACCCAACGCGCTTGACGTCACAAAGAATCCCTCTTTATCAGGCAGGCCTATATAAACGCGCAGTTAGAAAACGACAAACCATGGAGCTACTACACGGACAAACACAAATCCATAGTGACCGCCAAAACACAAATTTAACCAACTACTAGCAAAATTATAAGGTGTTATATAAAACAAATAATGAATGTTTTTCATTCGTGCGATAGTATGAATAATTTCATTCGTTGAAAGCTTTAACATTCTATTCAACTCGGCTTCGCCTCGTTGAATAGAACGTTCAATCTTTCAACTCATGAAATTATTCATACTATCGCACTCATAAACATTCATTATTTGTATAACAACCAACAGATCTCAAATGCTGTGAACTTGTTCATTAAAATAAGCTAGATCAAATGTTGCTATTGTAACGTCCGTCCCCTTTGGGTGTTACAATAGCAACAATTTATGTTATCTATTACTCTTCAGATATAGTACTTCAGTTGAATATCTTTATATCATTGCACACCTTACCTAAAGTTCAGTACCTTAGCAGAGAAAAACAGCTTCGCTCTATACCTTATAGCTATAAAATTGAACTTTAGTGATGTCCGTCCCCAAGTAGTTACAATACAGTAGCAACAAGTTACAATAGCAACAAACAATTCTGAACTAGTTGCACTTGAAAAATTTTAATCCTTTCTTATTGCTTTGGGAATAACATTTAGGTCATATATGTTGCCATATCAACAAAAAAATAATTGCCATTCATGTCCAAATATTGTATATAAGACTATCAGTTTTGGACGGACAAGTTACAGTAGCAACAACAGTGCTGTATTGTCCGTCCAAATTGAATTATCATCAATGTGGAGGCATACATCATACAATTTTATAATTTGTATAATACTAATTTGTTTTACCCAATGATACTTATCTGATATAGATATGAAATTTGGGAAATGTTTTTCCTTTTAATGGATAGAGTAATAAAGGTAGACATAATGTTGCTATTGTAACTCCACATTATATCAATGCAACAGGGTAAGTTGCAGTACTTTGTTACTTTAGTATAGTAAAACAAGCAATGGGGAAAAAATAAAGGTAAAGTACTGTACAGCATGAGTGTAGTCCTGCTGAAAATATGCCTTTTCAAACTTGTATTTGTGCATGCAACCCCAAAATAACATTGTTCATGCAAACCTGTTCCATGATTTTTTGTCCGTCCAAGAGTTACAATAGCAACACCTATAAGTTTCATATCTGAAGATGGGTTCTCTTGTTAGTTTCATACTTTTTATGAGGTCTGTTTGCAAAGTATTAATGAATTATTGCAAATTTATTAACTGTTGTGAAAAATAATCTGGAAATTTCAAACATTCATGGGATAATAATTATAAAATTTTGTCCGTCCACAAGTTACAGTAGCAACACCTTGTTTGTCCAAAAGTTACAATAGAAACATTGTGTCTGAAAAGATAACAAAAGTCAAAGTTATCTTGGAGAATGCAAATTTTTCTAGTGGACATGTTAAAGATTATCATTAGCAAAAAAGTTCTGACAAAGCACATTTTCTAAATTTTGGTAACTTGTGGGAGTATTTGGACCCCTTTATTGTGAAACATGCCAAAAGTAAGATTTCCAACAAGTCTTTTTGTATACTGAACTGAACTTGCACAAAGTATTGTGTTAACAGTTTATTGAAAGTACTGGATGTATTGAAAAATGACTTAGCAAGGGGAAAGGTACCTCAGTGGATGAACTAGGTAGTTTGCATTGAATCTGAAAATGATGATCTCACCTTTTAGGAGGGAAGAGGGCAGTGGCCATCATAGTGGTTTCTGGACAACTCCTCCTGGACAAATCACACCTGGACAATTTCCCTGGAGCAACTCCCTGCCCCCCCCCCCTCAGGACAATTTCTAACCCAGACAGTTCCCACCCTGGATAATTTCAAATGTTCTGGTGAGGGAAATTGTCTGGGAAGTAATTATTGTTGGAAGGAATTGTTTGGGAGGGGAGGGGGAGTTGTCAGGTGGCAGTTGTCTGGGGGGTAATGGTCTGGTTGGGAGTTGTCCAGGGAAAATTGTCCTATCATGATCATAATTCCATGTGTAAATACTGAGGTCATGTTAGGATAGCAGTGTTATCACGTGGACACGCTACAAATGTTACCATTTTCTGTAAAGTGTACAGTACACTTTGATTCCCCTTGCGTACACAACTTAAGTGTAGTAAGAACACTTTCAAGATCAAGTGCTGATGTCATCTTCAACCATTATGGGAATTGTCCAGAGAGAATTGTCCTGTCATGATCATAAAATGTGTAAATGCTGAGGGATCATGTTGGGATTATCGCTGCAAATGTTACCATTTACTGTAATGTGTATTGTACACTTGTGATTCCCCTTGCATACACTACTTAGTGTAATTAGAACACTAAATTTCTGAATTAGTGCTGATGTCATCTTCAACCAGTAGAGTCCACCAGTTTACTCATTGTGCTGATGGAAGGTGCTTAAGCAACTTCCTGTTTGTCATGTGATTTTTATGTGGGAAAGAGTCAAATTCCGTCCTGCTTCAAATTATCATGTAAATGCTCTTACATTTGCAGATTCATGCAACGATCATTGGTTTTATTATGATCATAATTACGTGCAATTTGGTTTTAACTTTGGCGATTTTATGTTATGGTGTACAGGCCCATAATTAGAAGTACTAATTTGGGGGGCACAATGATGGAGTTTCTGTGGCATGGGGGAGGGATTTAAGGGGGGTGTCCCCTCCCCTTTGAAAATGTTTGCCTATTTCAAGGACTCTAGATGCAAAATGGTACAAGATTTTCCATTTTTTCTTCTTATGTTCCAAAAATACTGGTCTCGTAATAAATTTTTCCTCCTTTAGTGCAAGACCTTGTTTTGAAAAATTTTGGGGGCTACGTGCCTGGTGATGTAATGAAGGCTGCTTACGTCCAGTGCTGTTAAATTTGAAGTCATTTGTTTATCATCTCCCATTTCCTCTTCACTCTTTTTTCTCTACTCTTGTTTTGTCTGGTTCTATCTTTCAGTGCCAATAAAATCACCACGGGAGGTCGCAGAAGAACAACAAATTCTCAGAGAAAGAGGCGAATTTGCTAGTAGTCTTCGAAAGATTAGCGACGTGAGTAGTGTGCTGAATCTGACATGTCATCTATTTTTAGGGTTACACAGAAAGAAGGCTGCATGGCTATACATGTATGTTCTTTATATGTAGTTGAGGTTGGTATCTCGTACGATTTTCCTTCCATTCATCAAGGATTGTTTAAAGTGGCATAGGGGATGGTGTCTGTGGTGGATCTGAGGTCACGAAGGGGAGAATAAATTGTCTCCAACAGTGATGAGCAGTTTTTCTGTTCTCACCAAAGCTGACCTTGGCCAATATTTGGTGTTATTTGGCATTTAACTTTAACAGACTAGACCTCCTTGAATAGACCGAAACTTGCCATTCTGAACCTCTCAATGTAAATTTTTACCTGTATAGATGTGAAATGTTTTCACTATTTTATCCATGTAGAGAGCTATTCTACTGTATTTTTGGAAACTGGCAATCTGATTAGTTGCTCTCAGTCTTCTTTGCAGATTCTGTATCGTTCAGAAAGGATTCTCGATGCCTAAAAGTGACATGCATAATTTCGTTTTATATTTATATTTCTCTCCACCTCTTTCCAGAGATTCTGCCTAGGCCAAATTAAATATCGGGTAATTAATTATCTAAATAGATTGCAGAAAGCATGAGTGTCTAAAAGCTGGGGTCCATGCAGGGCCAGGGTGAAGGCCTCTATTTTCGGGTTGAATCCCTCTATTTTCGGGTTGAGTCACTTCTCAATTTTGTTTACCCTTCTGGAATTGTACTTTATCATTATATTGCCTATGGAAACAGTCTTGCATGTCCACATCAGGTGTTTTTTTTTTTGTAATTCTGTGGGCAAAATGCAAACTCACTCTGAAAACTGGTGAGGCAATGGAAGTTTTGGTTTCTCCTTACCAGTGCCGCCTAGCATAGCTAGAACCCTGCCCCCTCTCATCTTTGCAAGCTACTAAGCAACTTCCAGTACCATCTCATATTGCATTGCTTCACTGACAGATTATGCAGTTGTTCACTGAAAGTGTAACAATTTCCTGAAAAATTCAGTTTCTAGGTTGTTATCAAGAAGGTGGTGTAAACTTTTTCAAGCTATTATAAAAAGAGTGACCAGAGTAGACCTATTAAATAAATAATTCATTTAAGAGGTTCTTTGTAAGTACTTGAGAAGAGCTTCACAATGCAGTTGCTGCAGTGTATCCTGATTAGTCATTTATCAGACATGATTTCAGTTTAACTTGACAGGAAGTCCTAAATATGATGAATTTCTCTCTTGTTTGAATTAAATGGTGATGGTTCTTTTGCTCTTGTGACTTAGATAAGAGAAATTTCCTTATTGTCCCAAGATTAATGTTCGGATGCAATATTTACTGTACCTGGCTTGTAGCTAGAGTACTAAAATTACAAACACAAAATGGAGCCCAAATTTACTAGAACTTTAAATTTAGCACGTATTTGAAAGAAATAGTATTCATTCTAAAATGCAGGAAATGCTTGGAAGGGGAAACAGGAGTTTGTATCGCAATGTGAATAACCATCACATGTCTATTAGTTTGCTCTTACATGCAGATCAGTTTTGTCAACATGAAGGAATTTTGTTTTTGATTTTTGGTGAAGTTTTGTATGAAAACAATTTGAGTCAAAGTATTTCTACTTGTCCTATGTTCCCAAAAGGATGTTAAGCTGTAGGGTCACATGCTAACTGCCTTATGTATGTTGAAAAACTTGGGGTAGCTTTGTTCAGGTAGCTCCGTTTCCTCAAGTGTCAGCAGGGACTATGGCAAGTTAACACTGTTGTGTATGAACACATTACCACATTACAGTGCAGTAAATGAAGCTGTGGACACTAAATCCTTATGAGGTCATGCTTTCTGGAATTTTTGTACTTACTAGTGAGTCAGCGGGCCCAGGGTTGGTCAGTTTTAACTGGGGCCTGGTTTAAAACGGAGGGTTTTGACCACCTAAAAGTGGTCAAAACTGTTTTTGTGCATATACTGACTTGTCTTTCAACTTAATTGGGGGCAATGATTTTCTGCGATCGTGGAAAAATGCAGAAAAAACGGAATTTACTTCTGCACGGAATTGCATGGAATTTAGGAACAATTATCAGGCTCAAAATACATGTAAATTTTTGACAAAAAACAGTTATTCTTCAAACTATGTCAAATGAATGCCTGCATATATACCAAAGACATACACAGACATTTTACCATCTAAAATGATGGCAAATTCACCTTCAAATCATCAAAACACCTTGAAGTTATGATCGGAAAACTGTAAGTAGGACACTTACCAAAATTGGCAAAATTTTGCTGGTATAGGCTCCAGTGTGCCTATGCTATAGTGTGTTAGGCTAGGTCGCTTGTGTGTTACAAGTGTTTGCTGCCCTCAGGATCGTAACCAGACAAGTTTTGAACTTGTTTTCAACATAATTACTCCAAAATCCAAAAATCACGGAAAGATGTTATGCATGAAATGGAATTTGCGGAATTTGGAAAGTTAAAAACGGAATTTTGTGATTTGCGAAGCGGAAAATCATTGGCCGGACTTAAAGCGGCACATTGAGTTGGTTCTTGAAATTCACCAAATTTTGCCAAACCTGTTAAGTTTTCTTCACATACTAATGACAAATGGTCAAACTTAAACAATCACCACATCTTGCATACAAATAAATGTTTCATAAGTGAGTAATAAACAATTCAAATCGGTTTTCAAATATTTGTGACCAGACACTTTTTCAAATTATGCACACAACTGTACAAGCTAGGATACCAAAAAATTCAAAATTTTAGCTTTATGCGTAACTATTGGATGTGAAACTTGACTAATTATGCTAATAATAATCATTGTCATGTGGTAGTACCCTTCAACACCCTCGTTAAGTTATCGATATCAACTCAATATGCCCCTTTAATGAGAGGTTATCATCTACAGCAAGTATCCAAAACAAGTGTGAAACAATGCCTAAAGGACATAGGTGGAATATAAGAGATTAAAGAGTACTGAGATCTATCTAAATTAAACAAAATTCTTTTATTTTTCATGAAACATGCAACAATTTTAATTATGATCATACAGTTTAAACTGTGGTTGAACTTGGAACAACAGGAAGGCCATGTCAAGACTATTACTGATTTATCAGTATAATCATTACCATGATACACATTGTCTGTCACCTGCATTGCTATCCACGTGGGCCACAAATAAAAAGAGAAAGTAGGTTATATTTCAATCAGTTTTGTGGTGCTGGCCATTTTTCGAAATCATTTACACTACTGGCAACCATTGATATTGTGGTCACTAATATGCATCAGTGGGCACCACTTGAACAGTGCAGATGACCAACAGTAATGATGTGAACCACCCAAAGAGGATCAATTTCCAGGATTTCTAAGTCATCTGAGTGACTGTGGTGTGTGTCAGTGTACATGAATTGTATGACCCACATCAGACAGTGACTCACCATGTCCGGGGCATAGGGGATGGGTCATACAATTTGACAAGTGCATAACATATATGAGCTTTTTTGATGAGTTAATAGATCTAAGTTTTCATCATCCATTTGCAGTCCACCTGGAGAAACATCTTCCCCTGTTCCCCTAACAATAGACAACAACTTGTAAGCATTGTTATTGGCTGCATCTTGACATTATTCATGAAGAAGTGAGGGTCAGAATTTTAGTTTATGCTTTAGTTGTTCAGGTATAGATGATCTATTGTGTTGAAAAGAAAACTCAGTTGGACAGTGTATAACTTAGTTTATTACACAACCCTGTGAAAAGATAGGCATATTTGATTATAATGCAGTGTGTCTGTGGTTGAGAGAACAACCATCTAGGGTAGTACTGTAGTAGTATGGTGTTCCTTGTAAAGAACATTTACAGTTGAGGTATAGTCAGAACTGGTGACATCTTCATTAGCTTCACATATTTGTATTTGATATTGATTGTTGAAGGAAGAAGCAACCAGCCAATGAATAAATAACTTAAGACAGATATTTTTGTACACTTCAATGGTATACATTGTACTTTGCACAACCCAAGACCAGGTATTAACCTGTAAAACTTTGTCTGTAACTTTCCAAATATTTTTGAGTTTTGACCAGTTTTAACCTGGTTTAAACCGCTTTGTGGTCAAAACAGGTTTTGACTGGTCAAAACCCAACCCTGCTTGCTGCCTCTGTTGCTTCTTTTCAGCAAGTTTTTATAGGATCATTGTTAGTATGATTGATGAGCAATATTGCTGAATACGTCACTTCCCATCTGGGGAAAGTCATACCAGTCTGCCACATAGAGCTAAAGTAGCTTTCAAGTTATACAGCTGTTATACAGCTGTTTCGATTCTTATGTCAATATATATAGTTACATGTGATGTTGAAATACACAGCTGTCTATCTGAGGTAGTATGTGCAGGAATTATGTAGTGTAGGTAATTTAAGGAGCTTTTCCTTTTTGATTCCGTGCAAAAGGAATCTATACGGTAGTGATGTGTGTGTGTGTGGTTGTATGTGACACTGCTTGTAAACAGGATGTATCCTTGAAAAATCTCATATTTTTGGCCCATACTTTAAGATGATGCTTGCTGTTCTAGGTGTAAGTCAAAGGTCATTTGGGTCACCAGAGGTCAAAATGTGGAAACATTGTAAACACAGTGTCTCAAGATGGGAGACTGTGATGAATCTCAAACTAGGCATGAAGGTGCTCCACGTCAAGTAAAAAAAAAAATATTTGAGTTTGATGAAAGTCAAAGGTCATTTAGGGTCACCATAGGTCAAGTGCAGGGTTGGAAATGTGCAAAAAAATTTGGGAAGCGATATTGACTTAAGTGCTTACAATCAAGTGTCAGTTTTGCAGGTTTGGTAAGCCTAAAGTTTTGTTAAGCACTTGCTGCTAAAAACACACAAAACACAAATGATCATTTCTGTTTCCAAAAAACAGACTTTTCTAACATGGCCAGTCTTTTCATAATTTTATAATAAGGTAATGCCAAAAACTGGTTTTACGAGGTTAGACTGGTTAATATCTGTTTCAGGTGAATTTAGAGAAATAAAACAATTTAATCGAAAAACAGAACTTACATAGCTAACCAATGGCCCGTGTTCATATATCATAAACTGTGAATAAAATTTATTATTTCAACCACAGACCTGTTAAATTCTTAAATTACAAAAATGTTTGGTAGCATGCAGTTCCCCCTGCTAAGGGATGTATGTTTTCTGCAAATGCCTCCTGATAATTGTTGTACTTCAATAATATCCCACTGTACATGAAGCATGGTTCTTTTGTTGTAATGCATTTGACAAAGACGGTTAAATTGTTATCCACTAACGGTACAGGACAACTCCAGGCTGTTTCCTTATCTATTCCCATAGCAAAGTTTGCAAAGAACCTTAGGCCACTGGCTGTGAAGACTTTATCAAGGGGAACCCAGCCGCTTAAAATGTGTCTTTTTCATTGACTTGATTGGCTTTATTATTATACCTTGCCTATACAGTATAGCACCCTATAACCCTATGTGGGTATGTAGTCTTTAAAGTATGTGGCCACGTAACCAAAACAGTTGTTTCACTCACCATGGTAGATTAAGATCCCCTGGAATTCTGTTGGAATTTTCCTAATATCTTTTACTTTTCTCAAGATACACCTCTTCAAAGTTTCACCATTTCTGAGATTTCTCATCAGCTACTGTATGCAAAAATTATGATGTAGAATGTTTCACAGTGGTAATTTTAATGTGGACGTTTTTCAAAGTAGTAAATAGCAACTTTCAAATAAACCCCCTCATTGCAACTGTACTTGGAATGAAGGTTAAACAAACAAATAATAATAAAACACATCTCACGAGTCCCTCTTTCCAGTCCCCCCCCCCCCCCCCCGTCACAAATTTGCATATCTAGCTCATGTTTTATGACATAAGTGCAGAAACAGTAACTGTCTTGTATTACAGGATCAATGTTTAGTGCACTTTGATGAAAATTCCTCTATTTTGAACTTTTTTAATGCTTTTTACATCAAATAAGCAGGTGTGGCATTTACATGTCTACAGACGTTTCAGTTTGTTGCACACTATATGAATATTCATTTAATGAATGCTGTTGCCACCCAGTTGGGACAATTTTTCTGCTGTTGCCTAAGTTTCCTATCAGCTGGTGCAACTTTCATTCACATCCATAATGACAATGCACACCAATGGATTGCTATCCTGTGTTGCACTGTGGTATTTCAGGACCCTCCTTTAGTTTTATTGAAAATCGCCAATACCTACAGGTCAAATTAATTAAGCCTCGTGATTGTGTCAATCTCTAGTCAAGAAGAATTAGCATTTTTTTTTTTTTGAATAAAGGTGCCTTAAAACTTGTAAAAACTGGCCTTAAAACTTCTAGTTGCAGTTGTAGATACACACAGACTACATGACTATTAGCAACACAAATATTGAGTTGCATTGTGCAGTGTTGTATAATGTGTGGCAAGCTTTAAACTTTTGTCCAGGCCAAATTACAATGAGCTCCCAGGTTATAAGAAGTTGATTGTTTTAAAAATAAAAATGATTAAAATAAGTATAAGGTTTCAGTCTCTTTATAAAACATCATCCAGTACTGAAGGTATCGTAAACCATTTATGATATATAATTATTACGAAGATGCCTCCTGCTTTTCTTCCTTGTCACACAGTGCACTGAGTGCGGTTTTATTGATTGTAGCTTTAAATGTCCATTGGTCATTGACACAAAGATGAGTGTATAAGTGGGTATGTGCTTTCACACTTGTAGCTGTACTTATGTTTAAATTATAGTTTGTGTGGGTATTATTCACAGTCTTGAAAGTTACACCGTATGACACCAAGTACTGAAAAATTCGTTAGTAGAACTAGTTGGCAACCAGTACTTAAATTGGTGTGTTCTAATTATGTATGTATTGAGGATATGGCTTGAAAAAAAGTGGGAAGCTGATGCCAGGAAATTTTTGTTATTTTGAATAAAATTTTGGCAATTGGAGGAAAATTGGTTTTGTAATTAACTATGACAAATTTGACCTTTTTAGGAGGTAAACATTTACTATAGCCTTGATTTAGGGTGGGGTGTGGGGAAGGGTCCATTTTACAGTGGGGGCAGGGGAAAAAGAGGAAGGTGTCTTCATAATTTGAAGGGTTATCTTGTGAGCACTTTTGATCACTTTCCATAGCCGTTGGTCATTATTTGAAGAGAAGTTGAGAGGTCTTCAAACAACCATTGTGTTACAGTACACGTATGTTTTATCTAAAAAGCATTCAGGGGGGTCCTTGCCTGATTTGGGGGCATCATTCAAAACTAATATCTTGTAGTCGTATTCATGAACAGCGGGGATGTACTTGTCCTTTCTTGTAGTCACCCTGTGGTATGCAGGCATTAAGTCTGGTTTATGTGTTCATTATATACCTAAAACATATATGCCATCATTCCTGTCGAAACACATTCGTGTCACTATGCAAATACACTATCGCAGCTATGCATACAGTAGCATTCATACGCTGCTGAAAGCAAACCATTAATGGACAATATCTCTATAGTGTGTGTACTTTACTTCCTTATAAAAGGTTAAAAAAAGCAGGTCACAAATGAAAGGAAAAAGAAATATTGTGTTTAAATTTCATTTACATGCCCCAGACGGAAAACAGCTTTCAGCAGTATTTTACAATTCAGTCTCAACAATAGACGCTAGCAATAGATTTTTGCCCAAAAGTATTACTGTACACATTACAAGAGCCGTGAATGTTGCATCGTTTGAAAATTTGAAATTTTAGGGGAATAAATTATTAATTAGCTACTGTAGAGTGAATTTCTTTATGTGAGAACCTTATATCATGAAAATAATGTTATTTGGCTATGTTACTGTACATTGCCTATCATTCTTGATAAACCATGAGTTTTAGAGATCTGGAAATTTTCTGCACTTACTTGCATTAAAGCCTACATATAAAGGTGGTGGTTCTTGAAACAAGGGAAGAATTAATCCCAGCTCCTCACAGGGTACTATGACAGTGTGCCATGTAGTTAAGGTAACTAGGGCTGTGAACGTTTAGCAATATTACTAAACGTTTAATGCAAAATTTTGCGATCGTTTAGCGATTAATCGCAAGTACCTATGATCAACACAGAGACTTTAAATGTGCCCTTGAACATGACGAATATGTAAAATGAGTTAGTGACGTCCGTGGGACATAGTTTCCATGATCCTCATAGAAGCTCAACTTTGATGTTGTATGTTTACGTGTGTGCCATTTGTATAATTATGTATTTCACTTTTTCAAAAAGAGTGAACATCTAATTTTCTGTAATGACTGCAGATTGTTTTTTATTACGTACGGAAAAATAGGTTTTGCGATTAATCGCTGGTAGCTTTGTACTAAACGTTTGTTACACATGCGATCGTTTAGCGATTAATCGCTTAACGGTCACAGCCCTAAAGGTAACAGTTGTAAATTTGAGTGAGGGACAGATACCTTTTAAATTAATACTGTGGGTGTCAGGCCTAATTGTTTCTGTCCAAAATCATGAAATTTTGTGGAATTTCAAGGAGGTGAATCTGTGCAGCACGGTATGGTAAAAGAGTCGTAAACGACAGTCAAACCTCAAAATTGGACTTGTTATCCTTTTAAGAAATCTGATGTGCAAATACCCCAGGTTACTAAAGACTCTTATTCAGTGGGAACTACTGAACAGACTAAGTAAATTTCTTAACTAATAATAAGTGATTTGGGTTGACCATGTTTTTCCTTTCATCGATAATGTTTTTGAGTGCTTTGTATTTTAATCATTTTTATGCGTATGAGGGGTAGCAGCAAAAAGCTCTAAAGTATATACACAATTTCTTGATAGTTATTGTAATTATTGAAGCCTGAATTTGATGTGGAAATGATCATACACAGATTGACTAAATCTGTTTCACTACTACTCATCTCATCTGTTACACATGTGAACAATCTTATGGAATTAGTCTTGGTGAAAGTCCTCATGACTCAGAGGTGATGCTACCCTTTCTCCGCTACTGGAAAGATGGGCGTCCTTATTTTTGTTTACCGCAGAATTATATGTATACATAGTTTAATAAAAGAAACCTTCTATATTATGTTCTATGTCTATGTTTGAGAAAAAGTTCATAGTGTTGGCATGTTGTATCCGTTTCATTTTAGACAGGTCAAGGGGCAATTAAACTACTAAGGATAATAAAAAAAAACCTTTTAGGGACTGTAATATTTAGTTTATGAACGTGACAATAAGCACAACTGCCCTCCTCTACTTTCATTTTAAGTATGTCTAGTTCTATACATTTTTCGCCGGTTTATTCAGCTTTTAATTTGGAAAGACTGTTCACATGTAAAAATCATTGGCATTATGGCTGAAGTGATAAAAGCTGAAATAGTTGAAGCAGCCAGGGTTAGTAGTTCATAAGTTTGGGGTTCATTCTCCAACCTACTCATAATAAATAAAGTTGACTTTCCATCCAAGAGTAGTGTGCAGTTATCCCATCATAAGTGACCCTCTTAAAAAAAAGGAAAAGAAGGTGTTTCGAGGTAAAACCGTGTAGTTTCACCCTAGACTGCAAAAATTCACCCTACTAAGTTTACTTATAGCCCCTCCTCCACTTAAAAAAAAACAAACAAGCAAAACCAAAAACAAAGCAAAAAAAAAAAAAACACCTGTCTAGTACACCTTAAATTCAAAGAGACAGTAACTTGCACTGAGTTTAAATTGCTCAAGGCTATATCCACAAGCTACTGTGTGTGAGTGAGCTTAAAGAAATGCATATGAGTTGCATAAGCCTAGTTTGTAATATGAAGTGGGTACACATGTCCTTTAAGATGTTGTATTCACATTTGAGCATGTACTGGTATGTTCTTGGTGTTGATTTATAGCTCAATTGCAATATAAGTGCCTGATGATATAGATAAAATTTTGTGCCACTTCTTGAGCCAATTGCATTGGCTGTTTTGTTTGGTCAGGTGTACTTAACACACACAGTCAGTTGTTAACCTTGTGCTATGCACATGCTGTAGTGCATCAGCAGGAGCTACTGTGTGGCGTTTTGTAGCTTTTACATCTCTAACAAAACTTTTGTAAAGTTACACCCAATATTTAGCACATTAATATTCCCTTCTATGAATATAGACTAAAGCAAGATATGGTGAGTAAGTCCAAAGTGCAATTTTTGTGTGTGTAAGCATCCATCCACATGCAAATTACTACAGAAGGCATGTAATAGGCTATCCATCTTGTAGCCATTAATAGTAAACTTTTTGAATCAGATTACTTCAACATTTGAGTGATGTTATGTGTATCAAAAAAAGTGAGGTCCAATGGTTTCCTTTATTTGTCAATACACTAACTATGCTACCAACTATGCTATTCATGGATGAAGTTCTTTATTTAGTGACTGAAAATGATAGTGTGAATGGTTAAATATAAAGAAATGGAGCAAAAACAGTAAAAATTTGCAAGCTGTTTTGAAAAAAAGCTGTTCTAATTACAACCAGCTTAAACCATGCGTATCAGAGCACTATGTGAATGTGCATTGAGTCACATAGCTGCATGTACAGAAGTAGTGTACATATATATAGTGGGCTTTAGCATGGTGCCATGGTTATCCATGCATTAACTGTCAATGGCAATATTGTGAATGCTGCACAGATCACTTGAATTTTGAAGCAAAAGAAAACTTATTTGTTAGGTTAGTTTCCTCATAATACCCGTGTAACACTATTCAAGAAGACAGTGCCACATCAATGCTAGCAACGTTTACCCATCACACCTGTACACTTGTGCACTTCGCTGCATCCAGGTTTTTGTCCTTGAGTGGTACATGCACAAGTTCATATCAAATATTCTACGTGGAATGTACGATGATGTGCTAATTGACCTAAAATATGTCACAAGAGTAGATGCCAAACACCAGCAAGGGGCACTAACCTGAATTAAGACAATCCAGGCTAGAATAAGTCAAAATCTTTACCTTCTTGGTCATGTTAATGTGGACTGCAAGAATAGGTATCAGGCACACGCATATGAAAACGGCTCAAGTCGATTTCCTGTGTGAGCAATGTTTCTTCCCTCGGTCAATTTCAGTTGTTGCAAATGTTGTCTCATGAGTTTCCATTACGTAAAAGAATTTGTGCCTGTTAACTCACTGCAACTGTGTAGATTTCAGCTAGGAAAAGTAACAGGGAAGGTATGACCTTGCGACATACAGTAAGCATCTCTGGTGTCAGTCTCTACCCTGATACCATTTGACTATCGAGGATTTGAATGACTCAAGAATTGTTCAGCATTATTCCTTGGAGATCGTACTCCCATACGATAGCGAGTCTCGTTGGTTAATAGAGTTAGAAAAACTTGTTATCCTCTTTGAATCTCTTTGGAATCATATAAAAAGTTGGCCAACACTCTTTGGTGATCACGAAAGCTCACTAACTGCACATATTTTACAGCCAGCTCCCTTCCAAGTTACAACTCCCTGCTCATACCTCCCTTTGTGGTGTTGCCAACTTGTTTATGAGGGCTGTAGTTTTTTCCAGAATTGGTCAGGTGGGCTTCAACAGAGATATGTTCCTTCAATTTTCTCAGTTTTAGTGCGAACTAGTTTCTCAGCAAGACAGCCAGTGCCATGGAACTACGTAGCTAGGCTATTATGTGAATATACTGTAGTATATTCAGTGCTCGCTCACTGGCATGTACATGGGCACAGTTTGTTGTGCTGTTTTGATTTAAGCCTTTTGCATATTCATATATTAGAGCACTCCCATTGGTTTGTTCAACCAGGATGGGATTGAATGGAATAAAGACTATTCCCATACATTATGGATTTTCATATTTTTTATTGTTATTTTTATGATAATTGAACGATATTCAGCAGAATTTCCTCTCTGCGGGATATTTATTTATCTTGATTGTTCGCATGGACTGATTAAACATTTATGACAGTACTTTAGATGAGGCAGTTATGTATGTCCCTTTTGTTTAACCCATAATATCACTTTAATAACCATTCCATATTTTGCTTTCAGTTTGGCTGGTACTGGGGCCCAATGAGCTGGGATGATGCCGAAACCAGACTGGAGAACACCCCCGATGGATCTTTCTTGGTCCGGGACAGCTCTGATGAGAGACACATTCTAAGCCTTAGTTTTCGAGCAAATGGTACCACCCACCACACCAGGATAGAACATCAGCATGGTGAGACTTTATGAATTTTACAATATACAAGTACAAATCTTGTTGAACAACCAGTATCACCATTTGAGATTGTGGGTCGTATGTATTCCTTAGTTTCAGCCAACACTGATCACTGCAAACCATACTGACCATAAAAGTACTTTCCCTTTAAAATTGTCTGGTACTGTGTTTGAAAAACTTTTTAAGAGAAACAGTTAGAAAAAATTCAGAGAGAATGCATGTAGTTATTTTTGATTTTTCAGTTTCCTTTAAACAACCTAAAAATCGTTTGGAAAACCAAACGTTGATGCAAGGTCATTCATAGGCCTAGCAGATCCGCCCTATATTTCCTTGATTGTTACATAGGACAGGCTTCCAGACTTGAACCAAGGTTGTTCACAAAAAATTTGCACAATCACATTGGAGTTCGTGTTTAAAGCAAACAAAACGTTTCACTTCGTGGCAGTAAAAATATTACAGTGCTTTGTCGTTAATTTGATAGTGCATGGGAGAAAAGGCCCAGCCACCTTTTACTGATGTGATGCCACATTGGGTTTGAATAATAACTCCATAGAGACTAATGTCAACATACTGTACATGTAGCTTTAGTTCTAGTCTTAGCTACAACCTAATTACAATGTTACTTTGCAGTCATTTGTTATTTTCATGAATGATGGTAAAACTGTCAAGGCTAAAATGATGTGATAATGTTTAATTGCTTCTCCGCAACCACCCACTACCCCAAAGAGCATACAGTAGGAAAATGGTTGAATAGTGGCTTGTGTCATGTGAATTCTGAAAGTGTTAAATGCCAAAACAAACACGTTGTGGTTGCCTACAGCTTTTTAAAAATAAATAGTGTTTCAATCAATAATGTACGCTAATGATGATATAACAGTCAGGACTGAAATTTTTGTTCCCCTTGGTAGATAAAACTAAATGAATTATTGACAAAATAATGGTAATGGAAATATAACAAGTAGTACTGGTCATTTGATGGAGGAAGGGGGTGTGAAAAAGAATGGGGAGGGGAGAAGGGGGTGGAGGAGAAAGAGATATTGAAGAGGTGTGGTCTACATTTTAGATATTCAGAACCATTTGAGCTGATGTGGAAATGATGGCTGTAAACTCTCAGGAGTCAGGTGGTCAGTGGAGGTTGTATTGACTATAATTGTTCAAAAAGAGAATGGAGAGGAATTACTAGAAAAAATAGGAGGTGAGGGTGGGTTGGGTGTGGGAACGGGTGGGGTGGAGTTTCAGGCTATTATTTAAAAAAGTGATATGGTGGCTGGTGCCATCAAATTTTGTTTGAATGAAGTCAAGGGTGGGTATCAAACTAGGAAATGGCCATTGTTTTGTGTACCATATGCACCTTGGTTTCATATGAACTAGATGTACTTAAGGGATACCTAGCAACTCTCCTCTTTTCTGGAAGGGGACTCTACAGTGGCCCTCACAAAAGAACTAAGTCGCAAACTGATGATAGTTCTGCAAGAGGTAACAATACTGTTACAATAGGGACCCTTTTCAGCACACACTCCATCTTTTAGTATCATTAATGTGCAGTACATGAAGCCAACGATATGTTATCTGTAAGAGGTCTTTTATCTGCAGTTTTGCTGTTTTGTGCGTTGTAATGGATGTTCTGTTACATTTCAGCAAGCCTTTATTTAATATAGTTCAATGCAATATTTGCATATCAGTGGAAGAATGGCAGTGCACTCTGCACATCAAGGCCCTTTAGAAACACTATGCGATAAGATACGATACAACACAATACGATAAGATATGATACAACACAATACAACACAATAATGTCACCATGCTATACTACATGAGGCTTTTTCATTAGTATCTTCCAGAAATATTACAGTGCCTAGGTAGTCATGTGATCTAACAAAATGACAATTCTATCTGATGATTTGTCACATGAAATATTGCTCGACAGCAAACTTGTTTAAGTTAAATGTTTCAGCTCAGTTATATCGTATTGCATTTTATCACATCGTATTATACCTACTGTAGTGAGAAAGGCTCTGTAGTACTTAACATTGTGCCTAGTGCAGGGTTTCCCCTGGCCATTAGGGAGTGTGAGGTGGTATTAGTTCTTGGGATAAGATGGTGCCAGCATTGGTACCAACAGTTAGGGAGAAATATCAATGAGCAGTATAGCTAGTACAGTACAAATGGCAGTTACTGCAAATTTCTGTGAGGTGGGGGGCAAAATGTGTGAGGTGGCCGCCTCAGAAAATTAATGCCAGGGGAAACCCTGTTGTGTGAAAAGGCCTTCAGATCTGAATTGCTCTTGTGGAAATCTTTCATTGCAGTTTTGATTGATTAGGTGTATACTTGTAGCTCTTACAAAAATTAATCCATTTACAAACTTCTTATTTTGTTCATAGGAAAAAGAAGGTTCCTCACTATGTCTATTGTTCATGATTCCCATTTAATAATCTTGCTTCATCTTCATTGTGTAAAGAAATTCAGTAAACAATCTCAGTTCTTAGTGTGAGAAATAGGACCGTAAAGTTCAACTGTAAAGTTCTTAAAAGTCTGTAAAAGTTGATGATTTTATGGTTGATACAGTGTAATTACAGTATCGTATTCCTTTGTTCATTATTTGCTGAATAAAAACACATTCTAAGAGCTACAGCTCCATATTCCGTTAATTTCTAAACATCCTGAGAGTGTATACA
Source organism: Holothuria leucospilota (assembly GCA_029531755.1). NCBI lineage: Eukaryota > Metazoa > Echinodermata > Holothuroidea > Aspidochirotida > Holothuriidae > Holothuria > Holothuria leucospilota. The sequence continues at coordinate 13,708,327 of CM055983.1, forward strand.
CATACAATAGGTTAATATCATTTAAACTGAATTTGTTATTGAAAGGAAATACTCAGAGTTCAACTGAAATGTCACCCTTTGTTGTCAGTCTATGAATAAAAATTTCCTCATCTTAAAAAAATACTGGAGAAGTATGACACAATGTAACAGCTGGGAACGTGACTTTTAACCATAAATCAAAGTGAGACACGTCTATAACTATTGTTACCTTTACTTAATGAATATTCATACAGAATATTGCATTATGTTCAAGTCAAATTTTTTCCATAGTTCCTTCTTCATTGTTCATTGAAGTGAAGTTATTTAACCAATTATTATGTATAAAATGTTTTTGTCATTGGATTGTAATTGTAAATTCATTTTACTTTTATCCAGATACTGCAAATTTAATCTTTAAGAATAAGAAGGGGCAGAGTATGTTCTGTAAGGTTCAGAAAGACCTCACATCATTTGACCAGTACTTATTTTTTCGTTCTGCTGGTTCGGGGAAGGAAGGCACAAAAAATCATTAATGTAAGCCAAAAGTGGTGAGATTTTAGGGGGAAGGGATGGCAAGGTGGATTTTGGGCCAGTTGTGTGGACCGGGAGAGGGGGGGGGAACAATCATCTTTGACAAGGGAGTATCAAGTGTAACCAAGAATCCACGTAAATAGGGTACATTTTTAAGAATAGGCACGATATGTACGCAAAGTGGAAAGGTTTTGAAAAACCACCAAAATGAAGAAACGGTGTATTTTCGTATACCCGGGTTGTTTCATTAGGTGTTGTTTGGGAAAGAATAAGTTTGGAAGTTGGAATATTTTAGAAAATTCAGGAATTGGGAAGAAGTTTTGTTGTTTTAGTCAAATACAAACCTTTTTATCCTGTTATTAGGTTCGCCCCTGATGAAACAGCAGCGAATAGCACACTGGTGGTTATACTTAGGGTCTATTTTGAGTCTCGGATAATTACGTGTTTAGGGTACTTTAAAAAAATCAATGGTCATGCCTGATACCCCTTGTCAGTGATCAGTGGCCCCTCCCCCCAGTTATGTGGCTGTCCTGCCATCTTTTGATTACCCCTTCCTTGCAGTTCTCAGCATGGACTGTCCCACGTTCTGATTAATGGGAGTGAGAGCATTACTGCATGGTGGTTACGTGGAATACAGATATGTATTATTTTTCCTTAAGGAACAAAGGGAAGTGTACAGAAAGATAACACATCTAATATAGGGCTGGGTTAGCTTTAATGGGAAAACTACAATTTGGCACTGTGCCCACAGTATTTTGTCTACAGGTTAATGGGAGCAAAGGTGGTATTATTAGTATAGCAATTTCTTGATGAGTCCTACAGGTACCATTATAGACATACAGTTTTCTGGCTGCCAAGTTTGTCAGAAGAGCAGATCCTTTACCCATGATTCTTTGTAACAACCTATGGAGGACATGATGCATTTGATGTGGCACTGTGAATTTGACTGTAAAGGTCTTGTACATATTGTAGTAACCGAAAGAACTGCCAGTTTGCTTTTATTACAGTTTTAACTATGTAAACAAGAGAAGACTATAAATATAGACTTCAGGTTAATTGCAGTTTCGGGGAGTGGGGGTCGTCCATATTTGCAATGTGAAGTTGTTTTGTTGATGTGAAAGAGCTATGCTGCCACTTGCACAACTCCTAGTCCGGAGAGTAAGCATTACGGTAGCCTTTGCTCTTAAAAACCTGAATGTGAATGTCACTGTACATTTCTGATTTAAGGCCGGTTCATACTTCCAAATTTTTACAGGCTTATAAACCTATTTATAAGAACCATATGGTCATCCCTTGCTCTTTCGTGCCAATCACGGATATAGCTCAGAGTTGAATGATGGTCAACTTTTATAGCTTTATAGTGCTATGTATACTGAAGTATGAACCAGTCTTTACAGTTTTTTTGGTGACAAGGAGCAGATTCTCTAAAAGTGTATTTCATACGAGTACATATAGTGTAGCATACAAACCTTTTGACAACCATACGGCACCTCATGTCTGTAGATGTCGCAACACATCAATACATGGAGTTGGGTCGGTAGAATAAAGTAAATGATTTTAGAGAGATGTGGTTTTCAGAGGAAAATAAGCCTTTTAGTTACCTCTGTGGCAAATTTTGAAAGAAGCATTATGTTACGCATGCATGCGAACACTTAAGCTAGTGGAACTTGTCACTGCAGGCTGGGGGCAAAGTTTAGGGATCTTTTCCTATGATGACAGGTCTGGGTTGTGTCAGTGCCCACTGCTTGCCTTTTTAACAAGAGATGTCATGCTTTTTTAACAAGAGATGTCATGTCTCCTTGCCAACCCCACCATGTCACCTGTATCTATACGAACGAAATCATAAAGGTCTTTACCACAGCAAGAAGCAGTCTGTGATGTGGAGTAGCAGAAAAGAACAATGGAAACAAGAAACTGAAAACTCACAGAAAATGACTTTTACATAGAAATGAAAACAGAAACAATGAAGCATCAAAGAAACAAAAAAAAAAAAATAATAATTATAAACACGAACATGAAGGTGCAGTAGCAGTTGAGATTAAACATGTCCATGCAGCTGCTTTGTTTCCGTTCAATCAAAAGGTGTACAAGACTAAATATTACAAAGTAAAACATGGAATTCAAGAAAAAGAAAATGTGGCATTTGACCGTTTCAGACCACACAAAATATGCAACTAGAAATTTAGGAAAAGAGCACAGAATTCAATGTGTGACAGTAGCCTCTGTCGAGTCTTTCCGGTGGAAGTCTCTTTCACCTCCCTTTGTAAACACTGGCTGTTACCTCCTCAGTATTATACGTACTACCCCCGGTATGCACTGTGCCTGCACTAGATCTGTGGAGGCTCAGTTAATATGAGGTCTAGCCTCAGTCGTAGGTGAACGCGTACTTTCAATCGAAATAAAGGAGGGATCACAGATGGCAGAAAAGCCTTGAAAAAGGATAGTTTGAGAACAGAGAAAACTGACACTCTATATAGTTCTATACTTGTATATATGGAGACAGTCCATAGACTCAACTTTAGTTATAGTTTGAAAACGATTGCAGAGTACATATTTACAACGGCTGGAAAGATTTGCATGGGTATTTTAAAGACAGATACATCTAGCCCCACCCACAACTGTCTTGACCTCCTTGTGCAGACACAAGCCTAGCTTATTTTTTTACAGCAACATCCTGGTGAGCACACAAGGCCCTAATGTGAAATCAGAACACTTTGTGCATGCTGTGTAATATGAGCTACTCTACATCTTTTGAATTTTGTAACATAGGATATCAATCAAAGAGCAGTCACCAGTTGAGAGTTTTGCTTTCCCCCAAGTTAAAGTCATACTTGGGGAGATGAGTGTCTGTCTTTAGTCTGTCTTTAAACCTTTACACCTTTCATGGAAACTAATTCTTAATACTGTATATAAAAAAGGAAGGATGTGACTTTAAGATCATTTCCCAGAAATGTGAAGGACAAAGTGTTTATCAATGGAATCATTGAGATAAAAGTAAAAATGTAAATTTGCCACAATGGAATGAAGGGTTGAAATGGTTTTAGGCACAAGAGCATTCTGCTATGCTCATACCATTGGTGCTAAGGTGCAAATACCATGCAACCGTTGATGTTTGCACTGTGATTAGTTATATGTTCCTGGGCTTTGAATCAGGTCATGATGCTGTGTATAACACTATGATGAACAGTATACAGTACCATGGTTGAAAGATTATGCCCTTCCTTCCTTCCTTTGCCAAGGTAGTAGATCCATTGTTTTCTATTATAAGCAGATAACAATGAATCTGTGTGAAATATTTACTCTGCAGTATATTCAGGCTTGTGGTGTGTGCAATGCTGTAAGAGAGTTTTTAAATGTATGTAAAAAGTAGAAAACTGTTTCACACAGTGTAATTTGTACAGTGATGATTGTTGTCGGTGATATACACATTGTGTATCGCAGTGAAGGTTCCTGGTTCATGACAAATAGAGAATCAACCACATTTTTAATTTTGCCCAGTCCTGCTATTTTTAGTAGTAGCATAGTATTGTAATGTTAGCTTTGTGTTTCTGAAAAAAGAGCCAAGGTGGAGTCAAGTCCTTTCTCTAAATTCTTTGTATTGTAGTAAATACAAACAAAATGTAAAATGTGTTAGGCAATCATACCCTCAAACATGGTCTTTCTACACAATATTATTTCTTTAGCAAAAGCTACTCTACTAGAGGAATCTTGTAACCATATTCTATATGACATGGCATGCCTTGATGGCTAAACTGGCATCCTTTCAATTTACAGCCTTTAGTGCTGCAGTCCATTGGTATAACAGCCCATTGGCCCTACAGCTCATTGGAACTACGGCTCATTGACCCTACCAATGGCTCGTTGACCCTACAGCCCATTAGTCCCAGAGCTCAGTCATACAGCCCACTGTTCCTATGGGATTTTTTCTGTTTCTACTGTAGGGCTAATGGGCTGTTGGACAAATGAGCTGTACTAACAACAAGCAGTTGACTGTTTATTCAAAGGGGCTGCAGGATAATGGCTGGAGTTTTCACATAGGCTATAGGACTGATGGGTAGTCACCATGGGTGGAAAAAGTTGGGATGCTGGGAGGCTCCTTCCTGGGAAATTTGGGTATTTGGAGGGAATTTTGGCAATTGGAAGGAATCTGTAGCATTTTTGTGTATGAAAACACATACTGTATTGTGGACAGTTTGCTTTCTTTGCCAGGAAATGAATATTTTTTGCAGCCCTGGGAGTCACCCTCATTTTCTCCAGTGGAAATGTGGACCACTTGAGCTCCACTGTCCCTGCAATATGCTACAAACTCCAGTTTTATTGTACCAGATTGAGTTTCTTGTTGCATCAAAATATTCTAGCCGAAAGGGAGATAATTTGAAGGTGAACAAACTTAATTTGAACAGTTGTATCTGACCATGTTGCTGCTGTACATAATTGTAAGTAGAGGAAGTGGGCAGGGGGATGAAAGTTAAAAAAGTTTACTTAGTAGTATCAGAAAAGGGTAAGACAGTTATGTTTCAAGTAGAACCCAGCCAGCTCAGTAGGAGATCATACTGAGTTTTTCAAGTAATTTAAACGTTAGTTTCACCTGCAACATCATAATGCTTCACTTTTGAGAAAATTTCTGTTTTTGAATTGTTTCTGGAGTACAGATCATGTCATCGTAGTTTCACATTCAACATTTTCTTTCTTTTCCTTGTGTGTTTGCAGGAAAGTTCAGCTTCTGGTCACAGCCAACATCTCATGGCAGCACATCAGTAGTGGATTTTATAGAGGAAGCAATGAAACACTCTCACAATGGTAGCTTCCTGTACTTTTTAAGACCAAGGTTGCCTGGCCTGCCCCCAGCTCCCGTCCAACTTCTCTATGCCATCTCTCGCTTCCAAAAGGCCCGTTCCTTGCAACACATGTGCCGATTTGTTATTCGTAAAAACATCCGTCTGGACCATATTGATAGGCTGCCTCTTCCAAAACGTTTAAAAGACTACCTTTCCGAAGCCCATTATTACACACCAGAAGCACTCGAGCCTTGACCTTGTAATGTGTTAAGGTTTTTGGACTACATAACTGCTTCCAGGCCTTTGGTGTAAAGCTATTTTTACTTAATTGGGAGAAAATTCTCACTTTTCGAGATGGAAGGTATGATTTAACAGCACTAATTTAATCAGAGAGAAGCTTGTGCTAGTCTACATCTCGCCAGGAGGAGAAGAATGGTAACACTTCGTAGTTGAGGAACCTTTCGCGTAACACAATAAAACTGCTGCATGCTTAAAGAGTCAGCACACACTGGGCTTAATAACCTTTCAGCTATGTTCCTTGCCTTGAAATATATTCTGGTTCAAGAAGAGACTCTTATCTACCCATATGTATTTGAAAAACTGGGTAGCACCTCACTGTTTCTGTATTCTACTGTTTTGTCACTGAGTGGTTCAAATCTTTGAACCCGTGGTCCAGAGTGTGAGGACATTTGGATTTTGAAGTCTGCAAAATTGATAAAAATAAGTTTGTTTATGATTGGGGTACAGAATATTGACCCATCTCCAATTAGGTACTACATGTTCTGTAGAGGAGATGCTTCAGTGGGTGATCTAGGGTAGGCCTGGGGTATCAAGCTGTTCACCCTTGCCCTAATTCTCAAACAGTCTTTGTATTGAAGACTTACAGTAGTTCTTCCACTGTTGCTAATCCGATCATCCGAGAATGAAAAATTGTCAACAGATGGTCGTGAAAAAATTATGTTCACTATTTGTTACATTTCTACAAAGTCTTTGTGTTAAATTACAAATTAAAAATGTTTTTGTTGTGATTGCAGCTCATGACATTTTAGGTCTAGAATTTATAGCATTAACCTGATTCTTTTTCCTTTGTAATTATGACCTGCTGTAAATTTTTGCAAAATTAACTATTGTGTATAGATTGCCTTCTCATGTACATACATCTATTGAAGAGAGAAGGCTAAAAAATGTTTATAATGAAATAATAATACGAAAAGAAAAATATATCGTTTGCTATTTTAGGACATATATATTTTGGTTTGCTAGATGGAAAAGTTTCCATCATACTGGCATCAATTATATGGGGATGTTGAATCTACCAACATTTACAACAAATAGCTTTTATTCATACCATTCTGGTGAAACATTTATATTAAAAAATTAGTATAAAAATGGATAATCCTCTTTATTGAATTTTTAATTGACAAAACCTATTAACAAAAACCTTATTTAGTCGTTTGCAAGGTAGAGCATTTTTCCAAAATGTGACATTTGTGTGTTTAATGGGAGTAAATATTTTGCACGGTACACCTTTAGAAATGTTTCCAGTGTGGAAAACCTCTGGTCGGACTCCTGTTTTGCGACTCTTTGAACTTGAGTGACTAAGATGATTTAATAATTATGGTGACCACTTCCAAAGAAAGCTACTATTTCTGCCTCGGGCAGAATCCTGATTGGTATAAATGGTTCCTGTTTTGCTTGTATGACCAGGTAGTACTTCCGTACCAAATTTTGTGCTTATACCACAAAGGATTTGTCCTATCTATGCAACATTCAGGTAGATTAGTTTCATTTCTTTGACCTGTAACTGCATAAAATTAGAAATGGCTGAGCTTTTCATTGCAGTGTTGAGTGCACCACCCACTAATGGTATTAACACTCTGTCATAAGGATGTGAATATTATTACGGACTGGGGAGATGTTATGGGGGACGTAAGGAGGGTGGGGAAATGCAAGAAGGATGTTGCAAGGCACTGAAGGGCTATATACATTTGAAATCAACAGAAAAAGTGTTTAAATTTTATTAAAATAAAAGGTCCCAAGTAGTTATTTGATAATGAAATTAGAAACCAGGAAGTGATGTGCTTTCAAATGCAAATTCGTGATATCTTCACTAAGAGACTGAAAGGTTTCTGTGGAGATTGTTTTAAGAGAGTTGAAAACTTAGTTATGGGCATAATTGAGGTGGTAGATGGTGCATGAAAGTGTTAAGGGAGGGACATATGAATCGAAAGAGACAGAGAGGGAGAGAGAGAGAGATGTAGATGAATGGAATACCTTAGTGTGACCTTCAAAAGAATGCAACTCAATACTAGTGTCACAACTCAAATGCTTCTTTTTTACCTTTTAAAGGGAGGTGTGGATATTGATTTTGTGCTGGCTTCCAATGTACTTTTAGGGTTAAGTACAATCTTGTGAGTATTATAATTGTATGTGGATTTATACCTGTGATCATGAGTATTAGAATACAAGCCTATTGGACATTACAAGTGCAGAGTTTACATTAACATCAGTGCTTAACTTTGAACATACAGAAAGTTTGAGTATTATTGTCATACTGTCATCTTTGAGTACTGGCAATTGTATAAAAATGTGAGTATGTAATCAATACTCACAAGTTATGACAAGCCTGCTTTCTCCAAAAGTCACCTTATACTTCCTCCTGCACTCTCACAGTTATAAGGGTTTTTGAGCATCCTACGTTGTTGCTAGAAGATAAAAACTGCTGTCTCATGCCTGTTTTTTCTATGCTTACATTCAAATATTTAAAGGTGTCAAGTTGTGAAAGCTTTCTACTGTTGGAAACACTCAAATGGTGTTGCATCAGTGCTGTACAACATTTTATTAGTGTAACATCCAGTTGCGACGCTTTTAGTAAGTATGGACTCAGACGTATGGTGCAGCACATCTGACTGTTATTGTACTACCGAGTATAGCTTTGCACTCATTCCCACAGTTTTAGAACTTTACAGGCAAACAACCATGTTGATTTTCTTTAACTCTTTAGAGAAATATTTACAATGTTACTTTCTTCAACCCTTCCTCAGAGAAACTTTGCTATCTTATTTAATGTTTGTTTCATGGAGAGGAGATAATTCCCTGGTTTGTCAATCATACTCAGAAGGGACGCCTAGTAGTAGTAGGCCGAAGGTCTGCTGAACATAACATCCACTTTGTGTGAATTGTTGTTCAATTAGGGTTAGGTTAGGGCCCAGTGTAACAGTTTCTTGGACATTTGGTCACATGTATCTTCCCCCCAGTGTATCTTTGGTCTAGTGGACCATCATTCTGGTAGAACTTCAGTCTAGTATAACTTCTTCTGTCCGGTGGACCATTGGCATAGTGGAGTAAGGTGTAGTGGACCGTCGGTCAAGTGGACCTTGCTCCATACTCTTCGCCAGATGTAATGTACTTGCACACAAATTCTCACAATGTATGTCTGCCCATTGCTGTTTAAAAAGGTAAAAAATGACCCCCTACAGTCAAGAACTGAGCTAGGGGAGTTGAGTGTCAGTTGCAATATGCAAAAGTTCCCACTGCTAAAACAGTGGAAAGCATTGTAACTTATACAGGTTAAGTAGCAAAGTGACAGAGTACTGGCAGCCATGAAGCAAACCTAAGTACGAGTGTAGGCATACTGGTGACAACCAAAACCGCTTGATATCTGCATACCACAGCAGACTTGAAGAAATGTGGAAAAACCTCCTTAGCTGGTTCCTGAAAACCAGTGAGTATGAAGAACATAGGGTAGACAGTGGCAGAATTCTGTATGTAGGAAAGGACATTAGTGATTGGATTACAAAATTAAAATGTGTAGAAAGCTGTAAAGGAAGTTTGCACCACAGCAGTACCCCCCCCCCTTCCCCTCCATAGCAGTACCTTCCCTAACCATCATAGCCATAATACATGAAGTTCTAGGTAACTTAATATGTCATATAGTTTTGTCTTTTTTTTATCACAGTCAATGTTTAGTTGACATAGCATGCTTTGATTATGCATCTTTATTGAAAAAGTCGTAGGCATTATGACTAGAGCATGACCTCGATAATGCCATGACAGACTGAAAAGAGATTCTGATGATTAGATTTTAACATGGAATATAGTTTATGAAAGGACATGTTGATAAAATAAGTGTTAGAGTGGAGATGAAGGGACAAAAAATAAGTTAAGTGTTTCAAGGTGCGGGAGTTTAAATGTTTTTAGTCCAGAGTAATTGCTTTAAACAAAGACGATTGTAGCCTACAATTTTTCATATCTGCGTGTAAAGAACGAACTAAGGCTTTTTTAGCTGATGTTGAACAAAATGTCATTCTTTCCCAAATGAAAGTGTAACTGTCCAATTAAATATTTACAGATTGTAAGTAATGAGATAGGTTGTGCATAACATGCATGTGTGTTGCTTCCTTAGTTGTGCCAAAATCCAACATCTTTCGTTTTCCGTATTGAAGCTGCTGTGTAGGGATTTTTGTATGATTTTCACTTTTGGAGTTGTTTGTGTGAGAAAACGTGATTAAGGTCTCATAATTAGTCACTCCTGCTTTTCAGGCTTCATAGACTGTTGGCATGACCAACATTTATGAGTGTTGTGTCTTTGTTCTTGTTGTAGTGGAGGTCAAAGGTCACCAGTTGTGAGGTGTGACAGTTTGTAATTACTTGACTCAGAGGGCTGATGCTCATGTATTAAAAACTCAGAGAAGAAATATGAATTTATTTGCAAATGATCTGGCAAACAATTTGGGTTGTAACTCAGAGTTAAGGGCAAAGGACATGGAATGCAGACATTGCATGTGACTCAGTCTAAAATAGTTTCTAAACTTTGTGGAGTCTTGTTTCTGTGTACATGAGTTTGGCACATTTGTGATACCTGCAGCTCATTTCTTCCCCTGTCTTCCCCCCTCTCCTGTCCTCTGATCTGTCCCTTCCCCTTCAAACACAACTGCCTATATGCCTATGTCTGCATTATGGATGAATACACTACCACATCTCAGTGAAACTCCCTAACATCCTTAGTTACCTCTCTTCAGAAAACATAAATTTAGCAAAATGAGAGAAAAAAAGCTGCAGTGGTTAGGAAGTGGAAAATTCTGTTTACTATGCAATATAGCTCACCCAAATTCTCCTTCTAGACCCGCTCTCCCAGGGTTCCCTTTAACAAAGCAAAAACTTAGTAGGGCATAAGGAAGACATAATTGTAGTAATTAAATTTAGAGCTTTCTATATCAGGTGTCACACTTACATTTTAGAAGTTTCTCCAGTTTTATCTGCTCAACATTTCATGTGAAGGGTTTTGTTTTGATGCACTCAAAATTGTTTTTCAATCTACTTCAAGTTACAATCGAGGATGTTGCATAGCTTGAACTTCTTATTGTCTCATGACCCTTCACAATTATTGTGATCAGCACAAAAAGTGCCCACTCTATCCTCCACAGACACTAGCTGTTTTGACATTCAACAGGATATTACTTTTAGTGGGAAATATTCATCCTTTGTTTTTCTTAAAAGGAAAGGAGAGTTGTGAAACATATTTCATTCAACATATCTCCTGCACTTTCATACACTTTTGTATGAATTTGTTTGCTTATTGTGAAAAGGGTATTGTATCCATGAGTCAAACGTATTTTTTTCATCAATGGTGCTAGGGATGTATTGACAGGATATTCAGGAGGGGTGTGTGTCTCATAATTGCAACCCAAGGAGCCCTACACATTGCAAAGACACATCTTGTAAGTCTAAAGGTCCCATTGATGATGAAGCCTTTATCAAAAATGAATTATGTTTGATAAGCTGCTGTTATCTTCTCAATATATGTGGTAATAATGAATAGGATCTTTTATTACACTTTCAATTGTAACAGAAACTAGGAATTTATTTTATGAAATACTTTATGATGGACTCAGTTTTGCACTGCTATCATAATCTTTTTGCATAATTTGCATTTTCGTCTTTGTGTTTTCATCCAAAGTATGGACTGTTTTCTTTTGGTATTGGTATCCTAGCAACATACTGGAATGATGGCTGTATCACAGATAGGTAAGAGGGCTCACCGCAATTTTAAATTAATAGTAAGCTTGAAGAATGGTGCATGGAATTTATTGCATTAATCTGAGAGAAATTTTTTGTTAAGTCGTGTAACTCAAAATTGTGAGTTTTGTACGTCCTGATGGAATATTTTGTCAAAATTTCGTCAAGATAATATATGATGGGATGAAGAAGTTAACAGCTTTGATTTTCTCTATTTATCTGTCAAAATTTCTGTGCCTTCTCATTCTCCCCCCCCCCCCCCTCCCCATTCTTTCTCCAAACTGTGCTGCTGTATCTTCTTATAGCCACATAGCAGAGTGACTTGGATGATTAAAATTAAGGATATTCAGGGTCTCTGCACTGCAGAACCTGAAGTAGCCATGATTCAATGTTTCAAGTTTGGAGGCCCAAAAATCTTGGAAGTTTGACAACAGGGCTGAGAGTGTCAGATTTATGAGTGCACAAATTCCATAACTAGCCAGATTGAAGCACCCTTTTTTGGTAAAGACAAAAGGAAGCTGCAATCACAGTGGTGTGTGTATGTGTGTGTCTGTGTGTTTGTAATGCTCTATCCTCTATTCCCTGTGCCATTGACAATAGGAAATGGGTACTTTTGGTTTACTAGATTTATCTGCAGCTTTTGGCACAGTAGACCATAGAATTCTCCATAAACTGGAATTTGATTTTGGTTTCTCTGGAGTCACTTTGCGCTGGTTTAGATCCTACCTGGAAATTTGATCACAATTTATTCAAGTGTCAATATGTCAACTACTCATGATCTGCACTATAGTGTACCTCAAGGGTCAATTCTCGGCCCTGTTCTCTTTTCTCTGTAAACTTGTTTGTTAGGAAAAATCATTAGCTCATATGTTATCACCCACATGTTGTATGCTGGTGATACCCAACTTTATGTTTCCTTTGATCCAAAAGACCTTAATTCAGTCAAATCTATCGATGGAGTCATGGATTCAGGAAGTCGGGCAATAGATGTCCAGTAACTACCTTAAGTTAAATGATGATAGAACTGGGGTTATTGTTTTCCGAAGATGTAATGATGCACTGGGGGTATAATCATATTTCTTTAAAAATTGGTGAAAAGCTCATAAAGTCTGTTCCTGTTGTTTGCAACCTTGAAGTGTACATGGACACCCATCTCTCTATGAATTGTCAGATTAATCATGTAAATTGACAATGTTCTATATCAGGTGGGTGGGACAACTAAAGAAATGTCTCGACAAGCTTGCATCTAACAAACTTATTCGTGTTGTAATTTCGTTTAGCCTTGACTATGGTAGTTTTGTTCTCTTTGGTGTGGCTACCTCACAGTTTGCGACATTGCAAAGGATTCAGAACATGGCTGCTCAAATAGTCCATAGGGCGAATAGGTTTACTCATATCACTCTTATATTGGAAGAACTGCATCGGCTACCTATCAGACTTCGTATCGAATACAAAATCCTCATTCTAGCTTTTCGGCCATTAAAAGTGGTAACCCAATCTATTCCAATGTTCTATTACATCAGCAAGCTAATGTTAGACCTGTACGGTCGCACTATCAATTTCAGCTACAGGTTCCTGAAAGGAACTTACAAAATCTTTCGGTGACTGTAGCTTTCTGAATGCTGTGCCCAGTTTATGGACCTCCCTCCTACAAGAACTTAGGTCTTTGGATTCCATTGTTCAATTCCAGCATATTCTTAAAACTTTTCTTTACTCCCATATCTCCTAATTTTTGCATCTTTCAGCATTCGTAAAGCACATTGAACAACTCGTGATGGAGCCTGTACTATACCAGACTAATTATTAGTGATTGCTTGCTGGAGGCAGGCAAGGAATCTATGCGATGGTGATGTCGTGTGTGTAAGAGTGTGTGTGTGTGTATATGTGTTTGTGACGCTCCTTGTAGTCGCGATATCTCAAGATAGAAGTGACCAACACTTTTCTTATGTGGTATATAGATTTGTCATGTTGAGAGGAAGGACCCTGTTGTTTTTGGTGGAGGTCAAAGGTCATCTGAGGTCACCGGAGGTTAAACTACAAAAACCTTGTAAATGGCTTGTAATCACGATATCTCAAGATAACAATGACTGACAATTTTCATATTTTGTATATAGATTCATCATGTTGAGAGAAAGAACTCTATTGTTTTTGGTGGAGGTCATAGGTCATGTGAGGTCACTGGAGGTTAAAAACGAAAAGCTTGTAATCATGACATCTCAAGATAGGAATGACCAACACTTTTCATATTTGGTGTATAGATTTGCCATGTTGAGAGAGTCTTTTGTTTCTGGTGGAGGTCAAAGGTCATTTGAGGTCACCAGATGTCAAAGACCAAAAACCTTGTAATCGCGATATCTCAAGATACGAATGACTGACACTTTTCATATATGGTATTTAGATTTGTCATGTTGAGAGGAAGAACCCAATATTTTGGTAGAGGTCAAAGGTCATCTGAGGTCACTGGCGGTTAAACTGCAAAACCCTATAAATGGCTTGTTATCACGATATCGCAAGATAGCAATGACAGACACTTCATATTTGGTATATAGATTTGTCATGTTGAGAGGAAGAACCCTATTGTTTTGGTGGAGGTCAAAGGTTATCTGGGGTCACCGGGGGTCAGCACTGAAAACTTTGTTAACACAATATCTCAAGGTAGGAAGCTTGGATAGATTTCATACGTAGTATGTGGAAGCATGGTGGGAAGAAGAACCCTTCTGTTTTTGTTGGAGGTCAAAGATCATCTGGGGTCACCAGAGTCAAAAAGCAAAATTTCCCAAGAATTTTCAAGATGCAGGATCCTTTGGAGGTCTAATCCCTTTCAAGACACTTCCTTTTTGGTTCCTTGTGTAACAAAGGAACCTATGTAGTTAGGTTGGCATGTGTATGCGTGTGTGCGTGTGTGTGTGTGCGTGTGTGTGTGTGTGTGTGTATGTGACGCCATTGGAATTTGAGGTATGTGATGCGATAACTCAATAACCGAGTGATCAATTTTTCTCAAACTTGGTGTGTACATGTATCATATTGAGTAGATGTGCCCTATTGTTTTTGGTGGAGGTCAAAGGTCACTAGGGGTCACTAGAGGCAAAAAAGTGAATTTCTTTTAGTAGCTATAACTCGGTGACCATTATTCAAACTGTGACATAATTTTAGGATAAGATAGATTGGTAGGAGGTGCAAGCACTGTAACATTTATCAACATAATCTCAAGGGTCAAAAGGTCAAAAAGTAATGTTTTATTGATACCTCGCCAACGAAACATTTTATGGGGATGTTGTAATGGAAAATTGCGTTCATCTCAGTGAAGTGCACATGATGCCCTACTTTGACCTCACTTGACCTCATTTGACCTTTTCACCTTTGTGACTTTTTGTGACACCTGGATTTGTCTTGTTGAGACGAACCAAAAAGTCAATTATACTACCCTCCTATGATGTTTCTAACTCGAGTTATTGACATATAAGTGAAAGGTTAGTAGTGTGTGTGTCATAGGCATTGGAATGCGAGGTATGCGGTGCAGTAACTCAATAGCCAAGTGACATAGGAGGATGGTGTAATGGAAAGTTTTGTTTGTCATAATGAAGTGCACCTGATGACCTTGTTTGACCTTTGTGACTTTTTGTGACGCCTGGATTCCTCTTGTTGAGACAAACCAAAAAGTCAATTATACTACCCTCCTATGATGTTTCTAACTCGAGTTATTGACATTTAAATGAAAGGTTAGTACTGTGTGTGTTATATGCATTGCAATGCTAGGTACATGGTGCGATAACTCAATAACCAATTGACATAGGGGGATGGCATAATGGAAAGTAGTGTTCATCTAAATGAAGTGCATGTGATGACTTTCTGACCCCCTGTGGGTTGGGGGTTGTAGAATATGCCCACGGTATTCTCCGCCTGTCGTAAGAGGCGACTAAAGGGGAGGACTTGAAACGAATTTATCTAGTTGACACTATATAACACATTCGTGTTGGTGTGTCGTTAAATATTATCTAACTAACTAACAAGTGATGACTTTCTTTGACCTTTTTGACGTTTTGACCTTTGTGCCTTTTTTGTGAAGCCTGGTTTTATCTTGTTGAGACAAACCAAAAAGGCAATTAAAGTACCACTTGTACAATGCTCATAACTCAACTTCAAGTAATTGATATTTTAGTGAAAGGTCATGAGTGTGTGTGTGTGTGTGTAACGCATTGGAATCGGAGGTATGTGATGCGGTAAATCAATATAACCAAGTGATCAGTCTTTCTTAAACTTGCGAGTATGTGTATGATTTTCAAATATGTACCCTTATGTTTTTGGTGGAGGTCAAAAGTCATTGGGGTTGAAGGAGCACATGCCTTCCCTTACTACTCCCTTTGTGCAAAATAATCTTAAAGACAAGGAACCATAGTGCCATTGGGCTCTTGTTTCTGTTTTGTATTATTTGGTGGGGTTCAAAGGTCATGTGAGATCAGCAGAGGTCAGATTGTTTAAACATCATAAAATGATACAGTCAGGAAAGATAAATTTGAGGGATAAACCTCAGTGCAATAGAGCATCCCCATTTGGCAAGGAATCACTAAGTCTTTTGGCTTTCTGGTTATTATTAGGATGATGATGATGATGATGATGATGATGATGATGATGATGATGATGATGATGATGATGATGATGATGATGATGGTGATGGTGATGGTGATGGTGGCGGTGGCGGTGGCGGTGGCGGTGGTGGCGGCGGCGGCGGCGGCGGTGGTGGCGATAATGATCACCACCACCACATCATCATTATCATTATTTCTGCTCTCTCACAACCTCTCGGTTGGTATATTATTGTCATTATTATTATTGTTGTTGCTGCTGCTGTTACTATTCTTAGTAGCTCGATAACGTGATATTTTCAAGGTAGGAATGATGCAGTCTTTTATACCTGGTCTATAGATCTGACACGTTGAGAGGAAGAATCCTGTTGTTTTTGGAGGAGGTCAAAGGTCATTTTTGGTCATAAATGTCAAAAACTGAAAACCTTATACACATGGTAACTCAAGAAGCATGGGTACTTTCCTTGCTTGGCATGTGGATACATTATGATATGTGGAAGAACCCTGTTATTTTTAGCAAGGGTCAAAGGTTATCTGAGGTCACTGGAGATAAAAAAAAACTTTTAAATTACAGAATGAAGGTTGCAATCAAGAGTTGTATCATGAAGAGGTCTCCTTAGCACACAGATCCCTATTTTGAGAACGAAAATGCTGTTATTTGTGGTAGAAGTCAAAGGTAATTTGACATCACCGGAGGCAGAATGGGAAAAATTGTAAAAAGGGTATTTCAAGAAGCATGGGCGTCCGCAGAAAAAAATTCAGGGAGGGGCAAAAATTTTTTAGGGGGGAAAAAGCTCTCGCAAGCATGGGTTGGCACCGAGTGCAAGAAAATTTTGGCCCCAAAAGCCTCCCACATCGCTGGAAATGGCACTTCTAAAGCCTATCTACTGCATATAAATAGGAGTAACACTGGGTGAACTGTGAAGAAATGTTGATGTTAATTTTTCTTCGTTTTTTCTTTATTTTTCCTTCGCTTTTTCAAGTTTTTGATTTTCCAGGGGAGGGCAAGTGCCCCCCCCCCTTGCCCCTACCTGCGGACGCCCATGTCAAGAAGGGATCCTTGGACGGATCTCATACTTTTAAAATGCGGATGCTCCTTGCTGAGAAACATGGTGAGGTCAAAGTTTACTGAGGTCAAACTTCATAGCACGATATCTTACGAAGCGGAGTTTTGGTGAATGTCATGTGTATGGTGTGAAAAGAACCCAATTGTGTTTTGTATGCCGGGGCAGAAAAGTTATTGCAGGGAGGTAACTAGAGGTCAAATTGCTAACAAAACATCTCAGAGATAAAACTTTGGTAACTCATACTGTGATTCATGGTTCGCAAAACGTATTAGACCGGCAGAACTAAAACATTCTATTTCGCTAAGTTGAAACCAAATTGTCGAAAAAAGTGTTTATGCCATCAGTGAATCATCTGAAGTTACGTACTGATTTTTATGTGAAAAGTTTTGTTGACAGGGAGACCCTTTAATGCTTGTCTACATAATGAGAGACTAGACAAGCCTAAAAAGGCACGAAGTTCAAAGAATCACAAAGAAGTATGTACAAGAAAATAATAACATTCAGCCGGAAAAGAGAACTGCCGTGAATTGCGTCAGCCGTATGCTGCAGGCAGCTTAGCCTTTGTATACCTCCATTAGAACTGTATAATATACACCAAACACGTTGCCTATTTGTCTGGCAGCTTGACACTTCATTGTCAAATTGAAAATGCCATTCTTATCTATTTAGTTAGAAATAGTCCTGTAAGATTCTTTTATATACGTCAGTTCACGTAAACAACGATATCCCCATCAGCTCCATGACGTCACTGTCGTAAATTTGTGAACAATTATGTGATTACTGCTGCTGCTATAGTTGTTCTTGGAATCCGAACAACTCGTTACTACATCATAATTACGTCATATCCTGTTTGTATAACCTTCACCGTCCATCGATATGGGTAAAAATATCAGCATAGGCCTACGAAAACCGTATCGTATAGTAGGCCTATCGCGGTAACGTGTGCCACTTGCAAACATGGTGCCACACAATTTTCGCGGGAGGGTACCGAGGGGAGGAGAGTATTTTAAACGATACATAGGTCGGAATATTTCCATTGTGTTCCAAAGTATTTTTTTTTTTTGCATACTTGGCAATCTTATGGGACTCGCACCACTGCCCCACCCTTACTTAGTTACGCCCCTGATTGAAACAAATCTTAACTTTTTCGTCCCAGCAGACAGACAGACAGACAGACTAGTTTTCCTTATTAATGAAATTATGGGCAATTTGAGACGCAAACCTTTCTGAAGCTTTCAATGTTTCAAAAAATTTCGAAATATTGATGGAATTTTTCTGGTTATGAGTAAAACAACTTTTTTCCCTTTGCCAATGCACATGTCATTTAGCATTAATCCGTCTTTCAAATTTCAGCGAAGTAGTAACACGATGGCGAGCGTGCCCTTCGTGACATTTGGACCGGGGGGGGGGGAGGGGGTAAACTGTGGCAGACGGAGTTTAACACAAACCGAGTAATCATGCAGTATGAGTTCTGTATACTTGTCATTTATACCAATGTTGCATCATACACAGGCTATATTGTCTTTCAGGGGGAATATGGGGGTAAGTAAGGTCATTCCCGTAACTGACGCAGGGTGAGAATACTCCTTTCTCAACCCATCCCACCGCTTCCCACCTATTTTCGCCCCTAAATTTGTGAAAATAATGCTTGTCGCAACCCCCCCCCCCCTTTTGGGTCGGATAAACCGAATGAAACCACCCTTCGCAACGGTTGCAAGTAAGGCCCCTAAGGTATTAGCCTATGAGATTAGTCAGTGTTAAGTGAAACTAACTTGTTCCGAACTCGGTAGTCGATGAACTGATAATTGCTATAAATGCAAATTTGTATCATACTTTCACACTCGAGTTTCAAGTTAAGGGCGATATTCGAGTGTCAATTACCTCGGTAGAGTTTGCATGTCTCGCGGTATAAACGCTTAGGCTATAGTTTCAACGCAAATTCCAGGTTCGTGTTGAGCATGTTTTTGTTTCCAGATTGGATCAATGAAAAGAAAAGTCATATAAACTACCGAAATCGAAAAAAATAGATACTTTAATATTTGAGGGTCAGGAAACCATTCGGCTACGTGATTCTTCGAGGCATAGGCAGGAATTCAGGGGAGGGGGGGGGGTGTTGAGGAATATATGCCCCACCTTTTGGAAATGCTGCCATTGACTTTCATTTTTTCACACAGTAACTTTTGGAGATAGGCAGGGACGTAGCCTGGGCGAAATCTATAGGCAATTCATGACAGTATCGAGTGGCGCACCTAGGAAAGTTGCCACCCAAGTCGACCCTTTCTTTTTCACCCAGTGCCATCCTGAGGGAGGGGTCTAAGAACAAGGGTTTTAGAGAGGGCCGTGGCATTCATGTAATGTCAGTTGGGTACAGACTGGCGCTGTCTTTGGCAAAGCTTTGAACTGATTATATGTTTAGAAATTGATTATTTAGTGTATTTTCATCTCATGACATATTGTATTTCACCTAACATCAGGAATGGACCCTTTTCCAAATAGCAATTGCAATGGCTTGTGGGATAAGTTCTGGTACGCGATGTTTTTGTCAATGGCATTTTGCTGTGGCAAAAATGATGCACACCAAAAATCTATCCCACAATCCTTTGTAGTTCCTATTTGGGAAAGAGTCTATGTGAAGCTATGTGTTAGTATTTGGGAACAAAAAAGTGTTTCACGAACTTCTAACACCGTAAGTCCGATGAAGTTCAAACTTGGTGGGTATGTACCTGACCATGGAAACTTGTTCATGCATATTTGTTGACGTCACCGGTTAAAAGGTGAAATTTGCTAAAAATTGTTTTTCGCCATTATTTGCAGATCGGTATGTTGGAAAAAGTAATAAAACCATATGAAATGCTAGGACTGATAAGATTATATTTAAAATAGTGTTTCTGGGTTGCTAAGGGTGGAGTCAAAGGTCAAAATGTTGATCGAAGGTCGATTTTGAGTAAATTTTGCGAAAAAGTGTGTCGCAAACTCTTCCTTAACCGTAAGTCCAGTGAAGTTTAAACTTGGTG
Organism: Holothuria leucospilota; assembly: GCA_029531755.1. NCBI lineage: Eukaryota > Metazoa > Echinodermata > Holothuroidea > Aspidochirotida > Holothuriidae > Holothuria > Holothuria leucospilota. The sequence goes on from CM055983.1 coordinate 13,728,297, forward strand.
GTTAAGTACCGATCATGGAAACTTGCACATGCATAACTGTGACGTCACAGGCCAAAGGTCAAAGGTCAAATTTGCTAAAAACTGGATTTCGCCTTTACTTTCCTAAAACCGTGCTCTTTGGTTGCTAGTTTGGTGCGAGTTTAAAGGTCAAAATGTAGTTAAAAGGCCAACTTTACAAAACTTTTGCGGAAAACTCCGCCACCAACTCCTCCCTATCTCACCAATTTCAAAGTTGGTGGATAGGTACCTGAACATGAAAACTTTAACATGAGTAATTGTTGACCTTATATGTCGAAAATCAGGAGGTCAACGTTCAAATGAACTGAAACTGGTTTTTATCCATTATTTGCATATCAGTATGTTAGAAAAAAAAGTCATGAAAAGGCGTGATATGTACATATTCTTTAAATAGTACATTCTAGTTGTTTAAGTTCCAGACTGACGTTTAAATGACCTGAAAGTGTTTTTTTTTTGTCATAATTTGCTTATCAGTATATTGGGAAATATATTTAACCCCAACGTATGTAGATAATATTGAGGAGATGAGATTTACCACCCCGTGGATTGCCCTCTTGTTACTATTTTTAGAGGCGGTGGCACATCTACTCTTTGAGAAGTGTTTGTATATGTAACATGGCTAATATGCAAAATGATGTTATTTTTGGGAAAGCTTTGAACTGGTTACATTTTTAGAAATCCTCACTTTTGGATGCCTATCTATTTTATCTTTGACTGGGTGCAAGGGAGGGCTGCTGTGCTGTCTGAGGCCCCTCCCCTTTGCAAAAGTTTTGCCTTTGTAGGGTTGCCTGGATACAAAGTGGAGTATCTTTGACGAAGCCTTGAATTGATTAAATATTCTAGAAATTTACATTGTTTAGTGTTTTCGACTGTAGCTAGGCACGAGCCTGATACCTGGTGTACCTGGTGCAGACCTCTCCCTTTAAGTCGGCTTCCCACTTAGAGACAAACGACTTGCGAGCTCTTGTGATTCCTTGCTACTTCCTGCGACCTCGAGAAGGTCGCCTAGTGTGAGAGAGTTTGTTCGCAAGAGCTTGCAAGAGTTCGTATCTCGCAAGCCATGATCCAAGAGCTCGCAAAATTTATGTTTAAAAATCTTGCGACCTCTGCAAGAGATCTCAAGTGGTCGTATGTCGATTGCATAGTGTGAAAGGGTGGTCGCAAGAAGTCGCAAAAGGTCGCAGGGTTTGCAGCACGAAAAGTGCAAATCTTTAGAAGTCGCTATATGTGAGAGCAATTAGCTCGCAATCGGTCGTAAGCGCAGATGATAGCAAGAGCTTGCAAGAAAACGCGGTCGTAGGAGGTCGCAAGGAATCGCAAGACCTCGCAAACCGTTGGTCGCTAAGTAGGAAGCCAGCTTAAAGGGTGCTCCTTGGAGGGCCACCATAGGTTGGTACTAAGCGTAGGCCTATTTTTGTTTAAAAAATGCTTGCATCTAAACATTGTTTTAGACTTCATGCTTTAGAAATTAAGACTCCAAGAGGAAACGTTAAACTTGAAAAACTTATAATCACTTTGTAGGAGAAAATTGGACTTCACAACCTCGTTGATTATAACATTAAATTAAAGGTAATCGTAGATTATTTAATATAGGCATGCTATAACACCGCGTTGAGAAACAACACTGTACTACTAAAGATCTTTAACGTATGCCTATAGGCTTCATCTGTGCTGCGTGCAATTGAGGAAGGAGATTCATTCGTGAGTTACCGGCATAAGAGCCGATTTGCGGTTGGGATCTGGGAACCTCCGGGAAAATTGGAAAAAGGAATCTTTACATGCGATTTCATAGGTTCTGAGGGCCTTAAAACATAAACAGGACAACGGAGTTTTTAGCATCTTCGCTACTTTTTTCAAGTAGACAATTTTACATTAAGGTTTCACGGAAATCTCAGGGGGTAACTGCCCCCTTGTTCCTCACAGGCTACGGCCTTGCAGTGGGAACCACTGTCGTAACTCATAAGCAACACGGGCCCAAAGACATGGGGAAACATTCTCGCCAAAACTTGCGGGAAGAAACAAATCTTGTACGCGAAGGTCTTCATTGATTAAGGACAGAATATTTATTCGTTTATTTAATAAACAAAAAGAATCCTCATTTCAAGTAATGTAACTGGAAAGGTCACCAGATATTGGCGTCTGCTTCAGTGTGTGGATTTCATTTCATATTAATAATTTTCTCTGGGCCTTATGCGGAGCCCTCTGCAGCACCCATTCTAAGTCATTGGCTGCAACGGTATTGAACACCACTGCTCATAACTTTAAATACCATTGGTACTGCATTTTATTGTCGTTGTTATTTGGTCAAATAGACAATCATCTACCTCAGGGGTTCTAAAGTGTTTGGGCAAGGGGTCCACTTTTTTGCTCTTGAGCTTTTCTTTGCATCAATAGTAGTAACCAGTATTGAATTACACGGGGTCAGGGGTAGCGTCAGGATTTGCCCGACTGGACCGAGCTCCCCGACGGGGGGCCAGTAACCCAAAGCCCCGACAAAGGCAATGAGTTGACAAAAGGATGAGGATCATAAAATTTTGTTTTTTTTTTACAAAAAAAAAATTGGGAGTTTTATCAGTGGCGTAGCTAGGGTTTGTGGCGCCCGGGGCAAGAAACGATATTGGCGCCCCTGCCACCATCTTCCGGGGGGAATCTTATGAATCCTTATACAACTCAAGGTCTTAAATAGAAGAAATGTCCATGGGCGCCCGCAGAAAAAAATCAGTGGGCAAACTTTTTTAAGGGGGGCAAAACTTTTTTCATGCCGGGGAAATATTTTACTCCCAGAAAAGAGTTTAGATGCTACTTTCACAGTACAGTGTTGACAAAGGCGTAGCCAGGAATTTGTCAAAGGGGGGCGAAGCCCATAGACAGACTCTCAGCGCTCTGCGCCCCCATGAGTTGGCGCGGAGCGCAAGAAAATTTTGGCCCAAAATTCTTCCCAGATCGCTGGAAATGGCACTTCCAAGGCCTATTTACCGCATATAAAAAGGGGAAACACTAGCAATGTAAATATTATTTTATCAAAAGATGAAATTGCTATATCAATATCATGCTCATGGCAAATGGTAGTCCCAACATTTTTTAAGTGATCTAGATTTGGCGCCCCCCCCCCCAGAGGTGACGGCCGGGGCAACTAGTCCTCCCTTGCCCTCCCCTAGCTACGCTACTGAGTTTTATTGAACAAATTTTTCAGTAATTTTGATCTTTATGGAAGAAAATTTGGGTGTTTTTTAAGGAAAATTGGAACATCTGGGGTCTTTATTGAAGAATACGCCCTTCCTATGAGCAAAATCAAGCAAATCGTCAGGGCGACTGAAGGTCGTTGGGATTTTATCGTACGGACTAAGGCTCCCCAACGAAAAAATTTCCTCGAACGGGGAGCCAGCCTTCTCCAACGTGGAGCATGCCCCCTGCCCCCCCCCCGACGCCACCCTTGTATGCGGTTTGTTTTCCACTGTAAATGTTGGGTTCCTTGAATCTTCCGCCGGTAATTACACAAGCAAGACGCAGCGCTTCCTTTCCAATTGTCAAGAAACCAACATTTTCTTGCTTGACTTTGAAAAATTCTGACAAGCGACTTCAGAAGAAAATTTATTTGTCTATGGTAGCCATAAATCCATTTCGTCTCTCAAGGTCAAAATGTTCAATACGCCCGTAAGAAAAGAACAGTATTATCGACTGTATTATTACTTCTCATACAACCTAGACTCGTGAAAGTGCCTCGATTGAGCAATGAAATCATAGAGGATGAAATTCTTTATTCTTGTTATTGAAATAAATTCGGTTCAAACTGTAAAAAATGCTAGGCCTATCGATAAATCGAGGGATATTGTACGAGTTGATTAAATTTTGTAAGATCATTATGGATAGCCTACATTTTCAAATTGATGTTTTGGCTCTCATTAAAATTGAGCAAGCATTAGTGGCTGGTGTCAGTTTTTGTGATAGGTAATGCCAGTCTGTGTTTTTACATTATTATTTGTTTTCCTTCTAATTCGTTCTTTTTGTACTTTGATGCTTTTTGCCATATAACTAGTATTTTTTCATGTGTCAATACTTTTTTATAGTCTCTTGTGCCTCTTTGAGGTGATATAGAGAATAAACTAAGCTGAAACTGAATCATTTACGACCACACCGTGGGCAGATGGAGCTAGTTAGAATATTGCACATACCCGTCCTCCTTGCAGACGTCACCCACTCAATGGTCGATGGCTTCGTCTAAGATTACCTCCGATATTCAACAGTTGATGAAATTTGAGTAAAGCTTCAGTTTAATCCTCATTCAAACGATATTTAGGGTGTCCAAAAGTAGGACCTTCGTAAATACACCTTTCGTTTAAAACTGAAATGAAATATAATAGGCAGATAAAACATCAGGTCGAAAAGAGAACTGCACGAGATGTCAGATTGGGGGTGGGGAGTGCTTTAAAAGGAGTGCCGGCCATCCCAGTGCTTTCCAAAACGAGGGTATCAGGTTTCATAACGATAATTTATGTACAATTGCGCATCATAAGGCCGTGTATCATGGCAAATGTCCCGAAGACAAGTCTAGGTAAATGTGTGTAACAGAGTCAGCCACTCTCTACGTGTTTATAAATTTTGAGGCAATTTTTCATATCATTTTACTCCTTTCAATCAGTAGTGGAGAGACGTATGAGATAATTGGGACGGGGGGGGGGGATAGAGGAGAAAGATTAAGGTTTTTGAAGCAGGTTTTCGTAAGAACAATGAATTCACTAGGAGTATCGAGAAAAGGTGGAGCAAAGGGATTACATTTCCTTTCTCCATAGGGGTTTGCGTCCACTCTTTCAATATTTGTAGTTTCTTCCTTAATCCCCTTTTCCTAAAGCCCCGTGTACACTGTCAACATTTCAGGACATATGTGTCGACACATGTTGCTGACATACCTGGACACAGAAATTTTGACCTTGTATACACTAGACACATGTCGTGGACACATGTTGCGACACACTTGAGCAACATGTTGTCAAAAAAGAGCGGGAAAGCAGGATTTTGGAAGGAAGATGAAGGATCCAGAACGAAAAAGATGTGTTTTGGGAGCAGCTGAAATAATATTGGTAATTGTACAAGGGGTCCACGTTCCCCGAGGGGATCCAGCAGTCCCCCCCGACGTGCGCCTCACCTACCCCTACACCAACCAGGGGTGGCACCAGGACTTGCTCGACAGGGGGGCAAAGCTCCCCGACGAGGGGGGGGGGGGCAGTAACCCGAAGCCTCGATGATAGAGTGCCGAAACGATGTTTGAAGCGAAATTGGACGCTCGAAGCGCGCCAAAAATTTCGGGCCCTTATTGGAAAAAATTTGAAGAAAGTTGAGCTTTTACCCATAGGAAATTTGAAAACATTTGAGTTTTCAACCAAGAAAATTACAAATATTTGGGTTTATATTGAAGAATTTGCCCTAATTTGGACCGAAATTAAGTCAGTCGTAGGGCGACTGGCTAATGTCGGGAACTACATATTTTTTTTATTCATAACAGACAGATCCCCGACAAAACCGGAAAAGTTTTCCGACAGGCAGCCTTCCCAAACGGGGGGGGGGCATGCCCCGCCCCACTTGGCGCCACCACTGACATCACCACGTACATTATTTTGCGTTTTCGTTCTTCCCTCTCTCCCTTTATTCTTACTTTTACTTTTTTAATGTTTTCGTAACGAAGGGAGGGGGCTAGCCACCTGGGTCCGCAACTAAGGAGTGGGAGGGTTCTGACAGGCAGTTCGGAGGGGGAACTTTCAATGGATTTAATGGAGGGGGCATGGTGGGGAGGAGGAGGGGTAGTCGACATGGGAGCCACGAGATAACAGTTAACATTAGGGAAAATTCCATATATCCCGTCGGGCCCTCCTCAATTTCTCGATGGGAACGACAAACTTAACTGACGGGGGCAGGCTTCCCCGACTGAGCATAGCCCCCAGGGCTCTCTGGCACCACCCGTGATTTTTAGATGGCTTGTTGTATAGAAAAACCATTATTCAAAAGCAGATTTTAGTTAGGCGGTACTTTTCATAGCAGGGGGCAAAAGACTAATTTTGAAATTAGCTGGGGCCCGCCACGCTATTACACCAACTGGAGAACACTGATACATACTCTTGCCCAAAAGTGGAATATTTCCAAAACGGTATCAGGATCCCCTGAACAATTGCCCACCTTCCTCGTCAATTCCTCTTAGGCAATTACCCCGGCCAAATTTCCCCTCCCTTAAAATAGCCCCCATGACAATCACCCACTTCAGTGACCTGCCCGGGGCTAATTTCATAGGCCTACGGGAAAGCTCACGAGAGTGCCTGAAATGTCTTCAATTTTCTCTAATTTTGCAGGATGAGTATTTCAATTCCTTTCCTACCGGATACACATCACAAGTAGAACACATCTTTTCAGCAACATGATCTAAACTGTCCCCCCCCCCCCCAAAAAAAAAAAATCTAGCGTGTTAAATTCGTAGGGTGACGTCCTCCGCGGATATTCCCCTTGAATTAGTGGTGCGCTACCTGAGGTGGCTCAGCTGCTGATTCAAATACGATTTCTGATTGGTCAGAGCTTGGACACATGTTGCCGGAAAATTGATTTTGAATTATTTGACAACATGTGCCGACACATGTTGGGACACATGTTGCCAACTTTTTTGCTCTGTGCACACTTTCAACATTTACGGTAACAAGGTGTTGTAGCAACTTGTGTCGACACATGTGTCCTGAAATGTTGAAAGTGTACACAGGCCTTAAGTCTTGTGTATGTAAACGCAATATCATTTAATCATTCGAACTACTCCTTTCTGAACAAAAGCGATTTATGTCTGCCTGTGGTAGGAATTTAGTCCACCCGACCACCGGGGAAGGCACAATTATCAGAAATACTCACTTTATAAACAAAAACTTCAAAATAAGGTTGAGAAGATGTGTATCAAAGAACCCCATGTTTATTATATTACTTCCTCCAAACTATATGGTAAAAGAATCAATTATTATGACAACCTTCAACCCGTGTTCGTTAACCCATAGACAACATTTTTTACAATTGCAACAAAATATCATGCTGGCAACCGATGTAGTCTTAGAGAATATAACAGTATCAGACTCAATTTCTAATTCTGAAAGACAAACAAATCAGCCTAAATTTAGACAATTTGTAGTTTTTATATGGAAAACAATTATATCAACACAACGTGAATTAATTGTTTAAATCCATTTTTTTTCTTTGGCAAGTCAGTGGAGTATCCCGGATTTTTCAGTGAGGGGGAAATGCAACTGAATGGTCGTATGATGGCAATGAAGTCGAACGTCTTTTTAAGTTGGGGCCAAAATGTGAACGCGTAGCGTGCACGCCGAGTGGGAAGTCCAAAGCGCAACACCCACAAACCTGGGGTCTAAGGTCCCTTCATATAACCCTTAGTGGATTCCAGGGGCGCAGAACCCCGGTATAGGTCCGAGGTGGGACATTTTAGTGTTTCACATGGTCCAGGAAGATTGTTTCAAGAGATAAATTTAAGGATGCAATTCTCTTATCTTTTAAAATGTTTGGCACTTTGTACATACAGAAAAGCTATATTATACATACACACATACACATATACATAGCCATAGCATGGTAGCTTCAAGTCGTTAAGTAGCCTGTAGCCATGTGTGCGTCAAGCGTGCCATAATTTTCCCCCGCCTAGTGGCAATTTTCACTTTCTCTTGCCATGCATACAGAGGACTAGAACGTCTTTCCCAAGTGAGCTGGTAAAACTGGTTATAATAATGCTTCTTCAGCTACGCAGGCGGAGTTGAACTTGAAGCATTAAGTGCTCTGCGGAGACTGTGTGCCGTCGTAGGGCCCTGGTTCGGTCCAAGAGTCGAATTATGGCGGGGTCCATAAAGAGGAAAATTCCAGGAAGCTGAATTATTAATAGATGGAGATACATGCATGGAACTTTCCAGCTGACCTCCAAATGACACCAAGAGCAGCACACCAAGGTCTTCACAGTGGTCGAAAATTTGCAAACTTTGAGCGAAACTCTGCGCGAACGGCTTGCAAAAGAATGAGAGAAGGAAGTTAGGTGTAACACAAGGAGAAAAAGACTAATAAGCACTGAACTGAAATAGTTATTCTTTGCAAATGTGTTAAATAAATGTCCAATCACCATGGACCGAAAATATGATTGAACGAATAAGTTTGTATAGGTAGAAAAGTTTCACATCATAGTCATCCCCCTACCATAGATACTCAACGAATGAAAATGCGACATGAAAACCTCTTGATGTCAGTCCTCTTAAGATGATCGGAGTTTGGGGGCCAGAGTAGTTCACGTGTATTATTGTGCTATAGTAATTTTGTGTGGGAAGCGCGCCTTTATTTTGAATTAGAAATAATTGACCATGGGTGAAATCATTTACACACAGGTCAGCACTGCCATATTTTCAGTTTTGTAACAAACTATGTCTGCTACCATGGCCATTTTGATTGTCAATCTTCTTAAAGGTAGAGAAGAGCTAATAAATCTCCTTCACATTTATGCAATATGCGTCCCTCCATAATCTCATCGCCCCCTGTGGGCTGGGGGTTGTAGAATATGCCCACGGTATTTCCCGCCAGTGTCGTAAGAGGCGACTAAAGGGAAGGACTTGCACCGTATTTAAACCTTGTTTGACACTATATAACACATTTGTGTTGGTGTGTCGTTAAATTTCATCTAACTAACTCCATAATCACATCCGTATAGAAAATAATTGTGAGATATTTTCCGTTGAACTGCCAGTACGTTTGAAGTGCTGGTGAAGATATATGGAAGAGCAGGTAAAAAGTGCGCACTTTTTCGTTGTTAACGAAATATTTTTGTCAGGAAACGATTAAAAATACGCCCATTGTTCGTTCTTAAAATAAACTAATCCCACTCCTCTGCAGACCTTTTGTAAGTTTTGGGATCATTGTAAGTCTGTTCGACAATAGCTTGGGGCATGCGCCTGGCCACACCCCGTGCCGCCCCCACTGTTCATAGTTGGGAAAGTTTTATTGTGCGATCGATTTGACAATTGGGAGCACAGTAATGCCTCCGTGTCCCGCGTGACTACATGTTGAATGTTACGGTCTTTAAAGAAGAGTCGGTTCAAGAGTTTCATTGCTTTTCAAGATATGTACCTAACACACAGTACACTATAATATACGTACACGTTCTCAGTTAATTTCTGTTACGAAAGATATGCTGGGCGCAGGTTATGCAAGCTTTTACCAGTCGTTTTCCATTGACTTTCATACTTCACCATCGATACGCATAATTTTGGTTCCCAGAAGGGGGATTAGAAGACATGAATGTTGTATTATTTTCATTCCCCCTCAAGAATGTCCATGCAACAGGAATCTGTGGCGTGGCGATGGGGTTGGGGGCAGGGGACACTGCCACCTAAAATTGTTTTATTTTGTAACACATTCTGCGCCCCAAATAATTTCAAGCGATGTGTTTAAAAGAAAAACGGAAGAGTTTCTATGACAGACGAAAATACGACACATTATTGCAAACTTTGATAAATATGACCAGCTTCGCAATTCAGCCAGTTGGCAGGTACAATCTTAAATGAAAACAATAACAAGAAATGATGGTGCTCTGGTCTAATTTGTCAATGCATAGGTTAACCGCATGCAAGTAGAACCAACATATACCATACCATAGTCATGTACAGTGTACATTGTACATGCATGCTGCTGCACGCTTCACCAAGCTTCAGTACAGTAAGTGCATAAAAAGCTTATTTTGGTTGCCCCCTTCAGAAAAGTCTTGCCCCCCTAACAAAGAAATTTTGGCTACGCCACTGATAAGAACATCGTTTTTCTGTACTTTTCTTTATATTTTACTTTTAAGGTACCAACAGGGGGATCGTGCCCCTTGCGCAACCTTCTATCCAGCACTGCAAGTGCAACTTTAACCTAACAGTATTTTGCCACATGCCAACACGCGTCTAACAGTAAAGCCTCAGTTCTATTGATCAATCTGACCTGTACAAGACTCCGTAGTCTTTCGAAAATTCCTCATTTTTCACTATTCAATCCTTTTATGCTTTATGTCTCTTGCAAAATGTGTTCACCATACTCATGCTATGTTTCTGGTTCTTGTTTCAAGTAAATTCGGCATTGCAGATGAGAAATATGAAGCTACTTAATTTAGCAATATTTAACGTGTTAGGTCTAGGTGCACAACGTGTATTGGCATATGTAACATTAGGTCCAGTAAATGCCAAAATCTCAAGCGTCGACAAAATTTCTTGAGCTTTATGTACTACTAACACGTACATAAAAAATAGTTGATTATATTCCCCAAATCAAGACAATTTCAAAGCAATTCACCGACAGCTGTTCGGTCTTACCTCCCTTTTTTCTCTCGATGGATTCCAATTTAGTAGCTTTTTCTGTAAGGTGTAATTTTCAAGGTAATTTCAAGCAGTTTTCAACACTTTGGTCTGTTCTTGCTTCATTTCCGGGGCTATCCATTTTCCTAACAATGAAAATGAATTTACTTCAAAAGAACTTTGAAATCAATTTCTATTTTGCACCGAATACTGCTTTTGCGTAATGCTTTGAGTAATTTTAGCGAACGCTTTCTTTCCAATTGTCAAGAAATCAACAGTTTCTTGCTTGATTTTGAAAAATTCTGACAAGCGACTTTAGACGAAATTTCATTTTCCTATGGTAGCCATTAAATCCATTTCGTCTCTCAATGTCAAAATGGTCTACACGTCCGTAAGAAAAAGACAGTATTATCAACAGTGTTACTACTTTTCATAGAGCCTAGACTTGTAAAAAGGCTTCTTTGGAGAACTGAAATCGTTCGTTCTTGTAATTGAAAGAAATTCGGTTCAAACTAAAAAATAAAACACCAAACGCAAAACGCAACACCCACAAGGCTGGGAGTCCGGGGCGAAACCTCCGGAAGCTCGGGGTATTTTAGTCTTTGAGATGCTCAAGGGAGATTGTTTTACGGGACATATTTAACGATGCAATTCTCTTATCTTTAAAAATATTTGGCACTTTGTATTCACAGAAAAGCTGTATTATACATACACACATAGCTATAGCAAGATAGCTTCAGGAAGTCGTTAAATATAACACGTGCACCAAGCGTGCCATAATTTCCCCTGCCTAGTGGCAATATTCACTTTCACTTGCCATAAAGAGGACCCGAACGTCTTAACAAGTATCGAAAGAACTGGCTATAGGCCTAATAATGCTTCTTGAGTTACCCAGGCGCAGTTGAACTTGAAGCATTAAGTGCTCTGCGGAGAGCGAGGAGTCTGTATGACGTCGTAGGGCCCTGGTTCGGTCCAGGAGTAGCATCATGGTGGGACTTTCCAGCTGACCTCCAAATGATACCGAGAGCACACCGAGCTCTCCACAGTTATCGAGTCTTTAGAATCTTTGAGCGAAATCTGCGCGAAAGACTTGAAAAGAATGAAAGAAGGAAGTAAGTGTAACACAAGGGGGAAAAGACTAATAAACACTTAATTGAAATATTTATTTTTTGCAAATGTGTTAAGTAAATGCACAATCACCATGGACCGAAAATATGTTTGAATAAGTTTGTATAGGTAGTAAAGTTTCACATCATAGTCATCCCCCTACCATAGATACTCAACGAATGAAAATGCGACATGAAAACCTCTTGATGTCAGTCCTCTGTAAGTTGATTAGAGTTTGTGGGTCAGAGTAGTTCACGTGTATTATTGTGCTACAGTAATTTTGTGTGCGAAGCGCGCCTTTATTTTGAATTAGAAATAATTGACCATGGGTGAAATCATTTACACGCAGATCAGCACTGCCACATTGTCAGTTTTGTAACAAAATATGTCTGCTACTATGGCAATTTTGATTGTCAATCTTCTTAAAGGTAGAGAAGAGCTAATAAATCTTGTTCGCATTTATGCAATATGCGTCCCTCCATAATCACATCCGCATAGAAAATAATTGTGAGACATTAACCGTTGAACTGCCAGTACGTTTGAAGTGCTGTTGGAGATATATGGAAGAACAGCCGTAAAAGGGCGCACATTTATTCGTTGTTAACAAAGATTTTTGTCAGGAAACGATTAAAAATACGCCCATTGTTCGTTCATAAAGTAACCTTACCCCACTCCTCTAGAGACGTTTTGTAAGTTTTGGGATCATTGTAAATTCTGTTCTACGATAACTAGAGTACCTTCATTGGGAGAGGAGCAACATTGATGTTCCAAAAATTACAGGTCACGTGACAACAGGAGTCATTTTGTTTCCTGAAAGCTTTGTCAATACACAGTCAGTGTATTGTATTCGCCCAGAAAATGACGGATTGATGTCCATTTGTGTGCAACAATCGGTCCTAGAAAGGTACGATAACTAGAGTACATATATATATATATATATATATATATATATATATATATATATATATATATATATATATATATATATATGGGCCCATAGTTCTGAAGCCCATGTGAGGCACTTGCCCACATGCCCCCAGAACTATCCCATATGGGTCAGTTACCCCACATGGGCCGCAGACCATCCCATATGGGTCATATGGGCTGACCTATACGGTCCTTTTGAATCTTGGATTGAAAAACATATGGGCCCAATATGCTGGCCCAGATGGGCCCCTAAGAATCCCATATGGGAATGTTACCTGGGCTGTGCAATTCAAATGCAAAATACGTGACTTTATATATTTGTGATGTTCAATGCTGTTTTGCCCAAATTGGGGCCCTGGGCCTGAAATCCTTAATCAAGCTGCAACCTTCTTAACCTTATACCTAAAGTATTCATGCCTAGCTATTATCCACCTGACTTGAATAGACCCAGTGATGATTCGAAGTAACGTATTTTCGGTTCATACACTAGGTTTCCCTATAGCTATGGCCCTATAATTTGGCCAAGAGACCCCCCCCCCCCCCCCGGCCATATTGTGTAAACAGAAGAAACCTTTTTTCCTCTTCTCTAAATATGATACATTATACCATCAAAATGTCCATTCAGTGCCAAAAACTTTCACCAGGGTGCAGCCTATTTAGTCTTCGGGTCTTTCGTGTGCAGGGGCCTCTTGCCATTCGATCCCCACCCGGCGCTGCCAAAGGAACTTCAAAGCCCCGCCTGGCTACATGGTTGAATGTCACGGTCTTTAAAGAAGAGTCGGTTTGAGTTTCATTTCTCTGCATGATATGTACCTGACACACAGTACACTACTATAATATACGTACAAATGCTCAGTTAATTTTTATTACGAAAGATACGCTGGGCGCAGGTTATGCTAGCTTCTACCTGTCGTTCTCCATTGACTTTCATACCTTACCATCGATACGAATAATTTTGGTCCTCAGAAGGGGGATTAGAGGACTTTGAATGTTGTATTATTTGCACTCTCCGTCGAGAATGTCCATGGAGGAGAAATGTCGTTTTTCTGTAATTCTATATATTTTACTTTTAAGGTACCAACAGGGGGCCCGCTTCCCTTGCGCCACTTTGTATCCGGCACTGCAAGTGCAATTTCAGCCTAACAGTATTTTGCCTGCCAATTAACACACGTCTAACAGTAAAGCCTCAGTTCTATTGATCAATCTGACCTGTACAAGACTCCGTAGTCTTTCGAAAATTCCTCATTTTTCACTATTCAATCCTTTTATGCTTTATGTCTCTTGCAAAATGTGTTCACAATACTCATGCCATGTTTCTGGTTCTTGTTTCAAGTAAATTCGGCATTGCAAATGAGAAATATGAAGCTACTTAATTTAGCAATATTTAACGTGTTAGGCCTAGGTGCACAACATGTATTGCCATATGTAACATTAGGTCCATTAAATACCAAAATCTCAAGCGTCGACAAAAATTCTTAAAAGCTTTCTGTACTAACACGGACATAAAATAGTTGATTATATTCCCCAAATCAAGACAATTTCAAGGCTATGCACCGAAAGCTGTTTGGTCTTATCTCCCTTTTTCTTTCGATGGATTCCAATTCAGTAGCTTTTTCTGTAAAGTGTAATTTTCAAGGTAATTTCAAGCAGTTTTCAACACTTTGGTCTGTTCTTGCTTCATTTCCTGGGCTATCCATTTTCCTACCCCTGAAAATGAATTTACTTCAAAAAAAAAAAAAACTTTGAAATCGATTTCTACTTTGAACCGAATACTGCCTTTGCGTAATGCTTTGAGTAATTTTAGCGAACGCTTTCTTTCCAATTGTCAAGAAATCAACAGTTTCTTGCTTGATTTTGTATAATTTTGACAAGCGACTTGAGAAGAAATTTCATCGGTAGCCATTAAATCCATTTCGTCTCTCAAATTCAAAATGGTCTATACGCCCGTAAGAAAAAGACAGTATTATCAATTGTGTTACTACTTCTCATAGAGCCTAGGCTCGTGAAAATGCTTCTTTGGGGATATGAAATCGTGAATGATAGTGATCTCCATTGTTTTAATTGAAATAAATTCGGTTTAAACTGAAAACGCTATCGATATGCCGAGGAACACCATACTATCACACCATAGTCAGGTGGAACTAACCTAAGTGCTGCACATAACCAGCCCCCATTCCCTTTGCAGCCTCCCGTTCAGGGATTCACGCAGTGGGCGATAGATATTTCAATCACATCAGGGCATGGGCGGCTCTAAGAAATTTTGTTTGGGGGGGCAAACTCAAGTCCGTATTTAGGGAGTTTCGGAAGACCCCCCCCCAGCAATATTAATGGTCAGCTCCGGATAGTACAATAGCCTCAATGGGAGTATGCATAGGCGTAGGGGCCCAAGTTAATGGGGGGGGGGGGCTGTAACGATCTGCCAGAAATATAAAAACAAAACTTACCGCGCGCTTCGCGCGCGTTCAAAATGTTAATGTACATATCATATAGGCATGCATCCGTTATCACACCGCATGCCAATTACATACAATAATTTACCACGTTACTACCTATTCCATATTGGTTATAATTCTGGGGAAGTCGTTACAATAATGATGATAATAATCAGTGGTGTAGCCAAGATTTCTCTCATGGGGGTGGGGCAGGCACTATGATGTGTGATCGCCGGCCTGGGGGAGGGGTCTAAGGGGAGGGGGTGACCCCCTCCTCTTTGAAAATTTTTTGAAAAATTAGGTGTCCATACATGCAATCTGGTGCCACATATGCTACCTTTGAAGTAAAATTTGTGTGAAAAAATTTACCGTACGTATTTTAGTACTAAAAGAAAAAATAGGCATCACCCCCTACCCTTTGAAATTTTTTGAAAAGTTAGGTGTCCTTACATGCAATCTGGTGCCACATATGCTACCTTTGAAGTAAAATTTTGTTTTATTTTAGGTACTAAAAAAAATCGGCGTCAGTGACGGGGGCATGCCCTAATGGCTCCTCAAATACACCACTGATAATCATAATATATGAGTTTAACCATTAAAAACACACTGGTGAATAAATACCGAATATATAGGCCTAGATGATGGTGCAATCCAAATCAGACCTATATTTTAATTACCAAGGAAGTTTTTTAAAGTATCGATTTCCGTTAAGCTACATTATTGCATTATTTTTTCAG
The DNA here is from genome assembly GCA_029531755.1 of Holothuria leucospilota. Taxonomy (NCBI): domain Eukaryota; kingdom Metazoa; phylum Echinodermata; class Holothuroidea; order Aspidochirotida; family Holothuriidae; genus Holothuria; species Holothuria leucospilota. Next base: position 13,743,855 of record CM055983.1, read on the forward strand.
TGGGTTCCCGAAAAATTCTCAGAATATTGCCCGAATTTTCACAAAAATATTTTGTTGGGGGAGCTGCAGCCCCCCGCCCCCGCCTCCTACGCCTATGGGAGTAGGCCTATGGTTATTATTATGTATTACAGCGATGCCACATGTAGTTTTCAAAAGCTCTTCAAAAACCATTTCAGCCAGTAAGCCATGAGCTGACTACTTTAAAAATAAATACAACCATATCAACCGATCGCTACCGTACTACCATACGGGTGGAGTAAGAGCCTGGTGAAATGGGCAATACGGCTTGATCCATTTGTATAAAATGAGCCCCACCTTTAAATATTTTACTGTTTCATTTCATTGTGTCACAATATGTTTCAGCTTTGCCAAGAAGCCATAAAATGCTGGTTTTCTGGATTGTTCTCTTAAACTAACGAAAATTTCGAGCATGAAGACACTTGAAAACGATGAAGTGATAGCACTAGTATTTTGGATCTCAGTACCGTTCCGAAACAATTTTTTTTTTAAGGGGGGGGGGGAATTCCCCTAACTCAGAACGACGTCTCATCCTATGTACAAATAGCTAGACCACTAGTCAAAAGTCTCATCACACTGAGCTTAGATTGACTGTGTGGTGTGTTTATTTTAAATCAATTGAAACTACGGTATACTTTAGCACAGAGGCGGAGAACCTTTTGCTTATAACAGGCCATTTGACAGTCATAAGACCGCTCGTGGGCCAACGGCGCTGTCAGTTTTGGACAAAGGAAGGGAAACCTGTCTTTCTATGGGAAACACAATACTTTTAGACAACATGCCCGTTGCAACTTTTTGTAGACAGATACCTATGCTAATCTGGCCAGGTGACACCCGGGCAAAACTGCTTTTAGTCGTGGATGATAATCAACACGACTAATGGGTTGTGTATCTAATGACCCCGAAAGCTCTGAAGTGTCTGCAGAACTATGGGCATTTCACTCCAGCATTACCGTTACACTCTGTAAATGACATTATGATGCCTAAGCTAATTAGATTACAAATGTCACAGCGTGATCATTTGTTTTGATTAATTACCTTAGCTTGCACTAACGGCAGGTCCATTTGTGATGTCTGAAGTATATATAGTAGCAAACAGGCAACTGAGAAAACGCGCGCGAAGCGCGCCGAAAAAAATGTCGTTTTGAAAGCAGTTTGTTAATGTTTAACCTTCTCATTGCATTGGAAAGTTATTCACTTCTTTAATTTTAAGCCCACTCAAGAAAAAGGGAGGGCCTAACCCATCTCGAATTACATGTTTTTTTATTTATCATTTTTATTTTTGAAAATTGAAGACCATGCTTTGCAAACTTTTGGGGGGGGGGGGGGCAAATGCCCCCCCGTGCCCCTATGGCGAGCCGCTAATGCATCAGGGGCTTTCTCTCAAAATGTCAAAATATCAATGTTTTTGGTTGATCATGAAAAAATTTTGAAGCTTCAGAAGAATATTCACTAAGCTGCGGTAGCTATTAAATCCATTTCGTTTATCAAGGCTAAAGTGGTCCACAAAATCCGGAATCGTGTCGATACCCTCGGGTAAGTTGGGGCGTGGTGAGTAGGCCGTTTAATATCTTACCTGACCAAGTCTGTGAAATGTTCTTATTTTTTAGTAAAATGTTCTCTCGTCTATTACGGTTAATTGGTTAAAGCAAAATCCTTTTAACAAAATCGTTTCAAATAGTTTTGGAAGAAGGGTGTTTTTGCTCAAAATGACCGTGATGCATTTTTTAGGCTTAAGCAGTTCATGTATTTCCACATTCTTGTAAAAGAATCAAATTTGGTACTAACTGGCAGAAAAGCACGCCCTCGATATGGCTTACGAATGAGTGTTCAGCACTCATTTGAGAAAGCTTTTTGATGGCGTTAAATTCCCTCCTCAGTATGATTTTTTTAATTGTGAAATGGTGCAATTTATGTAACCAGGTGAAGTTTCATTCTGTTTTTTTTTCCTTGGCAAAATGTACCTTTATGACAAAGCACGGTTTTGATCATTTAATTAATGTATCTAGTAGATGATGTGCAGCTGTCGAAAGAAGACAATTTGATAGTGGAAAATATTAAACTCCGACGGTTATTCATGCTGTATGTCACATTCCCTCGTTGGTTCATGTACCAAGTGCAAATTCAGTACAGCCACCAGCCTACACAATGATGCGGCTGAGGTCGACAAGAACCCCCGAGTATGGGGTCCCTTTTCAGGAACAACCTTCATGAACCAGTGATGGATCCACCCCGATGGGAAAATGGTACTTCAAAGTATTGTGTCAAAAACCCACTCGAGATTGTGAAAGTATTTTCAAAAGTTACTTGAATTAAGTTGAATACCTTTAACAAAAACAAAAAAAAAAACAAAAAAAAAAAAACAAAACAAAACAAAACAAAACCAAAAAAAACAATAGCAAAAACTGCACATATGCGTGACAATGTTTTTCCTTCCTGTATATAGCTGGTCGTTCCCTCGCCGGTGGGCTGAGATGCAGAAGTGTATAACACAAATGGTAATGAAAGCCTTTTGATGCCTCTGCTGCCTAACATATACGACGTTGGACCGTGACCTCCAGTGGCCCGCGAAGCCCCGGAAAGCCCTGAAGTTTGGTTGTCAGTAAAACAGGGACACTAGCATAAGTGTACGAGGCGGGGAGGGGTGGAGGGCAGGGGGCATATGCCCTCCCAATTCGGGCAAAAATAGTGGATCCATTCAGGCAAAGGAGGAAGCCAAGAAAAAAATTATGCTCTTTTGCAACCGACGCAGTGATATCAAAATTCGGGCAACTTGGTCCAAAATTCTTAATTCGGGCAAAAATTATCCCTGACACCCCAGAAATATTGACCCCCGTACGTCTATGGACACTAGCATGAAACTTTAAGCTGATGTCTAAACGATATTGTGAGCTCATCAAGCACTCCACGATATTGTTCTCTTATTATTATGGAGAAGGAAATGAAACGAGCAGTTTTTAATGAGGTATTAACAAGAGGACAGGAGGAACAGTCAAGGGAGAAGAACCTGAAGATGACTGATAAGAGGTTTAGTTGGGTGTAGATTTTTCTTTGTAAATATTTTATGAAATTTAAAGGCAATTGGCAGTCGCCCCAAAATTTGCTTTGAAAAATCAGCAAACTCGTTCAAATCTCCTCTTATTTCATTACAACCACCTCTGAAGACGTTTTGAACATAACTATTACAGACAACAGGTAAAGCAAGGAGAGATTCTCCTTGAATTTCACAATTCACTGACAAAAACATTGTCATATGATCAAAATTGACCATTCATGAACTAGAGTGATGGGGCATACTAACTCTGATTGGGGTGACTGCATTTTTCCTTTAAATCATGTTTTTTTGTAAAGCGATGCAACAATATTTATTGAGTTTGTGTAATAAATAACAACACTTCAAATATACATCTCACTGCGAATTTTGTTCATGACATTAGATTGCAACATAATTAGATTGCCCTTTTCCAGGTGCAGAGCCATGGGGTGGGATTGGGGGGTTTAAGCCTTTATGGGCTTTCTCCAGGACTTTCACTAAGGGGTTATCCCTAAAACCCACTGGGGGCCTTATGGTGGTTCCCAGGGCATCTCCCTATTGAGAGGGCTTTGCAGCCTGGCCGTACCCCAGAGTCACTGGTGTAGTGGTCTGAAACCCCATCCTTGACAAAATTCTGGCTATCCTGCCAATTTCCTTCAACTTTGGGATACTGTTTTACCCACTTAAGAAAACTAAGAACAGCGCCTTTTCTTTTGAGGCAAACAAGTCTTTGTAAATCTCCTCAAATGTCACTGAGCAACAAACTTCATCCCCGTACATAACAAAAAAAAAAAAAAAAGGAAGAAAAAAAATTCAACCATTTGACAAGTAATAACCACACCAGGGCATGCTGATTTGGGAATATTCATTCCCAAGGTGACACTGTCGGACATGGTGTGTGCAACGAAGAGACTAATTTTCTAAAGACCTGGTTCCCTCTAATCATGCAAGTTGTGGAAAACCTTGTGGGCACAGTGTACCGGAAATCAAGCATTCAAAATCATTTTCCACAATAAACATTTAGACAGGTAAAGACTTATTTCGTTTACAACAGAATTTTTTGTAAAAAATAACAATGTTAAAGAAGGAAAACAGAACTGGAAGAAACACTTGGGAGACCAGAATGCAAAAATGCATTGAGGTTTCGATGATATATATTCTATTCCAAATAAAGCCATGATGTCCCATCTCTTTCAGTCAATGGTCAAATGCTATCTTAACATGTTGGAAAAATACAGTTTTGTATTCCTATTTAGTCTTGGGAATTCTTGGGAAATTAGCATTTTGACCTCTGGTGACCCCAGATGACCTTTGACCTCCACCAAAAACAATACGGTCCATCTTTTCACCATAACACATCCACATACTAAGCATAAAATCTATCCAAGCTTTCTCCCTTGAGAAATTGTGTTAACGAGGTTTTCAGTGTTTGACCCCTGGTGACCCTAGATGACTTTTCAACTCCACCAAAAACAATGGGGTACATCTTCTCACTATAACACATCAATTTACCAAGTATGAAATCTATCCAAGCTTCCCACCTGGAGATATCGTGTTAACAAGATTTTCAAGAGATTAAACCCCAGTGACCCCAAATGAACTTTGACCTCCACCAAAAATGATAGGATTCTTCCTCTTACTGTAACGCATCTACATACGAAGTATGAAACTTACTCAAGCTTCCTACCTTGAGATATCGTGTTAACCAGGTTTTCAGGATTTCACCCCCGGTGACCCCAGATGGCCTTTGAACCCCACCAAAAATAATAGGGTTCTTTCTCTACCTATAAGGCATCTACATACCTAAAGATACCCCACCAAAAATAATAGGGTTCTTTCTCTACCTATAAGGCATCTACATACCTAAAGATATCAGGTTAACAAGGTTTTTAGGGTCTGACCCCTGGTGACCCCAAATGACCTTTGACCTCCACCAAAAAAGATAGGGTTCTTCCTCTTACCATAATGTATTTACATACAAAGTACAAAATTCATCCAAGCTTTGTAACTGAAGTTATTGTGTTAACAAGATTTTCAGGGTTGGACCCCCGGTGACCCCAGATGACCTTTCACCTCCACCAAAAATGATAGGGTTCTTCCTCATACCATATCGCATCTACATACAAAGTACAAAATTCATCCAAGCTTTGTAACTCAAGATATTGTGTTAACACCATTTTCAGACTTTGACCCCCGGTGACCCCAGGTGACCTTTGACCCCCACCAAAAACACTAGGGTTCTTCCTCTCAATATGGGGCATCTATGTACCAAGTTTGAGAACTGTCAGAGTTTCCCTTCTTGAGATATCGTGTTAACGAAGTTTTCAGGGTTTGACCCCCGGTGACCCCAGATGACCTTTCACCTCCACCAAAAATGATAGGGTTCTTCCTCATACCATATCGCATCTACATACAAAGTATGAAATTCATCCAAGCTTCCTACCTCAAGATATTGTGTTAACAAGGTTTTCAGAGTTTGACCCCCGGTGACCCCAGGTGACCTTTGACCCCCACCAAAAACAATAGGGTTCTTCCTCTCAATATGGGGCATCTATGTACCAAGTTTTAGAACTGTCAGAGTTTCCCTTCTTGAGATATCGTGTTAACAAGCAAAGTGTCACAAACACACACACATACACACCCACACACACATACACACACACGCATACAAGTCGATTTTACATACAATCCGAGGACCTCTTTGTTATTTCCTTTGTGTTTACTTCCTTAACCCTAACCTTGACAATAGACTCTCTATTGTTCAAACTTTCGAGGACTTGACAAATCTATTGAATTTCCTTCAGAGGACCTCAAATCCATTGTTCAGGTCCTCGGTCTGATAGGAAGACAAGTTCACATACACACATACATACACACACACACCATCATGAATGCATAGGTTTCTCTTATCATCGAAACCAAAAATGACTTGTTACAGGAAACAAAAAATGTCTATCAGTCACTTAATCAATATTTAGACAGACAAACAAAGCCACTCCCACCATTGTATTCTTTCTTTTTAATTGATTTTTAACCTAAACTGTACAAAGAGGCATTATTAAAACCATAGATTTATGTAAGGGGTGGGGTGACATGTCATTTTAAATGTCTTTAACTTTTTTTGTGAAAACAATAAGCAAAGTAAAAATTATTGCCTCTCATGCTTTAACCAAATTTGATTCTTTTCTCTCAATACCAAAGTAAGGTATTTGAGTTATGCAACTGCTATGTGCTCAAACAGCTTGATGAGACTTAAACGATGACAATTTTTTTGTTCTACAGCTGGTCCTCAAATCCCCCCACCCCCCCCCCTTTCCAGGCCTGGCACACACCCTCTCTGCAACAAATGAGATCAAGTGTGAACACTGTAATCATTTAATCAATGTCATTTATTTTGCTTTTTGCTAAAATGGATACAAAACAATACTCCAGTAGAACCTAGAAAGACTGACAAGACTTGCAAGTTCTTTTTTCACAAAATCTGTAAGGTTCCATGTAACTTGGTATTCTAAGTTATAGGTTAAGGCTACACATATAAAATAGATCAAAAACAATTCAAAAGCCCAAACAACTTATTTCCCAACAGGCAGGGTTCCACAGTAGTGGGGTGGAGTTAGCCTCTACTATTTTCTAACCCTCCAAAATTTTGCACAACTTAATTAAAAGTCAGTAGGTAAACTGCTTGACTTCCTTCTAAATGTTTGGTTACAAACCAGATAGCCTAAAGGCATAGTGCTTGCTTGACAAAAGGTAATACTCTATGGCACTGAGGTTTATTCCTCAAAGTTGTTCTTAAGAAATCATGTTTACCAAAGTTTTTACAATTTGACCTCTGGGGACCTCACATTGCCTTTGAATTCAACCAAAAGCAATGGGGATCATGTAAAGAGCATGGGTTGCTCACATGCTACAAATTTGATCCCTCACAGTTGCATTTGTAGTTTTCACAGTTTGACCTCTTTTTGACCTCAAATGACCTTTTACCATCACAAAACAACTGTTTTACTGTATGACCTATAATGACACTAAATGAACTTTAGCCTCCACCAAACACAACAGGGTCCTAGTAATCAGTATGGGGCATCCACATGCTAAGTAAGAGATACTTCCATTATACCCTTTTTGAAATATCATGTTTACAGGCAGTTTACAAGGTTTCCATAATTTCACTGCTGGTGACCTCAGATGACCTTTGGATTCTACCAAAAACAATAGGGTTTGTTTACTACATCTAATGCATCCAAATTCCACGTATGAAAATTATCCATGCATACTATCTTAAGATACCATGTTTAATAGTAAGGTTTTCAGTTTTTTACCTCTGGTGACCTCAAATGACTGCTGAACACCACCAAAAACAATAGGGTTCTTTCCCTTAACATGATAAATTTACATATTAGGTATGAAAGTATCCACCATTTCTATCTTGGGATATCATGTTGACAAGCTAAGCATCACAAACACATACACACACATTAAACATGCACACCCACACACACACCCATACATACACTTGCCAGCATGATTGCACAGTTTATTCCTTTCTCCTTCAGCAAGGGATCAAAAAAGGCATAACTATGGATGCCTGTGATAACTTGTGCTTCAAGGGATCATCATTTTAACTTCATCAACCACATTTATGCCCTACTTGTTCCGATTGTGTGACAGCCCTGACCGTTGCAACACTAAGAAAACATCAATGACTCATGAAGATGCAAGATGAAATTGACTGGAATCAAGCTATCTGTAAACACTACATTCCAAACAACCTCCTTAAGATAGGTGCTTTGTACATTGTAGTGGATGTGGTAGCCTAACACACACAAGTAGTAAGCTTAGAAATAAGAAGAACTGCAAAATATTACAAATACCTGACAGCACATTTTTCTTTTTACTACAAACCATATTACTACATGCTGGTCATGTAGTATGTATTCAAGTGAGATGTAGGGCTGGATGGAGAACAATGCACTGGAATAACTGACTGCATAACCCCCTATTAAGTAATCAAATAAATAGCAAACTCCAAACTAAAAAAAAAAAAAATTACCCTAATGGAAAAAAATCCCCCTTCCCGAAATTTTGGAACTCACAAAATGAGCCTTGAAGTACATTCCCTACTGCAAATGGTGCATAAATGGCCACATTTATCTTTATGTTTATTCATTCTTTAACAACCAATAATCACCTCACAATAAACAAATACAACCAAGTTTCTTTTTAATTTTTTTTCACATGAATGAAAATCTGGTGGGAAACTCAGTAAGAAGCACTTATGTGAACAAAGAAAAACTCTCCATGACTTTCTGCCATAAAATACTTTTTTTTTTGCATTTGAAAAAGTTAAATACCACTCTTACATTTTAATTTAATATTTTATACTCTGTATCATATGTTTGCTAAAGACCACTACAGTAAATTCTCTCTGACACTGTCAACACCTTCTAACTGAAATACAATGGCAGTTAAGTGTGCCAATAATCTGTCCTCTGACAAAAAAGATTCCCAAGAGACAATTACAGCAGGATCTGGTTCTTGAAACTTTTAGAAAGTTCCTTGTCTGGAAGCAGAATTGCATTCAAAACTATTACTTCTGAAGGGATCACGACATTCCTCCCTGAGAAAGAAATTAAGAAAAATGGTACAAGTCAAAGTAATGCTAATTTTAAGTAAATGTTAAAATATTGAAACCTAAAGTTACAATTTTAATTAACTTCCGTCAATTTTCTCAGCATTTGAGTTTTGGCTTAATTTCATCTCGGAGACAGCTACACCAAGAAATGGACAACTACAAGCAACTTGGGCATCAAGGCTGAGTTTAGCCATCCCCTGATGATGCCTTGGACCATCCATCCCCTGATGATGCCTTGAATGGTTTCACTCCTCTTTGCAGTGGTTTCTTTCTGTGATATAACTTTACACTTCACAGACCAAACATAGCTGACAAGTTACTTTTTTGGTGTTTTAGGGCCCACAATGTTAAAACAGTTTACAGCAAGAGTAAGAAATGAGTGATGTAGGAAAAAATGTAATTCTACTTGCACAATATTCCTCCTTGGCAAAGCTCTTTGCCCAGCTGAGCCTCAAAGCTTAAGCCTTAAGAAAAGGGCCTTAAGCCCAGCTTATAGGCTAGTCTACCACTGGTTACACTGGGAATTGGGGCCAGCTCATCACTGAAGGAACAGAATTTTTACATGGCCCCTGGGGAGGGGGCATTTGCATCCATCGTATGGATCCACCATTGACGTCATAAAAACCAAACTATTTCGATTTATAATCTATTCTGGGGGACATTTCCATTGAAAGATCATCATGAGTTTAGTAAGGGAACCTAAGGTAAAAATTCCTCCCACAATGTAAACCAGCTATAAGTGATAGGGAATGCAGTGGCACAGTATAGGGGGAGAGGGAAAATTTTGCCCCAGACACAAATATAGAGGAAAGACCAACATGCAATTTGTTTAAAATGTTTTTACTTGTTTCATATTGGCATATTTTCAATGCAGGTTGGTACCCTTAAGGTTTACAAGGGAAATGGTAATGCTCACTATGCCCAGTGACGGTATGACACTTTTCACAAACTACCCCCTCTTTCATGTGAGCTGGTTTCCATGTGAACCTTCACAATGCAGATAACAAAATACAACAATCTCCTGAGCTTCACAATCATTATAGCTAAGATGACACAAAGATGGCATTGTTGCATTTGAAAAAAAAAATATAAAATTGACGAAGAAAAAGGCAGTATTAAACATGTCCTTAACCTCCAATGTACTCATATGATCTGATATCTGGCTTCCAACAATCATAGGAAGGACAAAATTTATGTTAGGAGGGGTATCTGCATGGACCGATCATTACCTCTAAACCTCAGACGCATCTTGATGTTTTTTGATCAGGGCTGCCAGATGAAATTGTCAATTTACAGCCAAACTTCCCTCTCAAATTCAGCCAAATTCAAGATCAACTATACCATCATCATAACAGGAAAGAATTTTTAATGGCCAATTTAACCATTTTCATACCAAAATGACCATTTTTTAATGGCAAAATACGACCAAACTTGCTATATTTGGCCAAAAGATGGGCAAATGGCAGCAATGCTCTTGATATGCTTTAAGAAACACTGTCCTAGACTTCCATTTTATACATTCAACTTTCTTATACTTACTTCTTTTGTTGTAATGTGTTTACTCTTCTAACAACTTGTTAGTCCACCAAATTTGTAAGGTTATTAAACAGTGGAAAGAAAGACTACAACTGGCATGCTTCTTGATACTTTTACATTGCAAAGAACAGCATGTTGATCAACAAACAACATCCAATTGCTTGTGGAAATTGACCAAAAGTAATTGTTACTTACACTGATTAGCAGGGCTTGGTCAGAGAGTCTGATCAGGCCCTTCCTGTCCTCAACTTTAAATTTTCTTCAAGTGCCATGCAAGAGTATTCTTTCCTTGCATTACAAGGTAGTGCGATAATTTATATTTTGGAAATTATTTTAGTACGAAGTGCTCGTTTAAGACACCTTCATCCAATTTAAAATGTTGTTATTAATGCACAGCAAATACCAGGCAACCACAACTCCACAGAAGTGAAAATATGCAAATATTATTTCACAAGACAGGTAGGACTTACAAAAAACCAACTCATATTAATTCCACAACATTACACACAGAAAGAGAAATGACAGAATATAAGTGCATATTCATGACATAAGAACAAACAGTCAAAGTCAGAAAGGCACATCAAAGAAAGCAATACATATAGTAAGCATATTCATGAAGTAGAATGAACTTTTTCACATACAAATGAATATTTATGAAATACAAATGAATATGGAAAAAGAGTAAATGATTCATTCATGGAGCAACTGTGTCAGAAAACTTTCCATTCATTCATATTGATGACTGATGAGTATAAGGGAAAAGGTGTATTCATGAGATAGGAATGCATAATTCATGTAAAATAGTAAAGTAAGATTAGTTAGAAAACCATGCTGCAGCAGGCTAGCATACCTGAATTAGACCCAAGGCAAAAGACCTAAAGCAAAATTTGATTCTTTATGCTGTATCTGAGATCCTTATGTGGAAGTACGATGGAGTTGAGGACAATAACTTCCGACGGGATGACAACATTGCGACCTGATTGGTCAAATGGATGGTTTAGCAACATCAGCATGAGAGGGGTCAGAGGTCAAGTGAAGTGGAATGGAAAGAAAGAAAACACTTTTGTTAGATCATGCAAAAGTTTTTGAAGACAAATGAATCTGCTGTATGAAATCTCAGTCATTTGTTTTCTTGCAAAATACAATCCATCAGCATCAGTGATGCCACAGAGAAGGGGAAGGGGGATGGGGAATGCCACCTGCACTGTTCATAAGTTTTGATGTGTCTTGAGGCAATCCATACAAAGAAAAATGCCAGTGGCATTTGAATACTCAACAAAATGTCAAGGTATCAAGGTTAAAGGTAAATTCCCCTTCCTGATAAAACACATCTTCCAAATCTTCCTTTCCTGGTATCATTCATGTTTAAAAATTCCAGAGTATACATTTCTCTGTCAGAAGAGATGAGACTAAGTAACACAAGCAGGGGGCAGATCTAGGGTTTTGAGGAACAGAAGGGGGTGCTCATTTTTAAGGACTGATCCCTCACATAAGAGCACTTAGGGTGCATTTATGAAGGCAAAATGTGGAGGAAGAAGCCCTTTTGATTCCAAAATTTTCAACATTTGAATAAGTTCTAATTTCTACAAATAAATCTGCAAATGATAAGCAGACAACAGAATCAATTCCATTTGAAAAGTGCAGTCAAGCCCTTAATGATAAAAAATAAAACTATTAGCATATATGGTCTTTTCTCAAACACCAACAAGTGAGGAGGAACATGTCCCATGTCCCCCTCCCCTTTCCCCTCTCCCTCCCCCTCCCCTACTCTACTAATCCCATAACTGATGCTCCTGTATTAAGCAGTTCATTCAAATCAAACGGGATACACAGGATTATTTCATATCAAGTGGCTCAAAACTTTTACTATAACAAGCAACACAGTAGATGGATATGGTCATCAGGGATTCCGCCAGAAATGCAAAAAAGGGGGGGATTAATTGCTCCTAAACCCCTAGTCCAATTGATGCTGTCCCTGACTAAAGTTACAAGTGGGTTCAGGGGGACAAAAGCTTGCTTCAAGACCCCTATAAGGTGCATTTTGAAGGGTTTTAAAGGCCATTTACTTATGAAAGTCCAAACATTGCTGCAAAGGTGTCCTCTTCTTAAGTAAGAAACCAAGATATGGACAATTTTTGTAATTTTTATGGAAATGAAAAGGGGGGGATTTTACCCACCTTCTTCTGGAAAGGGGGGACAAATCCCCCCCCCCTTTCCCACCTTTGGCAGAAACCCTGGTCATCAAATATTTTCTTGCAAGCTTGCCAAAGTGATACTTATGCATCAAACAGTGAACCTTCAATCTTTTACTTTTACAATGGGAAAGATTTGAACTTGGAGCAACTGCCTTATCCAAACAACTGCATGGGAAGGAAGTAACAACCTGACACAGGAAAAGATTAAACTTTCCCCTGAAAGGCCTGACAGAGCTGGTAAGACTGTGTCCAGGACCCTTCCTAACTTAAGAAACTGCCATTACGGGTTGTAATTAATTCTGTGCTTAGGCCGCAAGCAGTACTTTTGACCTGTAATCCTAATATTACCTTAAGATTTACCATAAAATGTTGACAGCATGTTAAAGAATCTACGCAAACATTTTTTTTTCAGGGGAATCACATCCAGGAAGTTTTGTTAAGCAGGAGGGTCAATGCTTTGTGGTAGCAAACTTTTGTAAGTTTTAGTAGCAACTTCTGATTTCAGATCTGTGGTATGTACTCATACTTACAGTTCGACACATAAACTTGTATGTATATATACAAGATTTGTAGGAATGAGTTTGTCCTTGTACTTGTACTAACAGATTGTGAAAGTAAAGTATTGGTGCTTTATATACAAAACTAACTGGTACTAAACATACTAAACATGGGGGGTATGTTCTCCAACTCACAAATACAGATACATCACTTGAAATCCTACTCAGGATAAATGGTGCCTACTCATGCTCACAAGGGGGACTTTGTAATCATACTCATGAAAAAAAGGATACACTTGAACTCACAAACAGAGATACATCACTTGAAATCCTGCTCAGCATAAATGATCACATACTCATGCTCACATCAAGGGACACACTACTTGTACTCATATTCATGAAAAGGGGGATACACTTGAACTCACAACTAGAGATACATCACTTGAAATCCTACTCAGGATAAATGGCACATACTCATATCAAGGGACACACTACTTGTACTCATATTCATGAAAAGGGGGATACACTTTAACTCACAACTAGAGATACATCAATTGCACCCATACTCACGGGGTTGAAAGCAAAGCATTGATGTTGATACAAAACCTACTGGTACTAAAAATGGCATGTTCTCAAACTCACAATTAGAGATACATCACTTGGACCTATACTCACAGGGTTTGAGAGCAAAACATCGTGGCTGTGGTAAAATTTTATACTCTTACTCATGAATACTGTCATATACCTATCAGTGTTCACATGAAGTCAAAAAGGGAATTCCCCTGTTTGAGATACTTTCGTGTAGGATTTTTGTAAAGTTCTGTGGGATTTATTTCATTGTGTTTTTTATATAACTGGCTGGTTTAGGAAGCTAAAGTGAACAGGACTTCTCTGCAAACAATTACTCTCTTTGAAGTATGATCCAACTCAGGTATCAAATCCTGCAATCTGCAAATTACCCAAACAATGATACTAGTGCTTGTAAACACAACCTGTACCATTTCTTTTGTAATCCTAGACAATGGATACAATCAAAAGACTATCGGACTTCAACAAGTTTCTCTTTTGGGCAATGTAACTTACCACAAGTTTCAGAACTGTAAAAGGAAGCGTACAGCATCTGTCTGGTAATACATTATATTGCAAGATTCTAAAATGTGAAAAGGAGATTTTGTTTCCAGGCAAAGATTACCTTTCACCATCACAATATGGCTGATAAGAGGAAAGAGGGCAGCATTTGCTCTCAAACAGAAGAAGAAGGATCTAACCTCTACAGGAACTGGTTAACATTTAAGTATAAGGCTAATCACTTCGAATACTTTAAGCTTAACTTGAAAGAGTTGAAGCTAGTTCAATATTGGAAAAGCATAGGAGGCTTTCATGCATATTTTATGCCCTTAACGATGGCACTACTGAAAATGGTCTGATCAAAAATGATTGTAACCAGGTTACAAATTTTATTTTTTTCTTTTTAGGGGGGCTTTTCTCAAATGTCTTGAGAAAGAATGGCACACCCAAGGAAGTTTATGGGGGCTGTTTTGGGATCCACAGGGGCTATTTTCATTCTTTCTGATGCCAATTATTTAGGATGGGAGGAGGAACGTTTTCACAATATGTAATATTTTTGCAACTTCCCTAAATGTCTTCTTGAAAGTGATTTTGGCTTTGACGGGGCGAATCCCTTTTTGCCCGAATGTATTCATAGGCTGACTGTAATACCCCTTCTCAAACTTCCTTCTTTGCAATTGCAACTTAAACATAATTGAATAGGAAGCATCTAAATCTAAAAATGTCATCCCAAAAATGACAATCTTGTGACATAAACTTTCGGTTTGTCTTTCTCTCATGTACTGTGAAAGTGTAAACAACTGTGGGGGAATTTATCTATAGGCTGAAGTCAAACTGTGACGTCACTTGCTAATAATGAGGTCAGTCTTGCTACCCTTATGATTGCCCATACTTATGCAATAAAAAGGGCTTTTTAAACTTTTTCATAAGCGACCTTCATTTTGTTCTGTACAATTACAATGTTACAGGGATAAAGGGAAGGGGGATAGGGAATAACAGTGACACATGACATCAGTATCCAAGCAGAGCACCATAATCAGTTGGCTTGTAGCATACCAAGAAATTTCTTGTCAAACCTGTCTCCCAGAAGTGGTACTTTGAAGGGCTAATATTTGTTTCATCTATCAAACCTTCTTTCTTTTGAGATCTTATGTTTTAGAAATTTACTCTTCCACAAAAGATTTTCAGTACCAAAAGTTTTAGGGTAGTATTTCTTTTTCTTCTTTCCTGGCACAGCCCAGAACCTATGGGTGAAAGCTTGGTGACCCCTTTAAGGAATGTAATCCATAATCTGGGAAGTCTTTACATCATATTTCTTTGCACATATAACTTGCAGTAACCAAAAAAGACGAAGTGTATCCATGATGTCTTCATGTTTTGGGAAATATTTAAAACATTAGGCTGCATGTCTACTGAATTGGCAGATTGACATCATGCCTGTGAGAGCCAAGACTGTTAGGCTGTGCTGACATAACTAGCTGCAATATATTCTGCAATAGCATGAGCCAGTCACTACAATGAGCTAGTGACCTCTGAGTGATGTCACCATAATAGCGAGATGTTACATAACACAAGCAGCTTTTACTAAAATAAGACATTAAAGTATCCCTGCATAATCTATAATTACCAAAATATGTGTTACAAATACATACATACATACATACATACATACACACACATACATAAATACATACATACATACACACATACACACGTACATACATAGGTACATAGGTACATACATACATGTAAAACGAACATGTAAACACATACAAAAACAAATACTAGTGTTCGACCGATTAACTGTTACATAATCAGCATTGGAACGATTACCACACAATCGGCAAATAATTAGCATCGGTAAAATTTTGTCATTCTACCGATTACCACCACCAATTATTTGCAAACTTCAAAGTTTCTGCAAAAAACTTTTTAATTACCAAGAACACACATTCTTTCAAGTTCCCGCCCAAAATATCAGCACTGATTCTCACAAAACTTGCAAAATTTAAAGCTCTCCAAATGATAGTGATCATCATAATTGTTGCCGTAACTTCTAGTGCAGCACAGTTCTGATGAATAGAGGGAAGCAGCCCTGTGTTCAATTCACACACCAACGGCAACATAGTTTTGGATTACGGGTATTTATCGGGAATTAGTTTTACGTTTCATTTGGATAATCTTTTAAAATGAGACATAAGTTTCGGGCAAGACGCTTTACCAAAACTATAATCATATCATTAAGGAACCATGAGATATGTATATCAAGTAAATTGCGTGGAATTTTTAGTGGCCCTGAAGTTCTAGGTAGTTAAGTATTTTTGCATAACACTAGGTGGATAGGCTACTATATAGCACTACCCTACAATCCAGTACAGAACATTTACATGGAATCTTCTGACATGATCAGTGGGTGAAAACTAGGCAGAGTCTTAAGCAGGCCAACAGACTCTCTCAACGTTAGGCCTCTGACATCGTAGGCAAATAAGTATTTGTGAATGATTTTCATATCAGTGTTTCAAGAGGTAATCCTACAAAAAACCTAATATTCCATTCGCAGAACGTGCGGAACTGTTCCTACTATTGTTAAACTCCAATCAGCAATCGGTAATTACCAGTTATGGTTTAATCGGTCGAACACTAATGCATACGTACATACAAGAATTGCTCCATTCTTTGGGCATTAAACGTTGAATTTACTACTTTTATTTTTTAAGTGCATAATTTGCAACAATTTGTGATGTCACACAGGCATCACTGATACCTCACTTTGTTTCTTTTACAATCAAAATGTTCAAAAACCCCATGACAAATAAACCTTTGCTCTCAGAAATTTTTGTGGGAAGAAAGCATATTTAGCAGGTCAATCTTCTACAGTAAGATGCTGGTCACATTTTCAAACAAGTTCCACAGGTTTTAGAATAACAGAGAAATACAATGACAATGTTGCATTGTTGTGCAAGAAAAACACAACAAACTGTAACCCACTTAAAGGGGATGCGAATATAAATTTCAACATTTCATGTCCCAACATGGGAATATGCCTTGGAGATGGGATGGAACCAATAAATCTCACATTTTAACCTAGAACTTATGCCATAACTTTAAAACAATTTTCAAGTTTTAAAGTTTAGGCTTAAGTTTCCCTTTAACATTAGAAATAATACACACCATAGCCAATTAAAAATGTTTGTTTTAGGTAGTTACCTAAAATGGTGATTGACGGATTTAATTTGCCCTCCTCACTGAAGAGTGTGTTACTGTCTATTTTGGCATGTTTGTTGTTTGGGTTAGGGTCATTGGCTGTTCCTTCCACTCTAGACCACGCCCCTACAGAGCTGTTCCACCCAATGATGCTGTGCAGAATACAGCAATGATCCTGAAAAATATGAAAGTGAAAAGTTTATGTTTTAATGAATATTCATGAGAGTCAAAATACCCCCCCCCCCACACACACACACACATACCCACCTCTTAGGCCATAATACAACAAAACTGTTCCACCTGATAATTTTGAAGCACAATCCATGATATCACTCACTGAATATTCAAAGAAGGAAAGTACCCCACACCCCTTAGACCAAGCTCCTACTAAGCCACTCTACATGACAATATTGTTTACCATACAGTTATCCTGAAAACTATCACAGTAGTGCTGATCACTAAGGGTTAATAGTGATCACTAAGAGTTTCAGAGGGACCAAAAATGAAGTACATTTCAAAGAATACCATAGACCAATTAATTTAATAGATGTAATGCCCTAAAGGGATCAACATTCAAACTTAATCTTCTCATATAACACTGAGTAAATAACTGTCAAGTCTAGAACTATTTGGAGTACATAAGTAACAGTGAGGTGAACTGGGATAGACACTCCAAGAATGTTTTAAGCTTAGTCAACTTGGACAGGGAATCAGTAAATGTTTTTAGGCCAGGTCACTTGGGATAAGGAATCAATGAGCATTTTAAGGTCAAGTCAAATGGGTTAGGGACCTAGTATTTTATGATCATTTTACTGGAATAGGAACTACAGGGCTCGAAATAACGGGGGCCCGTGGGCCCGATGCTCCTAGAAATTTGCTCGGGCCCGTAGCTTCTGCAGGGAAAGGGGCCCGGTTGGCTCCTAAATGTTTTAAGTCTAATTGTACAGTCTGCGCATGAACCTCTCCACCAACATGTCAACGATCGTACATCTCGCAAGGCCTGTGTATTTCGTATACTAACAGTCACTTGAAACCTGCGAAACATACACACTTCTGAAATCAGTTCACATCACTCATAAACAGTCTGCTTTGTCACAACACAGATGATCACACATGCAGACATTCAGTACACCGATGTCCTTCATAAGTAATGTAGGCGGTAGTTTTGGGCCACTTGATTTCTCGTTAGGCCCCTAGATTCCATGAGCTAGGGGCCCGGTTGGCCCTCAAAGTTTGAAGGCTTATTTCGACCCCTGAACTAGGTAAATATTCTGGGGTCAGGTCGATTGGGACAGGGACCCAGTAAGTGCTTTAAGGTCAGTCAATCTTGAGAGTAACTTAATGTTTTAAAGTCGGGTCACAGGCTCATATGGACAGAGTATCCTACACATACATTCCATGCACAAAATGTCACCACCATATGTACACATTTACCTGTACCAACATGGCTGTATCCTAATGGCTTCACTTGTCTGCCCTTGTTCAAGTGGTCTAGTATCCGCAAACTTTGCGAGAAACTTTGAAAATTTTTTAAATCAAAATGGAAGTCTCGGTTACAACCAACAATCGATATGAATCATAATTATTGGTACTTGTTTCTATTCACATGTGTATTTTGTCTGATACATTGCAAATCCATCATTACATTAAATCATTCAAACAATGGAGGCACTTTTGGTCACATGATCCTCTGTCCATATTTATACAATGTCTGTGGGTCAGGTCAACTGGAAAGGCATTCACTAAAAATTTTAAGGTCAGGTCATCCGATACAGAGAAAAACTATTCTATGGTAAGGCTGATCATCACAACGAGACTACACATCTCTATTGTTATGTCTTGGATTCAGATCTAACACAGACCTGAACAAATACAAAAAGCCCTGAAACAATGTTCTCTGGCTACGACAAGACACCACTGCTTACCTGTAATGTTGCACCTTCTAATACAAGGGACTCTCTAACTCTCACTCCAGGGCCAACAGTGGCTCCGGCACCAATGGTAACATTTGGGCCAAGCTGTGAAAGATCAAATCAAAATATAAACAACAGAGGTGTTACTTTGATATCTCTGAAATCTTTTGAGGTGTATTTGCTTCTCTAACTTGAGGGAACTTTCCATCCAGAATACTCTGTTTCCCCAACCCTTACATCTTGAGATGGAAATATGTATTGCAATACTTCTGTGACATGGTTGAAAGCTAAGAATAATGTCTAAACAAGAACTTCTCCAAGCTCACTTCTGTCAGAAAATAGAAAATGGGACAACTTCAGATGCTAATATTTTAAGCACCTAACATGGGAACTGAATGAAAGTTTTACCAGGTAAATTAGATTAAGTCCCTCTTTAACAAAACCAAAAGAGAAATTTGGGTTTAGACATTTATTTAAGTTAAATAATTGCACATTAAGTAATTTAGACACATGCAAACTCTTTGCAAGGTGAATGCTAATGCCAGAAAAGACTTAAAGAGGTAGGAGATTACAACTTCATGTCAGATGGCTTCCCAATTCAATATTTTAATGCAGGTAATTATTCACTGATGGAGTCAGTCTCAGATTATGGTATGGTCAACCTACCGTGGCTGTGGGATCCACTCTGGCTGATGGGTGTATAAAAACATCTCCGATTATTGTAGGTCCATTATCATTGGCTGTTGCAAGACGTTCAGGGTGAGTGGTATGATAAAGGCTCAAGTAAAGACGGTTAGCATATATTGCTGACCTTAGAAAGAAAATAAAAAGTAAAAAATAATCTAAGTGCTAAGTCCCACGGGTGTTCAACCATGGCCTACTTATATGCTTCTTTAAGTTAAACACCTTTGTCAGCAAATGTCAGCCACATAAAAAACCCCAAAACTTTACCAGACTTATGGCTATGGCCTGATTTCTTGATTTATTTTGACTATGAGTTATTAACCAAATTTGGGTTTCCATGAAGTTGAAGGCCACTCAGCAGACTTTCCAAATATGAGTATTTTTAAATTTCTACCTTTCCTAAAGAAATTCCAGTATGAATCCTCTCATTCAAGCTGCATACTATTAAATTTTGGTGTGATTTGGGTGTTTAACTCCAAAACTTGGGTAACAGGGGGGAAACATTTGAGACACCAGGGGCATAAACTTTGGAAATAATTCTCAGTACACTATTAAGCAGTGCAGAGACCAAAACAGCAAAACTTTAAATAAGTGACCTCTTGTAGGTAAAGTCTGTAGCTCCATGTACTTTAAAATAATATCATTGCACCTCAGAATGTATGCTATTGACGACAGATGCAGTGTTCTTGCTATGCTGTTTCTACAAGGGAGGAACAGTATGCCACTCCCTTCTGACACTGTCCCTATTCTGCTAAAAACTTCATGTTTCATGTTGAATTATAGAACACACACTGTGCAGATAATGGTCTACATGGTGCAGACATGATCAGCAACAGGGCTAAATGCAGTCACTCTATTGCAAAAATCGTATTCACAGTGGAAATACAAGCTTCAAAACAAAGAAGTATCACATTTTGCCAGTGCCTTGTTAGCTAGTCTCTACCCTCTTCCCCTGTCCACCTTCCCCCCTCTCTCTTTTTCAATGAAGATTGGGGACTGACTTACAAAGCTTCCACAATTTTGCAAAGAAGATCGAGCATCTGAGTAAGAAGGGGTTGGCCTGTAACACCTGGCACCTGTATTGCACCATCCTATTGTTAACTATTTTTGGGGTAATCACCCTCCCTAGCAGAGGACAATGATATCTTTGTCTTTTTATGTCTAGTGACTGAAGCAACCCAGCTAAGGTATGCTGCTTTGTATTGTGTGATTGTTGTGAACACTATTGGGCATGTAGAAGTGGGTTCAGCAATACGGTATATTTTGAGAGAAGTTGACTTACTTTACTCTGATATGCAGGGGAGTCGCCAGAGCATTTATCATGGGGGTGTGGTGCCATATTTGCCGACTGAGAGGAAACAAATGCCGACCAAAAGTGTTGATAAGCGATGCAGTTAGAGCTGAGAACCTTTAGTCCAACCAGTAGTGGTCCGACAGGACCTTCTCGAGTCACTAGCCGTACCAGGTGCCAGGATTTGCCCAACGGGGGAGGGGGGCAATGACCTGGAGCCCCGACAGCCCCGATGCCGTCGAGGGGTTGGTGAAGGGAGATGTGAAGAAAAGCTGTGTACTATACCATGCCATTGCGGGGCATGTATTGCATAAAATTTTGTACATGCTAGAGGAAAATAGTTCCACCCAATTTAAGGTTTTTCCCTCAATCTAAACTGTGAAAGTGCAAAGCGCCTGAAGCATGCAAAATTTTTGGGTAAGCTTACACCAAAAAGTATCTGTACTTATTTAAAGCTTATAAGGTCAATTGTCCAGGCAGTTGGGTCCTATCGGGCACAATTTACGTTGTACCTCCCTCCTCGAGTCACTAGCCATACCGAAAGACAGACTCAAGAGAACATTAACTTAGTTTAGCCAAATGAGATGAAATTCCCAGCATTTACATGAAACGATAAATTCTACTACTTAAGTTACTAGAAAAGATGGAAAAGGTTTGTTCCATATTTAGCTATTACTAACAAAACTGTGGAAGAGTGGGCAAAGCATACCGAAAATTTTGGGTTTTATCGAAGAAATGACCCTTTTGAAAGCTAAAATAAGTAAATCGACCATGGATGGAGACAGAATTTTCCCGACAGGTGGCCGGGCCATGCCAGCGACCCCAAGTTCTGACAGCCCCTATGTCAAGGGGGTGGTGAGAAGGGGATATGAAGGAGCCTAACTATCCCATGCCATTACAGAGTATATTTTGCACTATATCACTTAATATGTCAGCCAAGTTATACACTGATAGTGTTCTTTTGAGTCTGAATCGTGAAATTGCAAAGCACGCAAAAATTTTTGGTAGGCTGACACAAAAAACAGGACATCATTAAGAACAAAAAGAAAAACATAAACCCTGTAGGGGTTGTAGACTGTATCGAGGACAACATACATTATGTCGAAACCACCTGGACTACCCAATGAAATTGCCAAACATTGCTTCGTGACTCGTGAGTTGCTCACCAACTGGCCGTACCGCATGACACACACTAGAGAACAGCAACTAGGCTTTGCGATATGGGAAGAAATTTACGACCTCTTCATAACCTGTGTACCCTGAATACATGTTACTCCGTAAGGTTGACAGGATTTATGCTATCTAGTTGTGTGAATGGAACTATTGAAGAAACTGGAGTGACATTACAGAGCGCGTAGCACGCTGAAAATTTAGGGTTCTTATTACAGAAATTGTCTTCTTTTTTTCACTTCTTTTCCTCTTTCTTACCTCACATTTCCTTCATTTTGCCAACTGGTGCAGAATTTACTGACTCAGAGCCAGAATATCACAATGATACTGAAAAGCCCAATATTGCCGACAGAATATGTTTTAAATTTCAAGAAGCGTAGCTTACGGGCTTTGAAAATATTGTGATAAACATTGTCTACAAATGCATTCCAATCTCCTGTCTTCCGCCTGCACCAACCTCTTTCTCTTGCCCTGCTTTGACCCTCCCTCCCCTGTTCTTTTCCCTGTTCATTCAGTTTTTCTCTCTCACTCTTCTCTTTCCCCTTTCTTCTCTTTTACTCACTTTCTTCTTCCCTCTAACTTTCCTTCCTTTGCACTTCCCACTTTCCTTCATTTTGCCAACTGCGTGGATGATTGGGGGGTGTCACACCCCCCACCCCCCTCTAGCGACGGCCCTGCTGATACGTCAGTGAGTTAACAAGGGAGCTAACTGAGGCTGCAGTTAGTGTTATATCCTGTTGGTCTAAGTGTGGCCATTGACCTATATTGGCTTGGGTGTGGCCACTGACCTATACTGGCCTGGGTGTAGCCACTGGTGTATATTGAAGGGTAAAATGCAGTGTACCCTGAAGAATTATTAAAATTACAAATCTTGCCTCCATGAAAACCTGGGTGTGGCTATATTTAATGTGATAAGGCACCTCTGGATAAAGTTCTGAGAAAAGTTTTTAAAGCTAGACTGTCAGCAGGTGTTCACACAGAGACGGATAGGCTAGGGTGGAGTTCTATGTTACTTTGAATCATGTGAGTATTTTGTGCGCTTTGTGTAATTTTGGTTAAAATATTAATGTTTGAATGTGTGAATGTTTTGATATTTTGTGTATTAAAAGATCCTAAAATTAAGCTATAATAGTATATTGTTGAAAACATTAAAATGAAATGGGTATACTCGGTGCAATAGCAGTAACTTGCATGTACAGGAGGGTCAAATGGTTATAAAATAGCTTGTTTAGAAGGCTACAGCCATTGCATCCTTGCACAAGAAATTAAATGGGTTAAAGACTGTTTAAGTGATTATTTAATGTGTGATGAACAAGATAATGATGAGAAAATATGTTAAGACAGGTGAATGTCATTTTATAATGAGGAAACATATGATTGTGTATAGAATTAAAGTGACTAAAGCTGGGCAATACAAATACATTAATATTCGATAAGAAAATCATTGTAAGGTTCGGTGTTGATTCGTTACAGCCTACTTGAAGTGCCAACCATTGACCAAAGCAGGAGGCAGTACCACCCAACTGACAGGACGTGGTTACCTTCAGTGTAAACTTTATCTTTACTTTGAAAAAAAACTTTTGAGGTGTTTGGAAATGAAGAGTGGCTATGTCCCATCTCGAAAAGTGTTAAAATGAATGTGCTAATGTGTTAAATCTTGTTCTTCGAATATGCTGTGATATGGGAAGATCCATGTACTGTTGTTTGTATTGCACCTGTCAAGAAAGAATCTGGTGTGACACTAGCCTGACAGTGCCACATGGCCAACAGTCTAAAAATTCAATGTGCTCAGAGATGAGATATACCCAGGATAAATTAAACCATGGTTACAGGTTTAGTCTCTTGAATTCACTTACAAATTCTTGCATGATGGGAGTGGATATTACCTAGGAAATTGTAATTCAGCAAATTTTGGGTGATGTTTCAACAGGATACCCAAAATTTTGAGCTCAAGTGCTCTTTTGGCAACCTTGTTTGGCAATAAACCATAGCATGGAATGGTACTGCTAGATGTTTTTTACCCAGAAAGATGATTTCTGGGGCTCAATAGAAGCAAGGTATATAGTATAAAGTAGGCAGTGATTGCTGGAGTGTCACATAAACAATCCAAAAAAGACAAGTGAAATTTGTGATGGGGTCCAAAGTACATTCAACGAATAACAATAACTCTCAACCTGAGCTGTGCCAATTTAAATTTACAACTGAGAGGATTACTATACAGTGGCATTTCAGGGATGGAAATAAGAATTTCATCTTGCGTAGCAATATTGCTACGCATTTTCAGAATTGCGTAGCAATTTACCTCAAATTGTATAGCACTTTTGTGGAGGGTCCCCACTCGCCTCTTCCTGCCATTTGTTAACTTTTTTTACTGCGCCACAGGCATTCCCTGCATGATGACCTGAAGATGACCTTTGACTCCAGTCACTGACTATCATTGATAACCCCTTTAATGTCCATTCATCACTGAGTCCAGTTTACATGCCTTCAGATTTGCCCAAGCATTTGTTGTGGGGGAAGTCATACTTTTCCACTTTCTCGTAACAGTGTTATATATGGCCAATTAGTACCCCAGAAACTGTTAAAATAAAGTAAGAAATGTCGACAAACAATGATGTCATCCTATCCATAAATGACACTTTTCATGCATAGCACAATGTTAGAGAACAAATACAACATTTATAACCACTTTGCAACAACAATTATTGAACGATTTTAATGGGCTCTCCAGCTCTGGGAGCTTGCATTAACTTGTGCACAGATACACTTGCTGTAGGTTAGGCTCAATGTTTAACACGTTAGGCAGTGGAAAACGTTATAAGCCTTTCTGTAGAAAATTGCCCCGTAGAGAAAAATACTTAAGCTGAAACTTGCGAAAATATTTCAGATTCTCATTTGTGGGTGTGCTGCACATTTCACTGACATGATTTGGATATTCTTGACCAGTTTGGGTATTTTGGATGCTTTAATTTGGACGATCAGTTTGCTCAATTGAGACATACTGTCTACAGTATACACTGAGTGAAGAAAGCTGGATCTGGTCTGCGCAATCGTACTATGGACTTTTGGGACTAATATCTGTGCTCTTCATGTTTGGGATTTGCCACAATTTTGAGGACATATTTACTGATTCCAAGTTGACACTGCTAGAATATTAATGGTTTACATAATATTAGGTTAATGTTTTGGGTCAAGATTCTGAGGGATACAGTACGCTACAGAAATTTGTTACTTCAGACAAATCAATGTTGGTGCATACTGTTTCTGCATGTACTGAATTACTGCACGTGCACATGAAAGACACACACACCACGTGCTGCACTAGACAATATCTGACATGTACCGTGCTCTTCATTTGAAATTTGTTTTACATCCGAGTGATCCGACTTACATGGTGCTATGTTCGTCAGATACGAAGGGGAAATTTCTCAATTTTTTGGGATAAATGAAAAAAATGGGAACGGGCTGAAGACTTTCAAATCTTGGTTTTTTGTAAACAGTATTCTTGTGATGATTAAGGAGGGACTCATAGCCACAGCCACATCTGAAAATGCATCGCAAAAAATGCTACACATACTGAGAACTGCATCGCACGGAAGTGCACTTTGCATCGCAAATTGCGATGCGATACCGCTTATTTCCATCACTGCATTTTTCCATAAAACCTTGCCCCAATTGTTATTTGTGTGGCCGACATGCGTTGGAGGTTCCTATTAAAATAAGTAGGGAAACCAAAAGGGAAGTATTTTACCCAAAGTTGGGTGTGATTTCCTTTAAGGAATATTCCAACAATAGATGCTAAAATATTTCCACATTTAGTACATACCCTGCTGATTTGATCTGACTCCAGAATCTGTTTGTCTTATAGACAAAAAGTTTCTTGGAACCTGCCAGAGGAGAGAGGATATCCTGTTCCAACCTGATGCAGTCACGGACAGGATTGATGTAGTCACCACCACTGGAAGAATAAAGGACAGATGGTCCAAAGTTAGTCTCTTATCAAATACAACATTGAGAATGACAAAAGACTCTTATGAATCTTAAAAGGTACAGCAGGACTTAGCCATACCTCTGCAACCACTGATAATGCACAATTTAACAATGAACTTCCTCAGCTAGAAAATATCACAAGGAAAGGTGTAAACCTTTTGTAAGATTAAGATTCATGTAAGACTTCACATGAGGCTTGGAAAAGTATAACAAGATTTAGTTAGCCAACCCTGGGTGACCACTGATATTGTAAAATCCAAAGACCAACTTCCTGTAGACCTGAATAAGTAATCAATATGGTGAAGGTGTGTATCCTTGTATTAAATTGAAAAGAGAAGATTTACCCTTGAAATTAGGCAAACAAGTAATGTAAAATGTCACACTGAAAGCTAGCAAACAGATTTCCATAACTTGATATGTTTATATGCAATTTAATGCATTAATTACTGAAGAGGTGCACGGCTACTTTACATCTCTCAACAAAGCTATGTTGTACCCCTTTAAAGAGTGTATTACATAGAGCTAGCTGATTCAACAAAGCCATGTTGTACCCTTTAAACAGTGCAGTACATAGGGCTAGCTGATTCAACAAAGCTATGTTGTACCCCCTTTAAAGAATGCAGTACATAGGGCTAGCTGATTCAGCAAAGCCATGTTGTACCCTTTAAAGAGTGCAGTACATAGGGCTAGCTGATTCAATAAAGCTAGGTTGTACCCCCTTTAAAGAATGTAGTTCATAGGGCTAGCACTTTCAAGAGTGCAGTACATAGGGCTAGCTGATTCAACAAAGCCATGTTGTAACCCTATCCATGAAAATAGAACTCTCAAAGCTTACTTGAAAATATCTGCTTGGTTTTGAAGAAAGACAGCTCCAATGTGTGTGAAGATTTCAGGTGTCAACAAATACAGTCCACAGTTGATTGTTGTGCTGACAAAGGTTTGTGGTTTCTCTACATAATGGAGGACCTACAAGAAACATTGTTGAAGAGAAATGAAGCTGTGATAGGGCAGCATTGTCAAAACTACATGTTTGCCATAACGTTAGTCAAGTTTTTAAGAAGACCTCCAAAAATATTAACAACTTAAGATCAGTGATCTGCTGCTGCTGTTCTGCCCTCTGACCAGGAAGCAGAAATACTGACCACTACTAAGCTCAGCAAGTGCTATATTTGACTGAGACTGATTTCAGATAACAGTGTGAACAAAGTGGTAGTTTCTCACTTCCCAGGATATGTGCCTTTTTCCAGTCCTGCATGCTAATATCTTGATATCCACTTCCACCAGGTCACTATTGTATAGATCATAACCTTTTGATTATGGGTACAAAAGAATTCACCATAGTACAGGGAATGTATATTCTGGTGTATTTTCTTGTCTTTATTTGTAGGAAAATTTGTAATCTTTGAAAAGGTATCTTCCCAACTTCTTTGTTGTGTATACTATTGGACAACCTGCCCCAAGCCTGGCAAGATGCATGGTAAGTAAAGAAGTTCCACACGATATGGTGTTAATAGGAGTCAATGGTTTGCAGTGGTTCTTCAAATAACTATTAAACTTTTTAAAAAAATATTAAACATGAAAAAAAATAGACTATATTTTTTGATATGATAAACAGGAAGTAAATCTAAGCACTCTGATGAAAATTTAGTTCAATTACCTTGTTCTTTCTCAAGATATTAGCATATGAATTTCATCGTATTATTTTTTATGAAATGTGAACTTGAGGTTAGCAGGTCCTTCATATATTGTAAAGCACAGACACAAGTTAAGTCCACTATCACCTTTTTTAGAAGTACTGAAGTTGTTTTTACCTCATGTGAGTCTTCATTTTCAACCAGGCATCCATACTGGAGGGACTGCTTTCTTGTTGCCTTTGGGAGAAAAATAATGGAATGGTTAGTTGAGTATATCGATTTGTTTTACTAAAACTTTCAATAATAATAATACATTGGAATTATATAGCACCAAATCAGGGCCAAAGGCGCTTAACAAATACGAACGACTCAATTACAATCAAAGGAAAAAGTAAATTTTGAGTCTTTAAATAACTCTTAAAAGGAGAGAGTTCTGTGCAAAAACAAACATGGTCAGGTAACTGGTTCCACAAATAAGGAGCACAGTAAGCAAAACATTGATATCCATAAGCTTTTAGCCATGGATTGGGAAGAGACAGGTAGGCCTTGTCAGAGGAATGAAGAGGAACAATAGTCAATGCTTGACCACAAATCACACTCAAATATGTGACTGAAACTATTACCTACATTCAGACACAATCTTTCTCAGAATTTACTCTTTTTTGAGTTTTATTACTTCAATTTCTGAATCTGGACTCAATGTAACCAGTGAAGATGGGCAGAGCATCACTTCGCAACAAGGTGGTACCAATGCCAGCTACCCTAGCTTGCGGCGCTGTAACTAAAACCTACCTGACCAGAGAGAGGAACAATCTTTTAGACCCCTTGAAATCCTAAAATGGCACATACTGGTACTACTCAGAGAAAGTATTCTTCTGGTATCACCTCCTTGGACTCCCTCAGTCCACCATCCTGACCAAAGCCTTAAGAGTACTGCTTGAATATAATGTATCATCAATCAAAACAAAACTGAGTAAACTAAAAATTTCCTTGATACCATAAAAGGTACTTACAGTATCAGTTAAAACTTAAACTTTCACTAACATTGTAATGAAAACATTTGTATCTTATGTACATACCTTATTTCATGTTGGCCAACATATTAACAAATCTCATGGAAGCCAAGTTTCATTTTTTCCTGCTTACAACCCTGCTAATATGTAATACTATATGCACAGACTGTCCCAAGCTCTCAAAATATGGAAAGTTTTTCAATCCTGATTTCAGTTGTGAGTATAAATACTGAACAAAAGGCTAAGATTTACATCACCAAATCTGCTTTCATGTCTTTCTTTTATTATTAATTATGTTTGTGTTCCAAATCCTATTATGTCATTCTTTGGGTATAAACACAACATTTACTTTCCTACTAAATTAAATAAATTTAATAATAATATAATAATAATGTCTGGAATTTTTTATAGTGCTTTAGCATCAAAGGGCTTCACACAAATGTCTCCCCTGGTAAGTGACAACATGTCCAAGAGACAGTCTTTGAGATGGCTGCAGCAACAATTAGCACCAGATGACAAATTACCTCACAGGTACAGTACCCATTTAACTCCTGGGTGGAGAGAATTAAGATAAAGCATCTTGCCCAAAGACACAATATTATGGATCAAGCAGAATCCTCACCAGCAACTCTTAGATCACAAGTATGAGATTGAAGCAATAGTCCATTATACCCTCTAATGTGTTGCCACTCAACCACGAAAATCAGTAAATTGAATTACAGTAATCTACTAAATTAAATATCCCTGAATTTTGCATCTAATCAAAGTTTGAATTATGTAGAGAAATCTTTACCTCTGTAGCTAACATAGTAAAATGCTCCCCACTGTGAACTTGCTGGTGAAAATTCCACATTTCAGTAAGCGGGAAATCACAACATGTATCGCCATTAAAGACGAAGAAAGCTTCTGGTTTGCCTGCTAAGATCTGATCTCTGAAGTGATAAAGGCCTCCAGCAGTTCCAAGAGTTGTGTATTCTTGAAGATACCTAATAAATAATATTCAAGCAATTTCATTATAGCTCAAACTAATGTTTGAGCAAAGAAGACTCCATGAGTGTACATGTAAAATAGCATGTTTAAACTTTTCATGAAGACTAATTTTACTACCTGAGGCTCTTTGGAAATTTTAAGGTATTCTGTTTTCCTCGTTGCAATGTTTTACCATAAATTTTGAGCATGAGTGAAAACAACTTCCAATCAATGTAAGTCTCAAGTTTCTACACGATTATAAATCTCATTCCTTTCAGGGTTACAGAAATATTTAATTGGAATCTACTAAGTACTGTAGTATTATCACAACTCTTTTTTTTTCAATGTTGTACTGGATTGACTTGGTAGATTTTCTTTTACAATTGTCCTCAAATTTTATCTTGCTGCACCATGTAAAAAAGGTTTGGGAAGGGGGGGGGGGGTAAGTTGGGCATTTAGTTGGGGTACAGTATGGGTGTTCTTTTGTTTAAGTGTTTAGGTTTCTCCTGGGGTTGGTCTGTTCCTATCTGTCTCTTTTGTGTTTACTTTTTACAGTAGTGTATTTTCCTGAACACTGTTGTATTGTAGTTTCCATGATTTTCCTTTCCATTTTTCTGCATTTTTTCTGCATTAAATATACCTAGTGTATGTACACTTAACACAAAACAGTATAAATCGGACAAAAAGTGGCCAAAATCACTAAACAAATCACATTCAAACTCTAATATGGTATATACTGTTGCCTAAAATGATTAATCTTGATGTAACAGCATGATTTTCTTCTTTAGACTTTGAAAAAAAGCATAAACAGTCCTTGTTAACAACATTTTATTCAATGTAGCAGAATAGGTTTTTGCCGTTTTTTCCATTTTTCGGCAAAAACCTGTTTTTACCGGGATGGTTTTTACCGGTAAAAACCACCGGTAAAAACCGCCTGTGGCAAAAACTGCCAACCCTGTGTTTAATATATCAAGACCACTACTACCTTTGTCTTTTAATGATCACTCATAGACTTGTATAATTTTTCCCCTTAACTGATGACGAATACAAGTAATATTCAGGGTTTACACTGACCCGGGCACCCGGGTCAATGACGCACAACTTTTGATTTTGATGCACAGACATAAAACCTCTGGGGTCAAAGTGACGCACAGTTTATTCACCCCAACAATCAGTAATGATAAAACAATTTCGCCAATACTTTAATAGTGCAAATTTACTCACAAAATTCAGCACTTTCCAGTTCCCAACTTTGTTCTGTGAGACATTTTCCCCCTCTCTGTATGTTCTAATAAAAATCTGAATAAAAAAAGTGTATCGCTGCAACAGTACAGACCTACCACCATTCCCACATATACATTTGTGCCTAGTTTACTGCACCCACATGCACCTAGTTACTTGATTAGACTTGACTCGAAACAAGTGCACGTGTATTGTAAACAGATCACAGATAGCAACATGCGTAGATGATGGGAGTGTTCTGGTTCTTAAATCAATTTCAGTTGTAAACATAAGGCTAGACTGGGGACAAACATACACTAGCCTAACATGATCAGTACAGGGCTTGAAAATAAGCTTTTCCTCTCTGGAACTCAAAACAGCTTCTGACAACCTTCATTTTGAAGCTTTTCTGGAGCTGTTTTACCATTGTCTGGAGCTGTTTTCAATTTTTCAAGGAAACCACTGTTCCCTGCATTTAACATCCTCTAATCACTCCTAATGTTACTTTTGTACATTTAGTAAAAGAAATTCAAAATATAAGAGACAGGACAGTAAGACAGAGTATTTCTTGGTGTAACACAAGGCAGCACTATAAACAC
Source organism: Holothuria leucospilota (assembly GCA_029531755.1). Lineage (NCBI taxonomy): Eukaryota > Metazoa > Echinodermata > Holothuroidea > Aspidochirotida > Holothuriidae > Holothuria > Holothuria leucospilota. The sequence continues at coordinate 13,775,523 of CM055983.1, forward strand.
GGTGTGGTCATTCCATCTCAGAAAAACTAGGAAGGGGACAGAGGGGTGAGGGGGGGGGGGAGCTGGATGCATTTATGTGGCAGCTTTGGGTTGCCTCCATTGGCACCTTAAATATGGAGAAGGTGGAGGCAGGAGTTCACAAATTCTGTCCCCTGCCCTGTGGCTATGGACTCATCTTTGATTGCATGGTGCAACATTCCAACTCCACTTTTTTGGTGTAATTGGGCACTTTTGTGCAGGGAATTTTTCTGTGATTTTGAGATTGCTTGCCTGATGAACCTGGCGCTATTTTTAGCTCCAGACAGACACCCACTTTTTCGTTTTTCTGGAGCAATCGTGGCAGTCTCTGGAGCTTTTGCTCCAGAGCTCCAGTCTATTTTCGAGCCCTGCAGTAGTAAAGTAGATGTTACGTGGGACATCAGTGACGTAAGACACATTGCGAGTCTCTGTACACTATGTCTGTGCATGGTATTAAATAAAATCCAACTCTATCAGTATTTCACACCGTACGATAACTGATGTACAAGTATGCAGATATGAGGCCATGTATTACACAAAGCTCTGCTGTAATTTACATCGATGTAAATGTCAGTCATAGAGTAGTATTATAAGAACTTACAATCCTGCTCTATGATGCCAGTAAACTTCGCATTTACAGCAATGATCGAATTGTACAGAGAGGACTACATCGTAGGCTTCCCTGTACATGCATATTTGGTAGAAACACTGCTAGCACTAAAAGCATGTGTTTCAATTCTCTAGTTTTCTAATAGGAAGTCTGGTGCACAGTGCGTGTTTGGTGGGAAAACTTTACGATCATAATCCCAGTACATGGGAAGTTTCCAGGTACAGTGTATGACCTAAGCTACAGTCTGCATGAAGGATTTTATCACAGAAGTGAATTCCTACCTTGTTTCAGTACGTTTTACGTTGCTTCGCCTAGGCAAAAACAGGAATAAAGTTTGTTGCATTTAACTAAAATTTATTTTGACCCCTTCTTTTTCAGTTTTGACTCTTGTAAATTTATTCTAAAGGGTCAGTGACTCCTGAAAAAAATGATGAGTGAAAACCCTGATATTCAATCTTATGTTTCAACAACTTCCAGCACAGCTGTTTGCAATAGGAGGGACATGGTTTCTCCACCACCACATCCTCCCCTCTAAATATATAACAGAAAGTAAAAGTCACTCACACTTACATCTATTCTCAACACAGTCATATTCAAAGCAAATTACTAATATTGGGCTTTACTATCCAGCTTTAGCAATCTCCAGTTTTACATGTACTGTATTCCATTTATTTTGATATGTATGTGAAAATCCATGCACTCTTGTAAAAGTTTTATTCAATTCTCATGTGTGGTTCTTGAGTAGATAGAGCTACTAAAATGAACTCGAAAAAAGCAGGAACTATGTGATCTCCTCACATTGATCAATGCTTTATTTGCTCTACTTCTCAATTTTGTGTTCTGACCTTGAAATAGAATGGGTTCTGAGTTTCCAACAGGGAATGCAAAGTGTGCAAAATTCCCATGCATCTGACACATTTCCATCACAAAAGCATGAGTTTATGTATATTACATACAACAGAAAAATGGTAGTATTAAGTTAACACTTACAGTATGTGGGTTATGATGTCATATATGCTTGTTTCTCTGCTCATTTCTTGAGAACCACAAATATGACATGGATGTAAAGGTTCTATACCGGAATGCTTTGATTAAACTTACCATGCTAACATCCCTAAAATAAATAAATAAATTTTAGCTTAAACTCTTCTTTAAAGTGCCTACCTACTCTGAGTGAAACTGCTTTGCTGTACAGTGAGCAGACTTAAACTTATCTGAACAATGTAGAGCTGGCCATGAATGTAGCCTTGTGTCAGATGAAAAACTGAGAATAGGAATGCATAACTGAAAACTGAATGAATCTCTAATGGGTAAGTTTAAATACCTCAGACTGATGTTAAGTTCCCTTTGAGTAGATGATATAAACCGGTTAAGAGCTTCACTTGGTTGATATGCCCCAATCAAGATAACTTCCTTGATATCTGGAATCTGGAATTAAGAAAGAATATGGGAAGTTGGGGAGACCACTTTTACCCATGGGTGGAAAGAATGGTAAGTGTTCATATCCGCAAAATGAGAGTCTCTGGAGAATACTTTGGCCAATGAATCTGCAGTAAATGTGGCAGTTTTGCATGTGAAAACATGTCCAATTTGGGGGTTAATTTGATTTACTTGCTAGGAAATAAATATTCTTTCCATCCCTGCTTAAACTTACATATACCCAAACACTAAGTAATATCAATAGTTTTGTATAATTTTTCATATTCTGAAACACCATGAATATTCAGAGGTGATTTGGAAGTACATTACCTGAATACATGCTTCTATGTGATGGTAAATAATTGGGAAGCCAGCCACTGGAAAGAGAGGTTTGGGTAACTCCAGAGAAAGAGGGCGAAACCTTGTTCCTGAAGCAAGGAAGTTCAAGAGTGATACAGGTTAATAACATTGAACAATAGCCACTGAAACAAACTCTTGTGCACAAACGTAAATTTCTGATATGCCTATGGGAATGTTTCTCTTTCCTCAATCCTTGCATATCTGGTTCTGGTTTTGGTTCTCATGTACAATATTCAGTTCTCCAAAGGTGAACTGTATATCACATCACAAGATTGCTCTTTCCAATTGTAAGCTAGTGGTCTAACAGAAGTTTCCAGCTACTGTACAAACTGTAGCAAAGGTGTTTCTTTTTTGTTTTTGGTCACTAGCATGCAGGATCCCTTTAACCAAACCCATTCTTACAGTACCTTACCACACCAGAACGTGATATTTAGAATAATTACCTATCCATGACCTACAGCCCCACCCAATGCCTTCATGTTCATGGCCAAAAAGGTCAGTACATCCCTAGCCATTCGGAGCTGAAATTTAGCACTTGTCCTATCGTCGGTGATGGGTAAAAATGGCATTGGACAACCACTTTCTCTCTTTGCGACGGACGAGTAGATTTATTTTGTAATTGAATAGTTGACTATATCAGCAAGAAATTATGTCATAAGTATCTACTTAACAAGTGGTATTGAGACAATGGTATGAACTACCATTCATCATTGAACCATAGTAATAAAAATGTTTGTTTTCTGTGGCAGAGACAGGATATACAATTGTTCATCTTTTGTTTTTCACATTCATTTGGACAACCAAAAAATATTTCGGACAACCTAAATTTGCCTTTAACAACCTGAGAATATTCTTTTAAAATAAGACCTGGCTATGCTAGCCTCTAGAGTAGAACAGAAAGGTACTGTAAGTGTAACGTGACTACAATAGGCATACATGGCAAGATGCAACTTAAATATAATGAACTGAATGGAGTGTTTATTAATAGCCAAAGGAAACACTGTAAATGATTAACGTACAGTAGAAGAGTTGTTAGATGTAGTTTCTTTTGCGTACAGTGTACACAAAAAGAAGTCAAAGAAGTTTTGGATGTTTAGTTGTAAATTATTTACTTTGCTGCAATGTTTGACAATTTCTTTGCATAGAGTCCAAGATATTGATTTGCAAGTCATCACTGGTGAGCCTATATATGCTAATAAAAGTCAGTACATCTCGATGCATTATCACACCGTACTGTATTTGCTAGAATATGTATGCATAAATGAAGTATGCACTTGAGACATAGTAGGTACCTTAAGTAGAATGTTAAGTTCAATCAATTGATCATGCATTCTAAATGCTAAGTTAAATGTGTAGTCAAGGTGTGATTTTTAAAATGTATGCACCACCAGCATTGCATATTCTTCAAATGACATCACAAACAAGCATTCTGTTATCCCTCCACCCCAAATAAAATTGACCCATAGCAAAATTTTCAGGTTTCACCATTTCAATTTACAATATTAAAAGACTTAAATAAATATTAAAAATAAATAGGTGAGAATGTCTGTTGCAAAGTTTTCACTCAAAATTTTGATAGGAAAGAACATTTTCTTTATTTTCAACACAATAATTCTTGACTTTGGTTAATAAAAGTGTGTTTGCTCTTTTTTAATATTGATTGACTCAAGGTTCTGTCAGAAATTTTGTGTTGTGTGCTGTCACCTTCAATTCAAAATTCAGTTTTTAGGGATTGTTCTTTTCAAACACAACCAAGGGAGTGCCTGCACAATACAACACTCTGATTAAAGGGTAACCCTGAAGAATCACACTAGAGTTCCTTGTAGTCTACCTGGTTCCTACTTCTGGTACTGTATGTTTGTTGAACTGAACTCTGTTCATTGAGCAGCTGTGTGTTGGTGTGACAAGGTGTCATACCTGAACATTTGATCTACAGTACTCTTAGTCTCTCGTGCACTGAGCCCAGACATCTTTTCTGTGGAGGTGAAGTTGCAGTTCTACTGTCCCAGTGAACTCAATCTCTCTTTCAGTGAACCTCCTGTAAAGTATTGAGTGCCTGGATTTTGTTCAGCTTAATATTTAAACCCCTTTCAAGCTTTTCAAATTGAAAAACTGTCACAATTTTATGCCAGCTGCTAATATAACATTATTGGATTTTCTTCAAGTAAACAAATCCTCTTTTTCAACAACTTTATGTTAACATGTCAAATTAATGATGCCAATTTCACATGCAGTCCACAATTTGTTCACTGTGATTGCAAAGTGGAAGAAAGGAACACCGTACCTTCAAAAAACCTCAAAATGCACTTTAAAACAGAATGTCAGTTTTCAACTTTTCACTCCATACAAAGAAAAGTGTTCGAATGAGTTTTGAGTTCTAACTAAAGAATAGGGGAAATTTTCCTATGTCGGTCTAGATGAGTCCTTCATCTTGAACCTTCTCTGTACAACTGCAGAATACCCTGCAAGATTAAGCTCTGTTTTTTTTTACAGGCTACGGGCCATGCAGTAGCTCTGCATATCCCCAATGACAAGTTAACCTCCACTCTTGTCCCAAGAACATCAAAGCCAAGTCCTATCTTACACTTGTTAGGCCTCTCCTAGAGTAGTTATACTCTGTCTGGGACCCATATATACTGCCTCTTCAATCAACGAAGTTGAACAGATACAATGCAGAGAGTTTGCAATGATTACTCCTCCCATAGTAGTGTGAATGAAATGTTAAAGGAACTAGGGTGGAACAGCCTTAAAGGGGAACTATAGTGGCCATTTGACCCTTTACATATGTGTAGTATACATATAAATACTACAGATAATCTCTACCTGGTGGACCTTACATGAAACCTTTATTAAGAATAATATATTTCAAATTTCCCTCGCTTGCTGGCATGTGCGCAGACATATTCGAAAGAAGACGACTAGACATCAGCTGATTGCTGACGTACAACCTGCACCTCACGATTTCCAAAGCAAAATGTTGCCAGCTCAAATAAATTTAAATAGGCCTTCTTAATTTTTCTGAGTGGTGGTTCAAAATTTCAAAATTATGTATTTTAAATCATAAAAAATATAGAAAGTATAACAAAAACTTCTGTGGGATTTTTATGCCCCATAGCTGAAAATACTAAATAGTTCTTGCCCATTTATTTTTCGTAGTATTGCAAGAGGATGCTATCAAGGAATACTCTGTTTCAGTGGTTCCATTTTCCGAGCCCATGATATCACGCTGAAGGGCTGTGTTCATGCGGTGTTTGGATAGTTCTTCATAAAGATTTCTATACGTAAATGATGATTAATTGTTTTTACTCTTATGTTACCATAAGAACATTAAGAGATTCAACTCTTCGGTAGTAGTCATGAAAACTTAAGGAAACTCTGATCCACTGAGGAAATTTTTGTCTAACTTATGGAAACACTATTCTCCTTAAAACACCTATACGTGTTCGCGAGGGCCAAGCATTCGTTCGAGACGAAAGTCTTGTGATATTTTCTGATTTAGTGCATATAATGAGGATTTTGCGTAGACACTGTGAAGTACGATATCGATTATTGCATATTTGGTGGAGTACTGGCCTCATTCTTTTAGCAACACCTTGAAATGTCAGTCGAGAGTTGTATTTGAGTCTGCCGGAAGCAAGCCTAACCATTCTCCGCGATGTGTTCCCATCATGGCTGCCTCGAGCTATCGGTAACAGGCACAGCATTTCTTTTTGGTTGAGTAAGCTTCAATCAGACGCATTTTGTCTGGTAAGAGACTTCTGTGTATTGTTTGAATATTTTACTTTGAATTTTACAACTTTTATTGGCAGATTGGCTGTTGAGAGTTTAGAAAAATCTATAACGTTTTGACAAGTATGATCGAATCCCTTCGGACTACGGCGATGCAGTGCAGTGGTCAGTACCGTACCATACATGTGTGTGATACACCATATAGAGTCAATATGGATTTCGAGCTGCACTTATAGTGTAGGGTGAAGGATTTTCTCGAACTTTTTAACTGGTTAAAAATCATACGTAACAAGTAAGAAGAAGGCTGTATGATGATATTAGATAGTAATGTACAGATTTCTGGATTTTAATGGCAAATTTAACCGCTACATTTTTTGAAAATTAAAGATAGTTTTGACGTTACCGTGAATACTGTAGGTGTGTGCTTAAAAACTACACAAGCAGTTGTTGTAAAACCCGCGGCGAGGTGCAGGTGTGACATCACAGTTCCGTTGCATTGTGGGTAATTTCACAATATCATGACTGCCTACGCAGTGGCGTTTAGTGAGTTTCAAAAATTTTTTTGAAAAATTCGAGTTAAATAAGATATTGAGTTATATTAGTTGTTAATGGTATCACAATGCTTGGAAAAATGTGTTCTTAATGTTGTACTTGCTTAGAAAGCTGTACAATCGTTCCCCTTTAAAATAGAAGAAACAGACTTAACAACTCTCTACAAGGCTAGAATGGGCCTTCTTGCTTTACCAGAGAAAAACCTCTTGCAACCAATCGTTCGTCCCTCAAGGTATCAACATCACAATTGCTATGTACCAATTCAAACTAACAAGGACTGCTACAAATAGGCCTATTGCTTCTTCCCTCATACCGTCAAAGACTGGAACTTCCTTCCGCTTAGCGCAACACAACTGGAAGACAAAGCAGTTCAGGGATTCTGTCCTGAAGTTCATGTTCCACATAGGACTAACTCAGCATGCAGACACCCAACCCTGCACATACAGTATGACCCCACCAGGAGTGTTTTGCAGTGTTTTTCCACATCCACATCCTAACCTGCATTGGCTAGATAACAGGGAGTTACATCAGAAAATTGGCTTTGTATCCCCATGTAGCCTCTTTAAGACACAATTTGAATCCTGACTACATATCATCATACCGTAGCCTTGTAAAGGACCCCATTGGCTAGATACTGCATATCCCCATAGCCCCTTGAAAACATATTTTGGTGATGGAAATTGAGTTTTGAAGGGATATTGTTTGGCGGAGTAATTATAGAATACAAGTCCACACATGTGACAATGTTCTCTGAGTGGATTCGAGGATTCGTGGATACGGTCTTGCTTCCCCACCCTGAGCTATTTGAGAACGACACACAACACACTGGGTTTAGAGACAAAGTATTACGAAGTCCAGGGAAGGAATCCCTAAGTGGATTCGCGGATACGATCTTGCTTCCCCACCCTGAGCTATTTGAGAATGACACACAACACACTGGGTTTAGAGACAAAGTATTACGAAGTCCAGGGAAGGTATCCCTAAGTGGATTCGCGGATTCGTGGATACGGTCTTGCTTCCCCACCCTGAGCTATTTGAGAACGACACACAACACACTGGGTTTAGAGACAAAGTATTACGAAGTCCAGGGAAGGAATCCCTAAGTGGATTCGCGGATTCGTGGATACGATCTTAGTTCTACACTCTAAGCTATTTAAGAACGAAAAATTGAGATCGAATCCGCCAATCCGGATTCTAGGAAGAAATAAACAGTGGACCTGCATTCTATAATTGTACCTGTTTGGCTTCTCACAAAAAATGACTTCCGACTCTGTATCCCTATAGCCTCTTAAAAAGAAAGTTGCTAAGATGTCCCATTCATGACCAAAGAATAAGTAATTCTCAAATTATTTTGTTGACTAATTGCTGGACTCCCGAGCGGCCGAGCCTTGTTTTCCCATAGCTGCATGCCTAGGCTATTGCATTATATGCAATTAGCCTACTCCACCTTCTCTGTTGCATGTTTTGACTTTTGAAGATTGAAGCGTGTCTCTATTCTCCATGTATATTTGCGCGAATCGAATGCGCGATTCTTTACAAAAATATCAGGTGAAAAAGTCCGGGACACTGAATTCCACGCCTTTGCTGTAGCCTAACTTGGACTACTTTTTCACAGTTCGCGCAATCAGTACCAACACAAAAGTAGGCAGCTTGCTCGAATATTGAAGGACTGGGACAAAGATTGTTAGCAAACATTAATTTCAAAGGATTAATTAAACACACAAAGCATGATAAAATATGTATATTTCTTACCCTTTTGTGGACCTCCAATGAGAATTACTGCCTTCAACATCTTGTAAGGCTCTCGGCTTCGAGACTTTCCAATTCCAGAGACTAGCTAGGCTACTTGCTGAACTGTGCGTCGGTAGCTGCTGACGTGGGGCGACACTTGGCAATTCGAATTTCGGAAGTCGATTCCTTTTCAGGCCAAGCTGTGCCAAATGGTCGATTAGATAAAAACGCCAAATTATAGGAAGTCGTTGGTGTGGTTGAATTCACTGTGGGTGAGTGCTTGTTCACAGGCTGATGTTCAAGTAATAGCTTGAACTTTGAAGGAATTAGTTTATCCAGAGAAATTGAAAGGAAGCACGCCCAATCGAGAGCTGAAAATGGTAGGCGCATGTCATAGGCAGGGGTCAGCTATATAGGGGGCACTGTGCCCCTAATTTTTTGAACACCCCTCAATTCATCGTGGAGTTTGTAGAAATAGTTCTGCAAAATTCTGCCTTCGGAGATTCGGGAAATAATTGTTCCCCCTTCTCAGCGGAGTTCCTACCGGGGGGTATATGGGGGTGCTACACACCCCAGAAATTTTCAGTGTCGTCTGACGGGAAAATTTTGGAATGATACCGTATATCAAAGTATTTCAATTAGACGCAAAAAACGTGATGCAGTGGCGCCATCAAGAGGGAGTATGGGCATTTTCCCCCCAGTCATAGCCGAATTCCCACCCCCAATCCGCTTCAGTACAAAGGTCAATGGGGTGGTGGTGAGGTTATGGGTCTGTTTTCATCATTTTCTATTACAAATAGTTCTGAGACTACCAAAACTCTCCCAAGTCCTTCACAAACTAGCAAAATTTTCGCGCGCTCCGTGCGCTTCCAGCCTCACCTCCGCATTGCTCTGCTAGATATTAGGCCTATATCGTGTAAAACCTTCATTGGTGAGGGTCTTACAATAAGGCTGATATAGCTCGTGTGCACGATATGAGTAATTGTGAGTACAGCATTGCACTAATGCGAAGCCGGGAACTCAAGGGAGGATATATTTTATAAAAAGTGAATTACCATACCCCAGGTATAGGAACTCCCCTGGGAAGGGAGCACAATTATTTCCCTTTTGATGGCGCCACTGCATCACGTTTTACGAATTACCAGGCAGAAGACTCACCCTCTGATTGGCAGATAGGCCTGCCTACCTGTACATTTGTTAAGGAATGGAGGGTGTCTCGGTGCAGAAGCTGCATGCAACTTTTGTCATGGAAATGGTTTAAATGCAAAATTTCGGCGTGGTCACGGTTTGCACTCCACATCTCATAACTATATTAGAGTAATAAAAAATGCACGTAATTATTCTAAAACACTTTTCCGAAATATAGAAGTACATCCCCAACCTCTGTAGGGACCGCGCATATAAAGGCGGACCTTTGAGAACTCAGATCATGAGAAGCCAGTAAGGTATCATTTGTAGCATGATGTGAAACTTGACTAAAAGTCGGCCTATGTTTTTGTCCTTACACAATTTTGAAAACTCGGCGAGCTTCGCAAGCACCCATTATCCGTAGATGATGAGTGTACATCTTACTAAGAAAAGGGATTGTTAGTCCCGGCACTCTTAATTTGCTTATTCCTTCTTTCCCCTCACGCTCATCTCGGTTGGCGCACACGGAATGTCTAAATTATCATTGCTCATGTTAGTATCACCATTTTGTAATCATTACCGCACAGCTCCCAGGAGGCCCAGTGCCGTTCTGGAGGGGGTGCCCATGCCACAACGAAAATATTATTAAATAGTGAGAATTTCTAAGCACGTAATTAGTTCAAAGATTTGCTAATATAGCAATATTTTGCATCTTAGCCACCTTACCTAAACAAAAAGTTCTTAAGGGGAGGAGTTGTCACCCTTCCACTTAGACAACACACCCTTCACTTGTACCCAAGCAAAAATAAGAATTCACTAAATTATGAAAAATATTCAACACATGATCACTTCAAAAATTCGCCAAAGATAGTACCATTTTGCATCTAAGCCAGCTTAAAAGGGGACACCCCTACCTCACCGGGAAGGCACCTGCACGAGGTAACAAAGGATCTGCCCCAATGTGCAAACTATCGCAGTTGTGCACATGTACAATTTTACACCGACTTCATGGATTCGTCTCAGATCGGATTACGACATCATCTTCCGTGGTGCCCCCCTTACCCATCACCAACTCCTGGCGGCGCCACTGACAAATGTGCGCTTAAAGGAACAACGCGCACAAACAGTATTTTGCCCCTCACAGTTTTTGCTTCCCCCTCCCCCACACACACACTTAAAAATTCCTGATGCTTGCCACTATAATAGCCTGTATTTCTTACCTCTTTGTGGACCTCCAGTGAGAATAACTGCCTTCAACATTTCGTAAGGTTCTCCTTTCCTATTCAGGCCAAATTTGTTCCGAACGACGATAGAAAAACACCAGTTTACAGGAAGTCGGTGGGTGGATTCATGGTGTAGTACTATACCAGGAAGCTGCACTCCCTCACCGAGTGCTCGTTCTCTCATGTTCAAGTTACAGCTTGAGCTTTGAAGGAATTGGATTTATCATACTTAGGAAGCACGCCCTATCGAGGGCTGATAATCATTGGCGTATGGGGTAGGGGTCAGGGAGCAATCTTCCCCCAAAAATTTTGGGCATCCCTGAATTCGTGCAGAATATGTAGAAACAGTCGTTAAAAGAAGTGTCCATGCTCAAATCAAGTTTTAATATGTTAGAGAGGTACTTGTTCGAAGCATTCCGGTGAAATTAGTATTGAAATCTGATGTGTGGTTCTCAAGAAATCAGCAGTTATCATTTTTCAACGCAAGTACATATGACATCATAGTCTCACATTAATGACCAGTCTTTTGTTTTTCTTTTAACTTTACAACTAATTTCCTCCTCCACAATCACATAGTGTTATCGGAATGTGATTACATGGGAGGCATAAGAATTTTACAAACTTCGCATTTCACATGAGGAGAGCCTAACCCTTTTAACTTCAAGGTCAGCTTAACAGACTGAAAAAAAAACAAAGAAAACAGAGCATTTCTCATCAATGTGAGAAAGTGATATAATCCCTGCTTGCCTCAAGCCCTCTTTGGGTCACAAATGTAGTAACTTCATTTGCTTATATCTCGAGTACTACATGTCCGATTTGAATGGAAGTTTCACCAAAATACATGGATTTAGGTCCTCTTTCACATATGAAAATTAATCCTTCCTTTAACTAGGCTCAGATATTCGGGAAAAATGTACTCCTCCTCAAAGTACGCTTAAGCTGATGATTGCTGGAAAACTCACCATAGGCACATGAGGTGTGGTACCAGGGACGTATAAGAGGGGGGCTGGGCACCCATGTTGAAAAAGGAAAGAAAATAGAAAACGAAACTGGAGAAAAGAAAAACGATAAAAATGACAAGGAGGAAGAGGAATGAAAAGAAAATGCAAGATAAAGAGTAAAAGAACGATTAGGAGGAAAAGTAAAAGGCTAGCATTGTAAGAAAATCATACACAATACTTCAGCATTACATGCAAGCGCTAAGTTTTAAATGATACCGTGACGGTCAATCGTCATCGTACATTTTGACATAATCGGGGAATCTTTTAACATGGTCTTCGTTTTGAGTCTCGAGATTGCTAGCTTTGTCGCGAATAAACATTCTATTTGACAGGAGACGTTGAGCGCGCAGGTGTAACCTCACGGTCATCAAGTTGTTAAAGGAAGCAATCAGTTAAAAGCTGTTCAAATTTAACAAACTTGTGAGGGAAGGGGGGGGGGGGTTAAGGGCGCTCTCAAAAATTAAAAAGAAAATGAGAAAAAAAAGAAAGGAAAAATGGAAAGGGCGGTGAAAAAGAAATGAAAAAACTTTAAAAAAGGAAAACAAAAAAATGTACAGGTTAAAAAGATGCTACGGTATATCGTAAATATATAGGCCTGAATGACCATGTGTTTAACAGTATGATTGCGTATAGAGAGTGTATCATACTCCCCAAGGAATCTTTTCACATGAATTCAGTGGTGGTGAAAGGGCAGTGAGGTTCTTCACAGATTTTTTTTACCAAAATTTCAAATGGCTAAAGGCGTTCTGCTTGTATATTTCTGCATGGTGGGGTAGAGTGAGGTCCTTAGAATGCGGAATGATGCATAGATGAATCCTTTTTCATTGTTTTCTATCATAAATCTTCTGCAAGTTAGGCTACCGAAATTTCGCGCGCTCTACTTGTTTTGGCCTTCCGTGCAATAGTTCCACGGTTCTTGTACATAAGGGAGATTACGGAGGAATACAGAGATTTCATTGTAAGGATGAAAAGAAGGGAAGCTATTTCCCGGTTTTCCCCTCCTTTTTGAAGACATATTTAAAGAAAGTTGAAGCATTGTAGATAACTGATCATTCTTAAATAGACTTGCCTTGGTAGCAGACGCAGTTTGTCATAAAATCATACGTGTCTAATTGCAGACCCTGTAGGCGATTGTACCATGGAAAGTGACTCTTAATGCAAAATTTCAGAGCACGTCGCACGCAATTATGCACGGTTAACGCTCCATGCCATATTAGCTCTGGTGCATATACACGTTATACTCGGAAATATTCTAGCGAAATCTTTTTCCGGAACTATAGAGGTAAACCTCGAACCCTGTTTTAATAAATACGTAGAGACCGGGCATCAAGAGAGCATATGAAGCAATATATATCATTCGAAGCGTGTTCTACATGAGTTAAAGTACCCATATTACTCGTCACAAAAAGTTTGTCAAATATTTTCTTCGCGGCGCTTCTCTAGTATATGGGGACTATTTTATTAAATTTACAAAGAAAACATTGTTTAATCCTCAATTCCTCGGTTTTACCTACGAGTTCCCTCGCTAACATTCCCCTCGTAACTAGCATTCTCGTTCAACATTATGACGATATTGTGAGATACTGGGTCTGCTTCTAATGTTAGACATGTGGGTCAGCTAAAAGTTTCATGTGAGTGTCCCCAGTTTTTAATTAATCACATGGTTCCCGGGCCCGACCACTGAACCCCACCACCAGTAACGGAGATTAGAGTGAAAACGTCGGGGAATAATGGGCCTTGAGGCAAAAGTTACGGTGGAAAAATTGAAAGTCCGGTGAGCATTTCCAAAGTGTGTGTGTGTGTGGGGGGGGCATAACCCCATCCCCCGGGATTTCCGCCTATGCCCACCACTGACAGAGGGGAATGTACCCCACTTTTCGGAGCGGAAAAAATTTAAAATCGTCTCAGGGTGGGGTGAGTACATCTTCTGGATTTAAAGGGAAATACTGCGTTTTTTGTACAGAAAATTTTCATATTTTTAATACCAATATTTATGGAAACAGAATGATAGACAGTTCATAATAAGGCAGCGCAGTAGCTTTCTTTTCAAGAAATAAGGTTCTAACGGAAAGATATGTACTTATTTGTTGCTCAAGAAAAAAGTTGTTTGTTGGCCCAAACTTTCAAATGATAGGCCTACAACATCCACAACTCTTGTGACACATAACATTTTGAGGAGATAAAGTTATTGCTTGAGTTTATTGGTGAGACTTAATGGTTTAATCATGCTTATAACAGATTTCTGTTTATGCCATGTTGGTGTATTTAAACGCAATGTATTCCTTTAAGGATACCACTATTCCGTGTGGTAAATCTTAAAGCTTCAACTTTTTCCGCGCGCTTCGCGCGCAATTTTGTTACCATATTTATCTGGTGAGCCCCGTGATGGAAGAGTATGGGAGTTCATATGATTAGCGAAATCCGTCTGACTGACATATGCACAGGCTTTAATGTTTTCGTTGAGCTTCTTGAAATTTTGATGTTAGACCTCATGTACCTGAAATGACCCTTTCCATTAGACGACAACCCAAGCTTCCTTAAAACTCAGCTAAAAGCATTTCACCAAATGTTGACATGGGGTAGATCCCGGGCGGATAGGGGGATATTTCCCCCAACCTTTGACTAGGGGGGGATGGTCCATGTAATCATCCTCCCCCCCCCCCCATGTCACAGTCTACGGACGTGTATGCTGGAAAGTACAGTTTATTCTTCATTTTCCTAAGAAATTCTTCAATTTCTGCTTCATTTTCTATCACAAATGTTTCTCAAACTATCAGAATTTCAGCAAATCATTCGCAAACTATCAAAATTTTCGCGCGGAACGCTTCAAACCTTACGTCAGTGCTATTCGTATTATCAATATCTTCCGATAGCAACTTTTGGAGAAGCACTGCAGCAAAAAGTTGAAATTTTACGAATTAACAGGTAAAAGACTGGCTTATGTCAGTGGCATGTAGGTTTGTTGGACAATTGAAAGTGTCTCGATTATGTAGAGCATGAACGCAGGTTTTGTCATGGAAATCTTATTTAATGAAAAAATGTCGGGGCGCTTCTCGCCCATTCGTCACGGTTTGCACTCCATGTCATGACCATTATTAAGGTAATAATACATGAAACCATTTGTGATCACACTTTCAGAAGAACAGAGCCACATCTCCAAACATCTGTAGGTGCCTCGCATCTATATGGGATCTTTCAATCTAACATGTAGCATAGCATAATGTGGAAGGTTGACAGTACGTATCTGCCGTTATACACTTTTCCAAAAATTTTTACCGAGCGCTTCGCGCGCAGCCATTATAGGTATAGATGGTACGTATTTTTTTGTAAAAACTTTCCCGAAATAGAAGGCAGTAAAATAGACAAAAGGGACGAGGCTTCAGGAGGTTGGTTGACAACGTATCTTTCTCTTAATAGACAACATATTCTCCCTCTTTTACCTAACCAAAAATTAGCATTCACTAAATTATGGGCATTTTCTAGCCACATATGATCAGTTCCAAAAACATCCCAAAGATAGCACCATTTTGCATCTAAAAGACCTTAAATTAACAAAAATTTCGTAAATGGGAGGGGGACCCCTTCCCAAGGACGGCACGCTTATGTAGTGACAAACGAAAGATCAAAAGTGTTGTATGCAAATGCAGGGACGCATCAAAAATAAAGGTGCAATTTACGCAGATTTGCGGACAAGCGCCTGTTTGGGGAACTGAGGTATAATTACGACATCATCTATGGTGCCCCCAGTCACAAGAACCTGGCGGCGCCACTGATCTCAAGCCAACTTGCAGGTCTTGTAATGATCTCCGAATTCAAAATCCAGTTGCCTGGGATTACCCTATAAGTTGATCCCTGCCTTTTTCAGCTTAACAGGACACTGCTGCTCTTGTACAATTTCAATCCAGTGCAGCTTATCAATGAGTTTTGTGCTCAAAATAGCCTTTCCTAAATGTAGAAGTGGTACCCGGTTGTTTCGCCCCCTTACCAGTTCGCCCCAAAGTGGAAGTCGTTTCGCCCCCAAGTACCGACCAGTTCGCCCCCTCGATTTTACTAACACCAGGCAGGCCTTCTTGTTGTAAAAAAAATTCACTACACCTCCTTTCAGCTAATTTTCTTGTGTAATTTTCGATATTTGCATCATAATCGTTCATGTTTTTTGTTGTAAAAAATTTGAATGTATTTAAACATAATGGTATTTCCACACACACAAAAAATGTATAAAAATATGAGCCTTTGTAGCATATATAGTGCAAAGGACGCAACATGAAGAAAAAACAAGATAAGAGGGGAAGTGTGACTCCAAAAAGAGAGTTGCTGCACAAAAAAAGCGTTAAGGAAAATATGAACGCAACATGAAAAAAGACGGTATTTCTACACCAAAAGAAAAATGTATAAAACTATGAGCCTTTGTAGCAAATATAATTCAAAGAACGCAATATACCCGAAGAAAAAAGAAGAGGGAAGATGTGACTCCAAAAAAAGAGCTGCACAAAAAAGCGTTCTCTAAGGAAAAAACGAAAAAAAAAACATCGGTATTTCCACACCAAAAATATAAATGTATGGGTCTTTGTGGCTAGTATAGTGCAAAATATGCAACATGATAGGATGAAAACACACAAATATGCCGAAATAAATTTGGGGGCGAACTGGTCGGGACTCGGGGGCGAACTAGTAGGTCTTTTGGGTCGACATGGTCATCGCATGGGGGCGAACTGGCAAGGGGCGAAACGACCGTAAACCGTACAAATATACCAATACCCAAAAACATTACCTCTGAAATTCACCCCTTAAAACAGTCTTCCTAGCACTTCTGAGACATTGAAACCCAGGAGCTTCCAGGGGCCCTAGGGCGGGCCCCTGGCCCCTACCCGGAATGGGCTTCGCGCTCGCCGTGCACGCGCATTTTCTACATTTGCAATAAATTCACCCCATCCCCCCAAAGTTGAAAAGAAATCTACGCCCCTGAATGTTGAGAATTTCTAGATATATAATCAGCGCAAAGATAACACAATTATGCATTTAAACCATCTTAAATGAACAAAATGTTCTATGGGGTGGGATCTACACCCAGCCCCTCCCATTGGGAACTGCAATGTATATGTCAATCTTCGAGGAATTTTTGGCAAAAGTTTTCGCTGCATGCCAACTGATCCTAGGGCTCAGCTTAGTGTCAAAATCTCGCTCTTAATTCTCCAAGCATTCCACCTTCCACCCGGTAGGAAAATCCTGCATATGTGCCTGGGAACTGCAGTCCCATCTTTTCCACTTGGTTTGAACGGGTTGTTATTCAACAACTCCCTGGTTTGAATATTTACATTATGATATACATGGTATTGGGCAAACATGAAATGTTTGCATTCAGAATTTTGGGCAAATGCATGCTGTTGTAACAATCTTCTTTTACATAGTATGTCCAAAAAGAAGACGAAAGCGCGTCAGGCCCTCGATAATCTGGCCTAATAATGTGAAGTTGGCCAAAGACGGTTGTTTTGGTAATCTTTATCCATCACAGGCGAATCAGGCTGACCCCGCCCACAAATGACTAGTTTCATTCTACAGGTGTCAATCAATAGCTTCAAACTTTCAAGATTGGTCGATTTTACCCATGGGATTTATTATGCTTTCCGTGGCCAATTGTTACATCCCATAAATGTACATTTGCAAAATTGATCTGGCATAAAACTTGGAAGGTATTATTTACTGCCCAAATCATTGCTGTGAATTTTGTTGCTTCCTA
This sequence comes from Holothuria leucospilota, assembly GCA_029531755.1. Lineage (NCBI taxonomy): Eukaryota > Metazoa > Echinodermata > Holothuroidea > Aspidochirotida > Holothuriidae > Holothuria > Holothuria leucospilota. The sequence goes on from CM055983.1 coordinate 13,793,031, forward strand.
GAGAGAGTATCCACTTCCCTATTTTTAAGTTGTGAATACCTAAACACGAAATGAGCCTCCTTCGTTTCACGTGGTATGCTCAACTTTCACTCTGCATGTTGCTATAAGACTTAATACTAAGCAATGAAGCCCAGCCTGTAGTCACTAGGGGCATTTGGAAATGACCCCCCCCCCCCAACTAAAAAGCACTGGCTTGTTGAAGAATGGATTAGACACGTAGAAATTAATTTATCCAATGCATGTGGGCTATAACGTCAACATCATTTACTGAGAACTCAAGCACAACTCCCAGGCAAAATACCCTTCTATACTCATATGCATAGGCAGCTGTCCTCGATGGGATGGGGGCCAGTGGGGGGCTGAACGATGTTTCAGACCACGGTCCTGTCAAAGGGGTCTAAGGGGAGGGTGTCACCCCTTTGGAAAATTTTTGAACATATGAAGGTCCTTAGATTAATTGGATGCAACATATTGGGCAAATTTCAAGGGAAACTTATGCAATTTCTGACATTTTTCACAAATGAGGGGTTTTGCCCCATAACATATTTGACTGGGGGATTTAGCCCCCCTTCCTACACCTGTGTCTATATACATAGATGGGATGCATATGGATAATGATGATGGGTAGGGGGTTACAGATACAGGGTCCCCTCAGTGCTTTAAATGACACGAGTCACATGGTAGTCTCTTTGAGCCAAGAGTTTTAAATAGACCTACATGTTAACTTGTGTCTGATCCCTTCCCTCCCCACTGCTAACTCTACCACTAGAAAAGTATTCTGGGTACAATGAAAGATAAGACTTAAGATGCATTGTGTGATTCTGTTCAATTTTTATTTTTTACTTATAAACAGAAAATTGAGTATATCTCCAACCAAACTAGAAAGGTTCACCTATCGAGAATTTAAACACAATAGTAAGCATGTATTGCGTACATTCACCTTCCATTCATGCTACAAAAACTTTTTCCCAGTGTCATACGCTACATCAGAGTTACCAAAAGGAAAAGGTACATAACTCTTGGTACTTTCCAAAGCAAAACATGCCCCATTTTTTTACTGCATCTCATAACTTGGGCATGCTCCTCATGAAAGTCAAATTTTTAAGGGTTAATTACCTTGCAGCTTTTTGATCTTGGCTGTTAATATTTCTTATGATTAACCAGCAAGCATTAAACTTAAAATATACATATTGTATGACATCATCATGACATCATCACCATTACTAGGTCTATTCATGACCACTGTCAATTCTAACCCAGAAGGCAGAATTGCTACTAACATTAATGCATAAACATACTAGACTATGACCTCGGGCTCATTAAAATCATGGGTCAGGTTAATGACAATTTTATCCTGAAAAGCTCCTCATGAATGTTAAGTCAAATTAATTGAGTCCTAAAATGGTTTTCTGGGGAAAAAATCTTGAAGTCCTTTGAGCTGATTGAAGAACACAGTTGAACTTTTCTTCCTTTCTCCATTTTAATCAGTGGTGTTGCTGAAAGCTTTTTCATGGGGGAGGGGCCGAAGGGCAGGAGGCTCTATCATTTCACATGGGGAATACAAATAGCGAAAAATTGCACAAACATAGATTTGGACACAAAGACCCACTGTCACTCACAAGTCAACTGAGGGGCAAAATTGAACAAAATGTTCCAAAAGGTACATTTTTGTGGTGCATTTGGCTATTTCTTGTGCTATCTGTAGCCCCCTTTGTGAAATTGTTGAGCCCCTCACCCTCATACATCAGAAACAGTTCATTTTTTCACTTTTGAGTGTCCCAGTGGAGGAGACATTTATTGTTTAGAATCGACTAGATAAATTAAGGGGAATAAGCAGTGGCCCCTGATTTACTTTTAAACAGCAGCTAAACCTTACAAATCTCTCCATATGTCCCTAGCAAATATCTTTCATTATTTTTCCAAACATAAACATTGAATATTTAAGGTAAAGGAGTTATTCTGCATGAATTTAACACATTTCAGTTACAAAAATATTGTCACATGACTGAAAAGAGCCATTCATGAAACAGGATATCGGGGTAGACTAATTCAAGTTGGGGTGACTACATTTTCCCTTTAACAATGCTACTAGTTTTAACTCCCCCAACCAAGCTTCTGCTGTACATGCAACCCTTTCAAGTAAAGAGAGGGAATCACAAATGAATTCACCAATTTACATATTCTGCGAGACTTAAGAAATCTGTTTTATCTAGGCCATAAAAAAATCACCGCTACTGGCAATTACTTCAAATTCTGCTAAACAGTATTTTCAGCATTATATCATTTGCACTGAAATGCATTTACACTTACACTCTAGAAGACATACAACTTTTTTGCTCACTGTTCAAGTCCTTCAGTAAGCACTTAGGCATAAACAGTATAATATGAAGGTGTGGGATACTTAAGCTGTATGCTTTGCAAGCTAACGTAAAATGGGAATAATAACAATACCTTAGAAAGAAAATTTGCTTGCTTTAGCTCACGAACACTACAAAACAAAATATAATACTCAGTTGCTTTATTTAACTTACGACAAATCTCCTACACTGAGCTTGCATTTCAGAATGACTAAACACTCAAAGAAAATGGTTTCTAAGTCAAACTGTTTTAAAACTGACACAAACCATTTCTAATGATAAGTAGTTTAGTGTTAATTTTCAGTAGAAAAAAGAAAAGTGGAAGATATTCTGTCTTGCAGGTGAAGCTTACTTTGACCAAATTATTGATCTTTGGAGGTCATACCACAACACCACAGTACTGATCAGCATCTGGGAGGTTCTCACGCTCTCGGACACTCAAGGCAACATGACTGGTCACTAGACAAACAAATGAACAAAATCATAACAGACGGACAGACAGACAGACAGACAGACACACAAGAACACCCGTACTCATAAACCACTTCTGTATTTGCATTCTGATTGAAAGTTTACACACATGTAGAGAATTTAACTCCAATTCCAGTTACAGACAAACGTACACAGGAAGCATACATACTTACATACACACCCACACATACACAAAATAAACTCTAGTACCCTCATATAATTCACACACTTATTCACACTTCATATACATATTTGATTCTGAACAGCATCACACATTTTTGGGGATACCAACCCCAAGGAGACCATTTTTTCTTTTGCATCCCGTTTCACAAGTTCTTCAACAACTTACCTATTTCATATCTGCCACCCTTTACAGAGAGTTGAGAGTGAATGAGGCCATCTTTCATGTCATTCCACTTTTATTGTGGAATTACTTTTTCATGTTTACAAAAAGACACTTTTCATCCAATTCTTCAAGCTATCTAGTATGTACTTATGCATTATCCTCCAAAATATGTAGTGTACATGTCATTTTGGCCTTTTCTCCATAAGTTTTGATGTCTACAGTTCCAAGCAAATATTCATCACCCGCCCATCCCCCACCTTATGAAGTAAGCATAAGCTTTCTGGGATATTTCCATAAATATTTCATCACACCTGAACCCCAAAACTGACAACCAAACAAACCCATTAACTGAATCTGAGTCACTGTGATACAACTGTGATACAATTGCTAGCAATTACCTGAGAATTCTTGGAAATATGAAATATTTTTTAATACTTTTGTTTCTGATCTGATTGAAAAATGTCATCCACTATTGATGCTCCAGTCAGTCCATACAAGAACTGAAAATTTTCATTGACACTATAACAAGTCTGCTCCCCCTGGCCTGAGTAGCTAGCATATTCTAATGTCCCCTTCATCCCCCTACCCCCACCCATCTACCTCCCCCATATAAAGAAAATCCTGGTTTTGAATGACTACAGGAGCCCTCATCATATTGTCACTCCTTACATCAATAACATTTACTTGCCAATTAGCAATGAATATCTACTGTAGAGAACTGTACTTTTATCAAATTAGTTTTCACCACCCCTTCCTGCCACTGCCCCCTCCCTCACCTAAACAAGGCCATACTTGGAAGTGGCCGGGTCTCGACAAGACTCACAAGAGAATAGGTATGCAAGAAAAGTTCATAAACAAGCAGTTTTCTTTGTTTTGGATGTGCCAGACAATGAGTACTTCCAAATTTGAATTCCATACAAGTGAATCAAAACTAAAATATCTTGGGCTTGACATAAGCCAAGAGATTTTAGAGGGTAGACATTATAAGGCACACTATCCAACCTACTGAGGTATTAATCAACCTCTAGTGCCATAAGTACTACCACTGTGAATCATGGTGAAGCAAATCCAATCCTGGTATTACAAACATAACATGAGGAATGGCTCCAACGCAGCTCAATCTACTAATTCAGCCCAGTGATTATAAAAAGAGGGAGGCAGGTTTCCTGAATTTTTGCCATTATATCACATTATTACTTCTGTCAACCAAAGTATACTTTTTATTCATTTGTGATTAAAGTGATGTTTTTTATAGAGTCATGCTTATGTGTGACCGGTATTTGATGAGAAAGTCTGCAACTAGTCAGTGTGAATGGGATAAGTGAAAAAAAGAAATTCGGAGGAAAGTTTTAGTGACATGTTAGAAAGGTGGGTAAATGAAGGAATGTTAATTGTTGTCCAAAGCCAGGAGTCCTTCTTATTCTTCATTCAAACTACTTCACGGAAGACAATTCCTTATCTTTAAAATGACAAAAAAATGGAATCTGTACCATTGGAATAATGCTTTGAACAACTGTTCACCCAATGATCATGAAATATCGACAGGATGGTACAGAATAAGCAAGAATAGATAGACATTTCCTCAGGATTTGGCAGACACTTTCACTAATAATCTAAATGATTCCTACTTAATGACCTTACTTGTAATTACCATCCCATATATTGATAGCTAAGTGCATACTCCATTAACAGACTCACCACGTTTCACACCATCCCCTCCCCCCTCCCCCCCACTACCCTACACTGTACTTAGCCCATGCAGCTGCAACTTTAATATTTCCATAACCATCATTACCCCTCAAGCTCTTACCAGACTACCTACTTAATTCACACCTTTTGGCACATTTTAAACATCTATCCAAAATCACTTCTTCCCTTCCCCTCCCCTCAAGCCCACCACCAACCCCTCCAATCCTGATCCCCCCCCACCCTCCCCACTTTTCATCTCACTAAAACACCTCACTGAACAAGTACAATTGTAAAACACCTAGTAGAAGCCAGTTGTTTTCATAGATCACAGAGTATTATCAGAAAGAGCAGACATGAATTTAAACAAAACCTCACCCTCCAGCAATACCTCATCCCCTTGCAAAACTTCATCAGTTTGGAAGCTAAATCCAGAATGAATATAGCTTTACCTCCAAGGTTTTTCAAGGATAACAAGTTCCTAAACACTTGCTACAGGCCATGAGTCCACACTCAATCTACAACCCATAACAATACTGACTTCGTAGTTACAACTTCTGCAATTAATCCGGGTCTGTGAGTTGACTGACAACAGCATTAGTTTACTTTTCAGACCATTAAAAAAAAAGACTGAACAAATAGGGTTGGAAGCAGTGGCATAGCCAGGCTTTTTTGAGCAGGGGGGCACTGGGGGTCACGATCCTTTCCTGGGAGGGCACAATTTCTGAATTCTCTCCCTCTCTTTAGGTCTAATATATAAAACTGTACATTCCAAAATTTTCCGTAAGGTGCACCTGGGGTGGCACGTCTTTGTCATGGGGGAACGTTCCCCCTCATGCCCCCCCCCCCTTACTATGCCACTGGCTGGAAGTATGTGGTGCAGACCCGATATGGAGCTTAAGAGCAACATCACTTATCACCACATTAGTTTGTCACAACTGTTGTGTCTATAAGTTACAAAGTATAGCCAGTGTTTGATGCATGGGAGATGACAATGCAAAGTAATTTATTCAATGTGTTCCACTGAATCCCTTTTGCCTGGTTTGAGGTGATTAACTACTTCTAAAGCTACAAGGTTCACTGCTTACCACTACTAGCCCTAACTTGTTACACTTTTCTTATCATCCTGTTAAGTTTCCAACTGAAAGATGATATTTTATGTTAAGTGTCAAACTTTCACAACTTAACCCAAACCCACAACTCATTACGTTCAAACCCAGGATTACATTATCACAGCCCAATCAGATCTTGTTTAATCCTGTCTGCTCTTTAGTAATTTGCTGATGAATATTCAAACACTGTTCATGAATATTTAAACCTTGAATAATCCGATCAATGGTTGTGGACTGATTTATCTAGATCACTAGTGACATTAATGATGTCAGTACTTGATGATAAACAATCTCCTAAGGTTAGCAGCACACTGAATGCACACCACTCGCAGCAGTTCATCCTCTCTCACATCCACTCTCGCACACTCTTCATCACTAAAAGCATCCTTGTCTCAACTTCGCAATCTCTCGCTGCAGCTCACAGGCTCCTCACACAGACAAGAGAAGGTGATAGAAACAGCAGATGTGTTGTGGCTCCAAGGCCCACTTTGGCTGATCCCAGTATTAGATCCCTGGTGAAAGAAAAGAAGAGTGCACTGCCGATGTTTTTTTTATACAAAATACCTTGTTTCCAAGAAAAAACTATACTCTACCTCTTATTCTTATAACTTCTTGACCAGTGGAGCAACATCAGCTTTCAGCGAGTCCCTTCTTATTCCTCATTTCACTATCATCAGAAGGCCTTAATTTACAAACTTGTCTACTTTAATGGCAAACAACTTGTATTCTCCTCCTGAATGACACTTTGCAGAACTGTCTGTTCCTAGAGTCCTAGACCTCCACAGTTTTATGAAAAGGAAGGTTCACTTTGTGGGGGTTAAGTCCAAAGCACACCTGTACTGGGAGTGCAGTGCCCTCCCCCTACATGAAGTGGGGAGGGGTGTAAGGTCCTCCCTAGGCCAAAGTGTGAAACTAAAGACTGTTAAAGGTCTTTTTAAAACTCACTGCTGCAGTATGTCACGATGTGCGAACTTGCCACAGAGGCTATGAATATTCTGAATGACATCACATGGAATTTTCCAAAAAATCCTGAGCAGTTTCAGTTCACATATTTAGTTTCCAAGAATCATGTAATATCTCCCACATAACTGGTTTGTAAGCAAATAATGCAGGATCATAATTCACATGGCAGTACGGGCCAGGGGGGCTGGTCACCCCCGCCACCCCAAATGTCAGAAACATAACTTAATCGGCACATATTTTGTCTCAGTCGGGTAGAAAATTGGACAGTTAGAAAATTGGGTCTGGTGTCGGGCAAAAATCACTGCCCTCCCTGAGAAAAACATAATTCATATAAATATCATATTGAAAAATCTTTTCCAATGTAGCATCATTTATACGGTGTAAAGGAAACCCAGGCAAATTTACAACAATGGCAAACATACGTAGTACTGTAACTCTGAATCTCTGTTTATGCTATTAACACTTGCCCGAAGTGTTATGATCACAACTGGTACAAAGGGTAGGCCCATCAGCACTGTAGCTACAATTTATAAGGCCGAAGCCGCAAATTACTGTCTAGACCATGAACACATGAATGTCTCAAGTTGCCTCTTCCATGTTCAATATGTGCTGTATGGACAGTGTTAACACTGCACCCAATGAAGCAGTTCAATCTAGTGTCATTTTTATAGGCAAGATTAGGCACCTACTAACTCAGAGATGTGGTCATTCTGAAGGAGGTATAATATACCAAGACAGTTTCTCACTTGAAGGGTGCATTTTATATTTGCTATCTTTCATAAATAATTTCCTTAAAAGTAAATTAACATGGACTTTCAGGGAAAGTGAGAACTTCAAGTGCAAGTTGTTGTTTTCTGTTGTTGAAAGTTTGTCGAGGGATCTGGTGTACGTCATAACTCTCACTGAAAGCTATGGGCCCAAGCTCCATGCATGACAATCTTACTGTCCTGTGGGAGAACCATCTTGACAATCATTTAAAAATTTGGGCACATTTTCATGCAGAGTTGTCGTTACTTCCTTGCTCAATTTATTCATGACCGCTTTTATTGATTGTTTCTGCTGCTTGCAGAAGTGCGCTCTCTGTTACTCTAATCGCACTAAGTGCAGGCTCAGTCCAGTGGTTGAATATTTTGGGAGTACTCATGAACGATCACTTGGACCTGTGCTGATAATGAGACATGCCTGAGAGAACACGAGCTGTTCTCTACCATGGCACACCGCAACTGTGAGTTTTGAAAAGACCCCTTAGATATGATTTCCTAGCATCTGGCAATAAAGGTACTTACCCAAAAATGTTTTTTTTTTCAATCCAATGGTACATTACTAGGTGTGATCATTTTGCAAGTTTGGAACAGTAAGACAGGAATGATCATGTATTGGTAAAACTGTTCAAGACAGGGTGGTTTGCAGATTTTGAGATAAAACATTTCCTGGTAACTGACAAAAAGGATAAGCACACAAAGTTTGTAAAGCACCCTTGGGATAATCTTAATATGACATGTAGTAGTGGAAAAGGAAAGCCCGTTCCCCATAATATGCCAGGCAAATGTGCAGCAGTCAGCATGACAGCAGCTAGGAAGAGAAAATACTCACGAATCATTGAGCGACTGTATTGTTCAATTTCCTGATTTCTTTGATGGCCCACGTGGCCAGAGTTCTCGTCTTTTTCGTCTTTGACATTTTGCCCTCTGAAAGGAGTACTTGTATCTTTGGTTTTTCAAACAACTTCACGATAGCTTCACCAAAGGCACAGCAGAGGTCCCTGAGTAACAAAAGAAATATAGTATGTTTTTGAAAACCGTCTGTTTGACCTGAGAGAGTGTGAAGCACAAGCAGGTTGATCCTTTGAGGCCCTGAAGTGGATTAACTCCTGCCTGAACATGCATGGGATTTATCAAAGTTGGGTTCTCCCTTCTACACAGCACCTGCCAAGCTGCTGTTGCAATATGTAGGTGCCATGACTGTAAGAACATATGAGTAGTTTTTCCATCAAATTTGACCAAATTTTATACCATTTTGCCTCTAATATCTCAAATAATGTAACCTGGAAATAAACCAGAAGTCCATCTGTTCTGCAAGTGATAACTTTAAAGAAGGAAGCAGGAATTTTGGAAGTATTTTACCATGGTTATAAAGTGTATAGGTCTATGTAACACTACTGTATGAACAAGGTTTTGTAGTTTTTAGGCTAAATGTAGTTAAGTTTTTGTTTTGAAATTCCAATCTGTAATAGGTTACATTTGGAGAAATTATACCAACTTGTAACCTGGAAGAATAAGGACAGTATTTTTTGGTAATTTTTTGGTAAAACTTTGAAATTAAGCTCCTCTTTTTGTTGATACAAATTTCAGGAAGATGTCACAGGCTGGCCCTATACCCACACTGCACTTTACAAACTATTAAATGTGTCTATAATGTGCCAAACAGGCTTTCATCAAATATTACTACCTGACATATGTCTACATGTTTTTGTGAAACAATTTTTTCTTGTTTTGTCAAGAATGTCCTCATTTGCATACTGCTGTGGGGTTCCAACACATATGCTGATTCAGGAAACACTGTAGAACAACCTCAGAATATATTTTCAACATATTCATATAAGCCTACAAGGAAGAAGAGACAATGAAACAAAATTTTTCACAAATCATTTACTCGATTGGTCCACTTCTGGTTGGCAACCACAGCAAACAGCATCTCCCTCAAAAAACAAATTCAAAATATTCTTCCATTTGTAAGCTTCATAAATATATATGGTTATGAACACTTTCGGAGACTGGCTTTCAAATTTTTACTCTAAATGTAGTACGGTAGCTACAATCCAAATTTTCTGAAAATTAATGTGGGCCTCAAAGGGTTAAGAAGTTGTGATTTCTGATCAGAGGGATTCCTGGTTCAATTTCTGGCTAGTTAGAAATGTTGAGTCTTTGGTTTAAAATGTCCTTTGCTTTTGATTGCTTCTCTCCACCCACGTTAAATGGGGACTTGTAAGAAACTTGTCAGTTTTGGTGCAGCATAACTTCAGCTGTACTGGGTATATTTCACCTATGCATATGCATGACATTAGCTATGAAAGCAACCAGTTGGAAAAACCTATTATGCTTTAAAGCATGCTACAATGTTCAGGTTTTTATCCTTTGTAGCACTGGTTTTGCAGTTCCCAACCCACCTGGGATATTAACATAAACTAACATAATCCCGTACTGCATCATTCTGCAGTTTTCCATGCTTTGAAACATGAATTGAGAGAACAGTACACGAAAAATTGTCCCAACTGGGTGATGAAAAACAACAGGGCATTTCTTACAAACTGTGGTGCCCAACTTAGCATTCCTTGTATGAGTTGACATCTTGACAACCAGTGGCATCATAAAGACACAAACCTATACACATACAAATGCATTAGTTCAATTCCGTCTTTGACATCATTTCCAAAAAGCAATTCACCTTGACCCTCTAGTAAGATTCAATAATGCTGTTAAACGATGCCAATGAAAAAGCACCCTGTTGTTGAACCAGGGTAACACTTGAGAGGAGGGGGAGGGGGTTGTAACTAACAGCAATCTGGGAGATATGAAAGCTGGCTGCCTAGATGAACAGTCAAGATAAGACAATGCCATGATACTGACAATCATATTCTTCAAATGGAAATGGTAAGAGGGGATTACAACCTTGCTTTCCAAATGTGGTGGCATCAATCCTACCTCCTTCAAATGTTTTCTTTACAGAAACACTGCAAGAGGCACATTTCTCGAGAAAAAAGGGCAAACTGTTTAAATACAAAATTGATTTACATAAATGTTGTCTACGTGTACACTTACAAATATCCAAGTTTTGTCGCACTCAAATATCGCAACTACAGCAACTTTGACTTTCAAACTACTGGCTTAAATTTCTGTTATCCACGGTGGATATATGTTTAATAACTTACCCAATCAATCCACTGCATGTAGCCACATTACTGTCAGTATGGTCTTCATCACTCGCAATGTGTTCAATAAATGCTACGATATGTGCAACATGAGGTTGGATCAGTTGAATGTCAGCTAAAACACAACAGAAAAAAAAGACAATGAAGAACTCATGAATACAATCTGTGCACATTTCAAATAATTTTCTTCAAGAGATCATTCACCTTGAAAATTTAAGTTTAAAAAGTATGTCTCTCAGGGGTTGATGAGAAATTGAAAGGGTAAACAATGTAGTCTCCACTACACTTCAGAGAGATTTGGACCATGACTGTGTATCATTTATTTCTTAAATCTTGTACTGATAGCTTATTTCATTCAAGGTGAAAACTAAAATTTCATTCTTTTTGTCTTGTCTGCAAAACCTCTATAATTTGTTGACCCAGATAAAATTTATTCATTTCACTGCAATCCAGAGAATTTTACGAGTAGGTACCCTTGAAAAATGCTCCAGTGAGTCATTTCTAGGACAAGAAAATTAATGCTTTGTACGTTTTCTACAAAAAGGAAATTTATACTTTGAAAGTTGGGACAGTGATCAACCCAAACCTGAAACTGCAATTCTCGGTCAAGAGTAATACATTCAACAAAGACTGGAATCCAGACTTCACTTCAAACATGCTTTGATCTAATTTATGAAAAGCTTTTGGGAGTAAAAAAAAAATGCAATTTTTTAATCATCCATGCTTATGGTATGGAGCTTAACAAAATCCTATGGGAATTTATGTATAGGGTTTAAATGCCACATCAAGTCTAAAATAGTGTTAGGAATAAATTTTTAATAGGAATCATCAGGGTGTGTACTGAAATCTGAAAATTTAACTTGGTGCCTTTTTTTGTGAAAAACGGTATTTTGTGGCACTTTCTCACACATTTTTTGTTTTTGTTTACACTTCACCAAAAGTATCAGCCATGTGTATATCATCAACAACATGGCCTCCATCTTTATTATAGTCAACCCATCCACACACACCACTACAATGCCACAAAACAGTTTAAAGGGGCTACTCCATCACACCAAACACATTTTCCAATATCTCCATATCTCTAAATACAACTGGTGACTGCTCCTTGATTGACATTAAATTCAAACAGGAGCTTCACTCTGGTTGGTCAATGATGACTTGTGCAATTAGTTGTGTTCCCACTCAAACTCACAGTAGCATGTGGATATTGTCCACAGCAATTTTAACTCAATACAGGCTACTGTAGCTTCGAAAGGGAAATGTACTTAGGTGTTTTTTGTTTGAATTGGAGGAGGGGCTAGAGTAAATTAAGTAGGGAGACTTTTTACTGTCTGGGGTGAGACTGCAGGACATTTAAAGTAATGAATTGGATTCTTGTTTACACAGTTGTATGCATGAGTACTTCATGACTACTTGAAGGATGTGCAAAATTCCACGACATTTTTCTTCAAATATCAATGTTTTCATGACCTCCCTCCTACATCGTCAATCCCAGGACTTTTGAATGACAGTCTGAAATTCCATGATTTTCCATTTCTTTCCAATGCAAGTACCCTTTTTCCCACAATTTTCTCCAAATTCTCCAGCACACCCCTTGTGAAGGTCTTAACTTTTAATTACAATTGTCACAGTGATGCTTTTACTTACCACTCACTTCCTTCTCTGAGTCACCCTTGAGACCTTGGACTATACCCGTGTATGCCTCAAGACACCCCTCTCTCAGATCATTGAGGTATTCAATATTATCATAGTCACTCTGAAGACAAAATGGAATCCAACTTATTGTGAAAATCCATCATATTTTCACAAAAACTGAGAATTTATTTCAGAAGCTTCATTTATGGCTCAAGTCTGCACTCATAAGTCATACTTTAGATATTTCATGCAAAACGAAATATTGAAATGCAGGTGAAAATTTTCAACTGAAACGGAAGACATACATCACTGGTGTTCTGATTTCCCTTCCAGAACCTCCCACCATATGAAAAAATACAATAAAGGAAAGCAAATCATATCTGTCATTAAGAGTATTGCATAGCTAGAACATCCATCATTATTTTGCATTTTGTGTTTGCATTAGTACAGAGGAGAGGATAGCAGAAATCAAATAATTTCCCTCAATTTTCCAATAATTTCCCTCAACCTCCATAATATGTTCTTCCCTTCAATTTTTGCCTTATCCACAACCTCCCCACCCCCCTTTCTAAAAAGAAAAAAAAAAAACAGAGATACACACATAGAAACAGTTCTATGTATATCAAATTTTCTTTCCTGTTGGAACTGCCTACTAGCTTTCAAAGTCTGGTGACATGAAAATTACTTACTTGGATATTTGATGCAAAAGGCATTAAAAACCCAGAAAATAGCTGCAATTCCCAACAAAATCTGTCAAATACTGACCATTTTACAGGGTAATTTTTATTTAACACTAGCTTCATGAATAAACATGATAAACATGAGCTAAATATGCAAATTTGTGACACGGTAAAATGGACTTACCAAATATGGCTAATGTTAGCCTTTGTTTTTCCAACCTTCACATCAAGGACACTTGCAGCATTGGTATCCCCAAAGGGGTTTATTGTGAAAGTTAAAATTGTTTCCTTAAATATTGATATCACTAACTAAACTGTAAACTATCTGATCAGTAATCAAAAGGTTATTTATACGGGTTAACAAAAGAAATGCTAACACTGTGCAACACTCCACATCATTATTTTTGCATAACAATGGGTAACTCTAGAAACCATCAAAAGCTGAAGAGGTATATCTTAAGAATGGTAAAAGATACAGAAATAATTCCAACAGATTCTTTCATAGGGGGATTTTGTTATTTAACTCCCAAGTGAAAACATGTCTTTTTGGTTGAGTGTCGCCATAACTTTAAGGAACACTATCAAACCCTTACCTTATCAACCTCTGCTTCAGAAGCCTGTTTTAACACTGGCATTGCCAATTCAATGAACTGCTTAAACTCTGGCCCAATTGCAAGAGCAATATCCCCAAACACGGACAATATCTGTGGTTTGATGGTTCTGTGAACGTTGTTATTCTGTGAATTAACAAACATTATCGAAAATGTCACATTTCATGATAAAAATGTTAGGTCTCTTCGGAAAGAGTTAAAATTTATACGCCACTGCAAAGTCTTTACTTTTGTAGCAGTGTTCAAGAAAAGGGCACAAAAAAAAATAAATAAAAAAAACCTTGTAGGCCACAGTACATTTAATTGCCCAATTCGCAGGCCATGATAATTGAGGGATATTTTTCCCAAAAGAGTGAATATAAATCAATTGCTTAACTTTCAATTGAACCAATTTAAGATTCCCAATGCATCTGCTTAACTTTACTCTTGGAGTGTGCTGTATCATTCAGTCAGGCCCCATTAAAAGGTAGAAGAAAATCTTGTGGACTGCAGAAAAATGCCCATGTATGTAGTAAATGATGCTGTGACTTCCCCATCTCTGTTATCTGGTTTGGAAGCATATTACTACTTGAAGGAAGATGCAGGATCAACCTGCCTACTACAAGACCGACTAGCAAAGTTAAGTGTCTCACCTAGAGGTGTGCCAAAACTGAACTTTTAGTTCCAGCCGGAACTTAAAAAAAGGTCCGGCCGAAACTGGTATTATGCATGTATTCTTCTTTTGCAGAAAAAGTAATTCAGGGACTTTGGAACAGATAGGGCTAAAATACTAATGCCTACACAGTGTGATGCCTACTTGAAAAAGTGATTGTCGAAAGTTAAAAAAGTAACTTTGATATATAGCAAAGGAAATGAACCATGCAGTGCTGAGGTCCTGTGTGGGATTTTCTTAAAGCAAGTACAGTGTGGATTTCATTTTCTCACACTGACTGAAACATTTTGATTGCATGTTTCTGCCACAGGGCTGGATATTAACAGTTGCCTGATTGCCCATGGCAAGTTGTGACTCCTAACTCAAACTTTAAACAAAGAAAAAAAAACAGTATTTTCCTAAAGCAACAGAGGAAAAAATTAAAACCCCTCAGTTCACTACAAATGCTGACATTGATGAGACAGTGGAAGAAAACTCATCAAATCAGTTTCACTGAACACTACACACACTTGTACTTGTCACTGGAGATAAGCAATATCTAAGACTATTATCAACTGTAAATGTGTAAAAACTTTTTATCTGGGTAGGTTAAGGAAGGATACAACTTAATAATTGTGAAGTATAAATTCAAGGATTGTTGTCACTAGTGTGATGGTATGGAACCAACTGAGAATTCAATTTTCTGTCTACCCTGCTACAAGGGCAAATGAAAAAGTCCCAGGACAATTGAATCTCAGAGGCTGCAAGCCCAATTTGGCAAGCGAGTTTGAGGAGTAAATGAGGAGCCCTGTGACTATTATTATGACCCTGAATTGGGGGAGGGACTACCTAAATTTATGGTAAGTTTATAATCCTATGGCCTTCTTGCACCTTTACTGATAAAAATCTTTTCAATGAAAAACATGATTGTATCATTAAAAGCAAAAGAACACAATATAAATCAATATGTCAGGATATGTCAAAGTATCAGTGCTTTGTACATAAGGTGTAGCGGTATATCGATATTATCGATATTAGTCGATATTTGCTCCTTAGTAATATCGTCGATATGCGTTTTCAAAAATATCGATATATAGTAAAGTCTATATATAGTACTAATATCGATATTCTACTATTCACTTGGATACCGATTCTTCTAAAATAGCGACACTCAACACAAATATCGATATTTAACAGCAGTGACTCATAACCGATACGAGTGTTAGTTTAAAAACCGATACCTAAGCATCGATAGAGTCAAGTTACCAACGAATCTTTGGCCTAGCTTACGTAGGTCTAGGTTCACCTCTTGTGACCTTCGTAGCATAATACTGAGCTGTTCATCACGATGCTACGAGCATACAGGCAT
Organism: Holothuria leucospilota; assembly: GCA_029531755.1. Taxonomy (NCBI): domain Eukaryota; kingdom Metazoa; phylum Echinodermata; class Holothuroidea; order Aspidochirotida; family Holothuriidae; genus Holothuria; species Holothuria leucospilota. Next base: position 13,808,823 of record CM055983.1, read on the forward strand.
GCTGTATGAATTATTTCTGCGGTTTGCATACGCAGTGGAATACTGCAATGTAGGCCTACTGCGTACACAGTAGATTCGGTACAGAATGGTGATCGACTGCCAAAGTACACGTGGGGCGTAAATGGCTGAATATGTACAGAGCTAGCTCATGAGCCGTATCAGTGACACGAAAGTTTTTTGTACAGAATTGGTTACTGCATGCAAGTTTATTCCGAGACCTTACAAGTAAACTAATTTTTCTTGATATTCAGACTTACTGTGGGATGATATATCTGAGACTATCTCACAGAGTAAAGTTCCACAAACAGAAAATAACGTAACATTTTCTCAAATACATTCGTTAGAAGTTCAGTGTTGGTACACATACTGTACTACGCATGTGATTCCATAGGCCACAGGGTTTAGTACAGCTTCGTAATTTTTCGTTGGGGAAGCTTTACGTTAATTCTGTTGACAACATGAATGTATGCAAACATGTACGAACACGCCGCAATCAGTCCGAACATGCAACACGTGTAGTACTGTAGAAAATATTTAGTTTGGACTCTTCCAAACAAACTATGCAGCAGCATACATAGGAGTATTATGACCTTTGACTGGATTAGCGTAATTTGATACAAGGGGTTTTTTAACTATTTTGTGGGATGTATATTTTGTTTGTTTGGGCGGAAATTTGCGAGTAGTTTCGACTGTAATATTTTTCCATACATTAAAAAAAGATCGCTGACGCTGCGATGGGGATGATCCTGCAAAAGTAGCTGCGTAAAAGTTCTTATAGCTTCGCTTGAAAGTTTCGGGAAAATTCTGACATCCCAGGTACCGGACACGTGCGAGAGTGCCGAGAAGCTGAAGCGAGCTGCAGACCTGCAGCGGACTGCACGGTGCCTGGATTTTCACTACGAGCAGTACTGCATTCATAGATTATTGGAATGTCTGAATACAAGAGATCAGCTAGGTATAAATATCGACTGCTACTAACTTAGGGGTTATAGTTGAGTGTAATACCGACGAATAGTTGATATCGAAAATATCGGCCGGTATTTTAGATATATAGTGACTAGCTAAACAAAGCCGTTTTGATGCAGCATTGCATAGTGAACTACTTGCGAGGTATTTTACGAGAGTTAGGTGAAGAGGTACTTCTTTGTGACAAACGGAGAAGGCCCCTGGCTTACGTAAGTCCAAAAGGAACACAATTTACTTATCCCAGAACTTGTGAATCAAATATGCCATATTTTGTTTGAAAGAAAAGTATTTAAAACACAAGCTGTAGATAGTGGAAGGAATCGGCGTAGCACATGCTAGTAAGGGGTGGGAATTACGCTAATGTTTGGGCCACTCGTTTTGAAAATGTCTGTCTGGTCAGTGAAACCAATAATCACAGATTTTGAAACTATTTTGTAGTTATTTAGGGGCAGACCTACAGATTTTTTTTATAGATCATAGCTGTTGCTTTAGCGAGATGGAGGGATATTTGATCGTCTGGTGTGATGCTGAAGTAACACTAAAAGCTATATAAAACATATTCCCAAAGAAGTAATTGAAAGTTACTTCGCGACTGCAAATAATCAAATGTTAAATGCAAACACAGTTTTTTTTTAAATTTTTCTGCACAAATCTTGATTTATTTTTCCCTACCAACGTAGTAAAATTCGGCATTTAAGTCGTCAGGGGCCGGGTACATGGTAATACCTTCCCATACTTCGTTTTTTCATATGTATAATGTGCGTACCCATTCTGCGAAAATATCGATATTATCGATATTTTCAGGTCGGTATATCGATATTTTATATTGGCAATACCGCTACACCTTATTTGTACAGTAGTATAACTATATAATGTAGAGTAGTAGAGTATATATTGCACAGCAGTATGACCATATAAAAGTACCATGGACTATGAGATGGAATATAAATTTCTATTTATCTTCACCAACATTCCTTATTTATTCATTATTTTAAAAATTATTTAAGACAAGACTGATGTACAATTTACAAAGCTACACTCATGCAGGGCAGTTGTATCTCATCCCTGAGCTTCTAAGAATATGCAGCACTGGGAGGGAAACTTCTACTCTCTTTTTGTGAGAATTTGCTATGAATGATTAATTTCTCAGTAAACAAGGCAAAAACAATTTAATATGCCAATTATTACACATTTTAAGTTTTGCAACCTTGTCATGATTATGACCACTGTTTTTCACTAAAACTGCTCATTTATCACAGTCACAATTGCATGTTGTTGATCCACGTAATATTTCAAGGTATTAGCTCACTAGCAAAAGAGACTGGAAAGAAAAAAAAATCATTTCTTGAATGATTTTCAACTGCTTTCCTTAAGTTGAATGAAACTCTGAAAGCAACTAACTTGAAGCAAGTACAAAGTTCCAGCCTGTAACCTCTAAACAGTTCCAGCTGGAACCCAGTTCCAGTGCACCTTTACACTCACCTCTAAGTTACTAAAGAGATATCTCATGATGTTGGGGCACATTGGAAGGATCTGTGCATTAAGAGCCCTGCAGAGATCCCCTACCAAGCCAACTGCAGCCAAACAGACAGAATACTCTTCATGGTTTTGCAGACCATTGTAAAGAACTTTTTCAAAATGTTCCATGTACTTCATAAATTCAGGTCCAAGTACTGTGAAAGAAATTGAAGTTTTTTGTGAGCTATCTTGAACGCCACAACAAAAAAATACTGACAGATAGTGACACTTGGCTTGAGCTTGTCAGATAAACATAGACAATTATCTATGTTGTCAAGAGGGGTAACCACAATAGGGGAGCAAACCTCATACAATTGTAGATATGTTAGCTGATCTGTGAATTAGGCTGCAACTGTGCACTCCCCTCTACTGAAATAACATTTACTGGCCAAACAGAATGGTTAGCTGGATATGTAATCAAGGACTTATTTGCTACTAGTTCTCCCAGCTTCAGAAATGTGCTTTGTGGCAGAATTTTGTGAATGACCTAATGTTGGGCTTATTCAGAGCATGAAAACTACTTGGATTAAAGTCTGCTATCAGATAAACCCTACTGAAAGTTATTGCTCAGTTGATGAAAGCAAAGACAGGGTAGTGAATCTGCTCACAACAGACTTTGAGTTGTATTACATTGCTAATTAAAAGCTTAACTATGATATGAAGAAAGTTTCTCCGGAGTGATCTTTGAGTATTTGACTCCAAGAAAGGAAACCTGTCAAAAAGTTCCATCCCTATTTTCTTTCCACTACAGAACATATGATAATCAAATATTTCTCTTCCCTGAAATTACATCTTCTCCAAGACTATTTCAAGTACACTGACAAATTTAAAGGGCACAAGTCATGACTATATGCTAATAGCAATTCATCTGCAATGAATGACATCCACAAAATAAGATATATAAAGGAATTTTTTAGACTGAAAAGACCCTCTCACCCTCAACCAAAGTTCCAACAGCAACAAAAGCGTCTTCCTGAACACCGCCCCCAGCTGCTCCCATACTAGAGTTAAACATTTGTAGCAGAGCGCGCATGACATCGTCCGAGATCTTGAGGGCATCTTCTCTCTTCATCTTTCTGAGTACACTCTGATGGAGATACCAAGATGGAGAAACACTGTCATAATCTATACATCCCTTGTACTTGATCTTATCAAGCAGTCCTGTCAATTGGTACTGTATATCCTTGTACACACAGTGGAGTACAATTGCCTTTGCTCCTACTCATACTAATTCTAAAAGATTTTGAAAGTTAACAAATGACATTGTACTACCAGCCTGTTCCAGGGTTCCTGCACTTTCTGGGGAATCAATTTTCACGACTTTTCCATGACTTTCCCAGGACCAAATAAAGAATTTCCATGACCTTTTTAGGCAATTTATGGTAAGCAGGCAATATTAAATTTGAGGTGAAGAGAATAAATTTTGATATTATGAGTGAGAAAACATTTCCATATAACGAGTAAGAATGGAACTATCATTTTGTGAAAATTTCCAGGACTTTTCCAGGACTTCAGACAATTTCCCTGAATTTCAAAACATCTCCAGGCCTTGATTGATTTTCCAAATTTTCATGACTTTTCCAGGTTTTTCATGACCGCATGAACCCTGCTGTTCTCCTGACAGACTTCATGTGATCACTTGAGACAAAACATTACTGCTCAATAGGAAAGAATTCAAATAACTTCCAGCACTCGTATGTATGTAATGAATATACAACATTCATTTGTGAAGTCCCAAAGAATTATGGGGAAGTGTCATCTCCAGCAATGATAGTATCCGAAATGTTTGATAGCTTTTGCATACGGATAAAAAAAAAAAAATGGCCGTAACTTATTTAAGTAAATGCAAATTTTTTGTCCCACTATAGGTAACAATGTATTTACTTCAATGGATCCATATTTTTTATAAGTATGAAATCTGATGACACAATGATAGCTGTATTTTAGTGTAAAATACCAACCCTGATATTGTACCCTATGGCAGCAGTATAATGATCCTTTAAAAGGTATGTGCAAATGCTCGTAACCTCACTGAACCATCAACTAAACCTTTTAAAATCAGTTTTCTCTGCAAATGTCTAAGTGCCAAAGTTACTTACCATCATACTACCATGCTATGTCACACAAAGGAGTGAGGCACAGAAAATACAACTTAACAAATTCATGGGCACAGTTCTTGAGGAAATTATGACTACTCTCATATTAATTCAATTTGTTGCAAAAGCAATGGCCCTTCATCTAAAGAAAACTAAGCTCACCTGCCTATATTTTGTGATTCAGTGCAGTGTTAGTGTGAGGGCTCAGAACAGGCCCTCCAAAATATTTTGGAGTTTTAGGTTCAAAGGGGGAAGGGGCATCTCAATGAGTTGCAACATTTACAATCATTTTTTTCTTCCCACAGGTTTTTGATGTTGATTTATCCACAGTATATGATGTAGATAAGTTTGCACTCCGTCAAACAATTCAGATATACAATAAAGCCTTGTTTACCTTTTTCAAACTAGTATGCAACACAACTATGTCAGTATCCTAGAAGCTTTCAGTGAATTTAGGCAAAAACTCAAAGGAAAGTTTAGCACAAATACACTATTTTTCTACCCTTCTATGTTCAGGATGGTAAGACATCACTCTGCCTAAGAAACACCTATCTGGGCTGAAAAAGCATTATTAATTCTTTGTCAAATGTGCAAGAAAAATCCTGAGAGCTTGATTTCAAATTCTTGCTAGGAAACATAAATCAGTATAGGCTTGGTAGTTCACAATGCACATTAAGATTCCTGAAGACATGGGCCCCATTTCATCAAGAGTTACGGCTGATCTTAAGTTTGATCTGCTATGCAGTTGTCCTATTGAAATCAAACTTAAAATCAATCTTAAACGTGTATTAAACAGGGCCCTGGTTTCAGTTACCCTGAAAAGTAGATCATTGGAAAAGGCTTTCTACCTAAAAATAATGAAAGTTAGGGAGTCTTCTAAACATGTGTCTTCAATATATCTGGGAGTGTATGCCAAATTTCTCAAGATGGTAGGAGCTTCCCTTCTACACATCCTCACATTTTGTGTGCATAAAGCAGTAAACATCCAGAGACCATAAATTGCAATTTTGAAAAAAAAAATCTCTGTATCTTAGAAGTCTACAAAATTGCTGATTATGTCCTCCGTCAAAAAAAAAAAAATTGAAATGTTTTTGCACAGTTTTCTTTGATTTGGCTTTCTGTATCAAAATTTTTGGGGAAAAGTTTGGTACAATTTTTGTACAGTGGCACAGCCTGTTCAGAAAGTGTTTTTGTATTGCGTTGTACTTGTATGGGATTCTCACGTCAGTACTGCTTGGTTTCTCCTACAATCATGGATGTGCCGGAAGGTACAATTAACTTCATTCCTAATCATGTTTGTTTCAAGATCAAGTACACTGACCTGATTGGTTATCAAACAAAAAGCACAAAGTTTTTACTCAGTACCAAAAAGGATACTTTCTAAGAGTTACACAGATTGCTGGCAGGTGATGAATAAAACTGAGAGAAATTCCTGTAGGCGATTCTTAAACTTGTGGGATTTTGAGAAAAGAGGAATTGTGTGATCCAGCTGGATAATGTGAACACTGATTAAGTGAGAATGGCATTAAAAACAACACACACATGAAGTTATTTCATGTACAATCATTTAAACTTTACTTAAATAGTTTTGTACTTCACATTCTGTGAACAGCCTTTTGTGGTGGGTTTTTTTAATGTCCTTATGTAAAGAAGATTTTATGTCACAGAATTCACAAATTTATGTCCCATGTAAGACACAAGGTTAGCATTATTTTCTACTGCTAGCATTTCTACATTTTACAAGAGAACATCGTTATAATTCCATTTTACAAAACGATCTGATGATATCAATTATATGCCATTCTTATGCCTGACACACACAAAATTAAATATAAAGAGTGACATACCTGCAGTGTAGCACAAAGAAGAGATTGAAGGTCATTGTATTGCAACCTGTCCATTGGAGTCTGGACTCGAGACTATCAAGGGAAAGAAAGAAGATATGGCTTGATGGAAATAAGAAGTAGGCCTCATAAGTGTTCCTATTAGGATGAAATCTGTGGAAATCATGCAACACCTGCTATGATGTAGCACAGGAAGCTGTCTAATGTGAATATGTTCCACTTAATTAGATGCCTAAATCATATGATTACATTACAGGAACCCTCCCCACAAATTAAATAAGGAAAATGTTCCCACCTTACAGATCTCCAGACAAAGTCTGGAAGAGAGGATAATCTTTTCATGTCATTTCTTTAAAGCCAACACCAGTTCATAAGCAGTAAACAAAATTTAAAACTTTCTAATTTGCCAAAACACTGGACAAAAATATAACAAAAATTTAACTGCACTTTTAGCTCAAAGACATGTGTAAACCTACACACACACAGTGCCTTCAGAAAATAGTACTGTTAGGGCTTCAAGTTGTTGATATATTACAGACGATGATGTAGCTACACTTTCAGTTGACACAAATATGATTTACAACAATTTACAAAACCGACACAAAGTTACTTCACTTCACGAACATTTCATTGCAAGCAAGTTAGAAACAAGTCTAGGCTTTAAGATAATTTGCATACATTCACATTACAGTGTGGTACTGTGTATAAAATGATAAAAATGGTGGCATTTGGAGTTATATGGCTTAAAAATATGGACGTTGGGAGTTTTGATTTCTGGCTTGGTTGACATTGTGAGTTAATCACCCTTGAGCTATCAACAGTTTTCTCATCTGAAATGACATTCTCAATTACAAAGATTCAAAAACAGATAAAATGTTGGACTGGAAGCATGTTGTTTCTACAGCCATTAGTAGGAAGCTGCAATTTAAAAGACGTGTTGGGAAACTGGGTACTTCCGGTCAGGTCACAAGGTAAAGTGTACCATGACATGTTTAGTTCTGCATGCTCAGCATGCAACACCCACACTGGGACACTGTACGTGTGGTACACTTCACCTTTGACCCATTCCCATATTGCAATGCGTGGAAACATCTGCCAACTTGTCTATTCCAGACATGAAGGAAATTGTCAGTATTTTCACTTAAGTTTTCTAAAGCATGAGTCATTCTCTTCTACCATAAGAGGGAATTATTAAATTTGTACCACTTAACCTCTGAGAAGAACACACGTACATTCCCTACATTAAAACTACGAAACTCCCCCTTGAGGGAGGTAGGGATGACAATGGCCAACCTGACATGCAATTGAAATCCACACATCCTAATCATTATCACTATTATTATCATTATTTCAACCTACCTCCATCTGTAAAATCTGATTTATTCTTTGAAGGATCACTATCGTTGTTTTCTTTACAGTTTCATAACAATCCTGGAGAGAAATAATGGCAAACAATCTATTATATATATTTATTCAAAGACAATAGACTTCACTGGTACAAAAATGGGGGGCTATCCAGAGCCTAATGTTACACACCAAATAAGAGACTTAAAATTTGTTTTGGTACTTGGTGGTTTACTAAATTTGTTTTGCATCACTGCAAACATTACTGCTATCAAATCTGCCAATCACATTCCTGGCACTAATACTTGTAGACAGTCTTGGCAGAGTGCCTGAAACTCATCAGATCTTGAAAAAAGTTGAAGACTGCAGTTGTAGTAAATGATTAATTTGTAAAACAAATTTTGTCTACTATAAAAAGACACTTGAGTAAGAAAAAACAATGACAGAACAAAAGAACAGATGTAGGCCACAGCCATTGCAGTAGGGACTGAACAAGTGTTTGACCAATTATACCATAATCGGTAATTATCGATTATTCAATTACACAATCGGGCCAATGCCTATAACCTATCACCAATTATTAACATGTATAGGAAGGTCATGTTTTCTGGCCATCTATTGCCTACCTCTAGCATTGTACACACACTGTAATGACATAACCATAACCTTCACATTGGAGTTGAAAAAACAGTTCCGTACGTTCCACGAATGGAATTTTTTAACTTTTGGTAGGACTTCCTCTCGAAAAACTCCTAAAAATCAACCATACATAATACCTTGCCTAAAATGTCACCGGCCTAAGTTAGACAAAGAGTCTGTCTGCCTAGTGTTCATCCATTGACCATCGATCATGTCGGAAGATGCCGTGTAAATATTTGGCACTGGCTTGTAAAAGTGCTATATATATAGTAGCCTATCCACCCAGTTCTATGCAAAAATACGTTACCACCTTAGCAGTTCAGGGCCACTTACATTCCACTCACTTTACATGATGTACCCATTCCATGGATCCTTAAAGATATGAATACATTTTTTGTAACGGGTCTTGCCCAAAACTTACGTCTTATTTAAAAGATTCTCCAAATGAAACATAAAACTTATTCTCGATAAATTCCCGCAATCAAAAAACTGGTTGCCGTTCCTGCATGAATTTACCACAGGACATGCTTCCCTTTGTTCATCAGTTAGGAGCACTGAGTCGTTCATTACAAAAGTGCTACGTAAAAGCGTGTGCAACGCACTAGCACTGCATTATGTATTATACACTGTATTCGGTGTGCTTTTGTAGGTGAACTTCAACTTTGCAAGAAACTTTCTGGATTTGAAATACCATACACATGAATATTTTTCTGTTGTTCTTTTGTATTTTGTGGTGTTATTTTCGAAATGCACTGAATTTGAGTTTCTGTTCTTAAAAAAATTTAACTGTGCATTGCTGTGTGGTTACCTTGTTTCTTCGAAGTTTTTGTGCAGGTCAAGTATCATGAACTTGTACGCTGTTTTTCCCTGTAAGACAATTACGTGTGCTCATGTGCCTATCATAAATAATTAAAAACTTAAGGAAAGGAATGTGGGAAGTAGCATTATTTGTGCAGGATAATGAGCCTTGAGTTCTAGGTGCTACATGCACCAAATGTGTACAGATGATATTGTTAGCAATGAAACTTGAGAAAATGCAGCTCGAAGTCATTGTCTCCCTGTAGTACAATTATTATACAGATGCTCGGCATGTCCACCTTGCTGGTAATTCTGGGTGCCCTTGATGCACCCGAACTGTGCTGCACTAGAAGTTACCGCAACAATTACCAATGATTGCCATCATTTGAAGAGCTTTAAATTTTTCAAGTTTTGTGAGCATCAACACTGCTATTTTGGGCGAAAACTTGAAGAAATGTGTGTTTTGGAGAATTACAAAGTGTTTTGCGGAAACTCTGAAGTGAGTTTTAGCCCAGTTTCCAAATGACCAGTGGTGGTAATAAGTTCAATGACAGAATTTTATCAATGCTGATTATTTAATAGATGATAGGTTGAACACTAGACTGAACCAAACTCAGATAATAGCAGTAATTCTAGACCTTCCTGTCTGATGTCACTGGACTTTGTCAAATTTAAATGCTTCACCTGCAAGTCAAAATACTACCTGAGAGGGACTGGAGAAGAGGGAGGGAGGGGGTAGAAGGTAGTACCACAGGAAGGGAGTGATTGCATTGGTTTTGTACTCACATTAGCTGAATTTTTTATCATCTCCATAAGAGCTTCATAGGCAGCACTTCTAAGATTGGCTTGGTGGGCATCTTCCCTGAAATGGGAGGGTAATTTCCAATGATTACAGGTAAGACATGTCACAGTTTTTGTCTAGGTGAAGTCAAATCTTAAAATTACGTAAATCTTTACTTATCATAAGCATTTTTTTATTTGCACATTATGGTATTCAGGTTAGTTACTTCACCCATCAACAGCAATGTGCAACCCATTTACTCGAGGCAGCTTAAATATTCATCTTAGTAACCCTTATACCACTTGCAACCAGAGTGATAGGCTCCTTGCCAAAAAAGTAGTCTGTGCCAAGTTTTTTTCATTCTGAACAATATTTCAAGATAGGAATGATAAATCTCTTAAAACTTGGTATATAGATTTATCGTATTAAGAAGAACCATATGATTTTTGGTGGCGGTCACAATTCATCTGAGGTCACCAGAGTGAAATTACGAAAACCTTGTAAACTGCTTGTAGACTTGATATCTCAGATAGCAATGATGGGTACACCCATTTTACAGTTGGTATGTAAATCTGCAATATCTATAGAAAAATTGGTATCATTCTGGTTAAGTTTAAAGGTTATTTGAGGTCACTGAAAACCTTAGGACTAAGATATTTCACGATAGGAAGAGAATTGTTTTTAGTGGAGATCAAAGTTGATCTGAGGTCACCAGGGGTGAAACTATGGAAACTTGCAAACTGCTTGCAAACACTATCTCAAGAAGAAAAACACTGATGGATCTAATACTTTGCCTGTGGATGCCATATTGAGCACAAGAACCATATTGTTTTTTGTGATGGTAAAAGGTCACCAGAGACCAAATGAAGTGAAATAGTGAAAAACTCATTAATACAGTATTTCAAGAAGGATCACTTTCAGGAATCTCATATTCAGCATGCAGATGTACTTCAGTGAATGAAAGATCCCTATTGCTTCTGATGGGGTTAAAAAGTCATCTCGGGTCATCAGAAGTCTACTAATTGAGAAAACCTTGTTACCATATTTTGAAGGGTGAGGAATCTCTCCCTTAGCATGCAGACACTTCCCAGTGAGTACAAGAAGTATACTGATTTCGGTGGAAGTCAAAAGATCGCCTGCATTTAAATTGCGGAAACCCACATAAACATGGTAACTCAGGGAGGATAACTTTGAGGGGTCTAACATTTTGCATGTAGATGCTCCACACTGAGTTAAAGAATCCTACAACATCTGGTGTAAGGCTGGGCAATTTATGATATAAATTGATATATCGTCGCCAGAAGTCCATATTGCAATATGCGATATGAAATACCTTTATCAAGATATGACCATACAGAAAAAATAAAACTTTGGGGGGACTGAAATTTTGATAATTTAAAATTTGAAGCTGAGGCAGTGTTTGTAATGTCAGAATTCATGCATCAATTTCGTCCTTATTTAGAAAATTAGGTGTAAACTTTTTATAGGCTAATTTCAGGCACATTTAGCCTTGTCAACAACAGGTAATACAGGTTAACCCGTTCTGGCTATGTATCGATACACTGCAAAAATTTTGGGGATATTATCGCGATGCATCGATATGGATTTTTTTCATATCGCCCAACCCTAGTCTAGTGGAGGTTAAAGGTCATTTTAGGTTACTAATGGTCAATGATTAAAATCTTGTCTGTATAGTGTATCTCATGTACTATTAATAGTACATGACAAGTTCTTAAATCCTGCCGAGTGGGTGGTGCTGCGTGGGTGCTGAGTGCTGCAGGGCATTGCTGTGCAGCACTCAGCACCACTCGGTACTGTCCTGCACTGGCTGGCATCACCCATACCGAAAGAACTTGACATGAACTGTACTACTGTTCAAGGCATACGATAATGGATACGCACCAAAAATGATGCACACGATACTTATGCAAATATAGCATCCCTCACCTGTCTGTTGTTTCCAGTAATTTCCCAACAATGTTGTCAAAATCAGCTGACAGGCAGTATGTTGGGGGATCATCTTCTTCCTCTGTAACCGCAACTTCATACGCATTTTCTGCTAAACTTGAGAATGCCTAAATGACGAATTTACACAAAAAGCGTGTTACTAAAACCAACATCATTCCACATATAGCTCTGAAAATAAATCTCTTTTGGACACATAAAAAAAAACAAAATACTACATAACACAATTTTCACAAAATCTTAATTCAGTTCCTACATGACATTTCTGAGATTAAGTTGTGACATCATAAACCAAAAGCAAAGTTATGATGATGTGGATTCAAAGCAACATATAAAACACACAAGGGCTATGGACAATTCTCCCTACAGCAGCCGAAATCACACCCAAAAAGATGTCGTGGCCAAAGGACTAAATGTTACAAAAATCATCCTCCTCCCCCCCCCCCCCCATATAAATTATTGCTGACAAAATCAATTCTGAAGGGGGGGGGGAAGAGTTTCCCTAAATATCTGAAAAGAGTCCATTGAAAAGAAATCTGCACACCCTGATTCAAAGTGAAGAAAATGTTTCAATCTTCTTGTCACTTGTAGTGCTTCTTTAATTTACTTTTATTATTATTATTATTATTTTTTTTTGTGAACTTTTTGCAACTTTGCACAAGGGACTGACTCTAAATCATTTGTAATTGATGTGTTTAATCATGCAATCTTCTTTTACAGAACATACCAAAGGTAACACGATATGAGTTTTTTCTTTTCTTTTTTTTCATACAGCAGTTCTGGCTTCAGAAAGAGTAATCATCAAAGGTCCTCACCAATGACCTTCCAAAAGCAAAGTTAACACCTTGAATCGAAATGTTGTCAGAGAGAACTGAAAATTACCTGACTGCACTAAATGAAAGTGACCACTTTTCAAAAAACATTACGGTAAATCTGGTACTAATCTTGTATCAATTCTTTTTCTTTTCAAAATTTCAGGTAAAATTATGATTATCTTTCTTTAAATTCAATCCAGCAGTCTTTACTACCTGAAATAATAACCTAAAGAAGCCCCTAGCCAATAACCTTTGTAGAGTTAAGTCAGCACCCTGACTTGAAATGTCACCGAATATGGCATATAAAACTTTCCACCCTGAAGAAACACTAACACACTATATGAGGACAAGCATACATCACTACCATCAGGTCAAATATTTAGCACCTATCATCTCACAATCAATAAGATAAATCATGTTCACTTCTTTTTCTGATTTAAGATGAAATTATGATTGTCTTCTATAATTTTCATTAAGAAGTGTTAACCAATGGGTTGAATGACCAATACAGTCCCTGGCTGACAACCTTGCAAAATAAATTTTCCACCCTGACTTGAAATGACATTAGGGACAACAGCAAACAACCTTTCTATAGTGCAGGAACATTGCCACACTCAGTGAAGTTGAGGACACTTCACTGACATCAGGTAGCTCATCTAGAGTTTGATATATAGCTACATATTTCAACGAGCTCCGCCAAACTTTGTTCAGTAACTGCACATTGCACATACGTCACTTTTCAGGGAAAACAATATCAACCTCTTTCATTTTTGTTAAACCTTTCAAATCTCCTTTTGATTGTTTTATTTGATCAACTTACCCAGCAAACATTAGCAGCAACTCTTGGTTCAGCGGCAAGACTGTTCTGGAGGGTGGTCAACAGAGTGTTGAGGTTGTCGTTATTGAAGATAGCTTGAGGGAGAAGCTCGCATATTCTGCCAATGGTCCAGGCTACTGTGTCCCTTACTACCACACTGGGGTCATTCAAAAGGGTGATGAGAATGGGCACTGCTTGGACCACAAGAGGTTCCAAAGACCTCAGGTCAGGTCCTTCCAAAATGGACCCTGGAGATCAGAAACAAATCAGACCAGAATGACTGATATGGTCACACTAAAAGACTAATGCAGGGACAAAATGCCACAGAGGGGAGGCAGGGAAGGGTGGGCTTATATTTTTGGTTTTTTAAGCAGGGAGAAGGGCCAAGATTACTTAAACACCACTACTCTGAAACTCACTCAAAAGTACTTTTTTTTTCTTGGGAGGGGGGCACAAACAAATGGGAACAGGTAAATAGCTTCCCTAAATGGGACTAGGAAACCAATACCAGTGATAAGACAGTAACAAAGAATACCAGTGTTTGCTAGATGGTAATAAATTATGACAGAAGACTCCTAAAGGGATATTCTTTAATGCAACATTTAATTTTAGAGGTGGGCATGGATATGGCAATGAGAGGTTGAGGTTGAGTTCATTTTCAGTTTTTGACAAAAGAAAGAGTAAGCAAGGCAGCAGCTAAGTCCTTGAAGGTCACCAAGAAAAGCTATGCCCAGTAGAACTGATGGGAAGGGGGGGGTGGCAAAATGAAAACTAAGTGAAGCAACTTTTGTTAAGAACAAAACTGACAACTTTCAAACAGGAAATAACCTTTCAACTTTCTGTTTCTTGACAATGAACCTAGTCTTAGTCCATCAACATTACAACACTAATTGCTGACACTTGCTTAACTGTGAATTTAGGAAAAATTTTGGAGGTTAACTATCAGACAATATTATAATCAGTGAGGCAAATAAGTAATACAAAGATATGGTAAACAGCAAGATGACAGGCCACATAAGGTCCATCTTCTGATATAATACTACTCACCAAAGGCCATAACAGCTGCATCCCTATCATGCCAGTGTTCTGAGCTTATATGTGTAGTGATAAAAGGTACCACATGGGGGACAATATCACTTTCAGTACAGTTAGCAAGAAGCATAAGACAGACTCCGGCAGCTTTGCAAGGATTCCACTCATCTTCATCATCATTCTCATCCTGATGGGAGAGAAATGACAAAATGGACTCAGAAAATGTTCTTTTTTCTAAAATTCAAGTCCCCTCACTTGTGAGATTCTGAAATTAAAGACTTTTTCCAGAATTTTGATAGACCACTTTGGCCGTTTTTGAAAACTTAAGACAACATATTACCGTGGAAAAGAAGAAGAAGAAAAAAAAAACTGAACTTGTTTTCAAACATTTAATCCCATGGCACACATGTTGAAACATGATCTCAAGTACAGCAAGTGTAAAGTTTTCAGTTTAAAAACGCCATATTTATGAAAATTTTTCCAAATCAAACTCTCAAAATTCAAGGACTGTTAAGACCATACAAACATCCCAGACATTCCCCTACTGCAAGGGTACCCTGCCAAATGCATGATTCATAAAAGTTCTTGAAAATGTTGTAGAGTTAGCCAAACTTCACAGTACAGGAACATTGCTGCACATATAACCCAAGACAAGTTACCTTCCTGTTTCTTTTGGGCTCTTATTCAATGTCAGTATTTCGCTTTGCAAAGTCTTCACAAAGGATATAATTATAAATCTCAGAACAGTTCTTATAGTCCTTATCAAATAATTGCCAGCACTATCAGCCACTATCTCAGAACACCAATACCACCAGCAACATCTCTACCTAATCCTTTCACACAAAATTTTAAGATTTTTCTCTTTACAAAACTGGTGCACGATAAGAATGTCTCTGAATAATTTCAAGTACTTTTAAAACCTTATATGCACCTTGGTCACATGATTTCTTTCAGTAGAATGCATAAAATTCATTAGAGACCTTGAAAGCTTTGACCATTCTTCTAGCACTTCAGATTTTTTCTTTAATTGTGTAGCTGAAATTTGCACAAATATCCAAGCAAAACATTAATGAACAAGCTTGAATTTGCATGAACAGTTTGTAGCAGCTTCAGCATAATACATAATGTTACCTGGTTTTTAAGAATTTCCAAAAGAATGGGTACTAGGTATTGAAGAGCTCCTTTTGCATAAAATCTACTGACATGTTCTGGTTGTCTGCCTGCTTCTTCCGCCTGAGAAAAATAAACGGAGAAAGAGATTGAAATTTTCAAAAAAAAATTAATTCCTGCAAAATGAGCAGCATGAACAGGCCCATAATACCTAGGAACTTATAACCAATTTAACCATAATCATTTTCATAAGCACTTTTGCCCCATTTTGCACCACTGAAATTCAGTGTAATTAACACACCTTCCTCACCTTTTAAAAAGCAAAACCACCCCCACGCCTCATGGTTTGTATGTTTGTGAAAATGCTGGTAATTATAAATGATCCCATAAATTTTACTGACTTAACAAATGTTCAACTTAAAAAATTTTTGGATGAATGACTATAGACCTTATGCACTGACATCACACTGACGTCATTTTGGGTGAAAACAATGAAGCACACGTGCACTAACGGCGTAGATTTTGTCGCACGTGTAGTAGACTTATGCGTGTATAAGATTGGTTGACATATCAGCTGACTGCATTTATTGGTGTAACTTGTAATGATATGTGCTTTTCCTCCATTTTCCTCCAAACGAGGGAGCACTTTCTCCTTTGTGACATCATGCGCATAAGGTCTATCAAAAGGGTAGCCTGTGGAGACAATATCCTTGGATGACTTTGCAAAAGTGACTGTCAGCAACAGTCTGAGTGTTAGTAAGATGATTTCAACAAGTATGCCATTGAAGGTCTTGAAATAGTCAAGCTTTCCTTAGAAGTGACTTCTGCAGTCTGAGCATCACTCATCAGGAATTACATGGAGAAAGTACTTCATCACAGAGGAACGTAACTGACCATTAATGAAGGCAGGACATTTCACCCACAGGTGATCCTATAACTAGAGTTTTGGGTTCTAACTTGGTGCTATGTTACTTTTCAGCATGTCTTGTGTTTTCTTGGAAAACCTTTCATATGTAGTTATGCTATTTATTCCATCCAGCTGCAAGCAATGAAGTTCCACTTCAAAACAAAGTGAAGAACATTTTAAACAAGCAAAATCTGAGAAAAGGACTCAAAGAAACATGTAACTCTGTCCAGTCTCTACCAGAAGTAACAAAAACATCCTCAATCTGATAGCAGGGTGAGTAGAGATTACATTTGGAAACATTAGCACCCATTTCTGGGATTTATGGAATCAAATAAGAGACAAATTTTGCTTTCTTGTAAAAATAATTTTGCTTTCTTGTAAAAATAATTTTGCTTTCTTGTAAAAATAAAAATGCCGAGATAACTTTACAAAATACTCATTTCTTACAAAAACTTTTCCAAGGAAAGGCTAATACAGTACAGGTAATTTATCCTTAAAACAAACCGACCACACTTATGGACAAGCTGCAAGAGCCAATGCAAAAATGCAAAGCACAAACACATAATCAGAGGAGAAACATAAAAGAAAAAAAAACCCCAAGAAAGACCAAAAATGATTGCAGATTCTTCTACTTTACCCATAAATAGACATACTTCATAGCTCAGCAGGTAAATGTCTTGTAAAGATAGAAGTTGCTTTGTAACATATATTTATGTAATTTAGACTTAAGATGCCCTATAAAGATGATGTTTGATCTTACTTCTTGTTTTTCAATTGTTAGGTCCATTTCTTCGTCGCATATATTTGACCAAAACTCAATGCCCTGGAGGGATATTTCATCCACTTGACTTCTCATTGCTTCGACTGAAATCTGAAAGATAAAAGCAGAAATACTTGCATTCTGCTACCTTACTGGAAGCATATAATGTGTGAGGAAGCCAACTGTTGTGGAGGTGGGGGTGGGGGCAGGGAGAGTGGGGAGTGTTAGGGTGTGAGGAGAAGTGGAGGATGGAGTGGGTGGACAGTGGGGACTGGCACAAATCTGGAATTGAAAATAGTTTTGCTCTGTCAGATATGTAGGGACATTTAAATTTAAATCTAGCAAAGATCTGGTAACAGTGTTTCTAACTAGGTAGATAATCAGAGAGCAAAGGGACATTTCTACATTACAAAATGAACTTACAGACACCTTGTGGTATTTCATGTGGGTGCCATGTCAAAAAGACAAGTTTCCACAAATATCCTCAAAACTCTTAATCCTGTAAGTGCATCCATAGCATAATGGAACAGTGGAGCAAAATAACAAAATGCTCTTAACAGGGTTGTCAAAATTATGGGGTAACCAGCCTTCATCCAGTACAGTACCTTACACTGAACACATCTTCCATCACTTAACCAAGCACATGTTGTAAAATTAACCAACTTAAAACAGACGAAAAATGCAGCTAACGCTACTAATGCAAAAATCTGAATTTTTCAGTGCATATTTTTACAAAATTGTTCAACACTGTATTTGACAAATTTGTTACAAATGAACAAAATTCTTTCTTTCAAAAATTTAAATCCCTTTGCTCACAAACTAAAACAATTTTCAGAACTTTGCAAACATTTCATAACTTCCCAAACCTGAAAATTAATTTTTAACCAAAGTTCGTTGTATACAAGAGGGAGGGGGAAAGCGTGTGGGGGGTCTTGTGTCATCAGTAAAAGCAGACCACTTACAGCAAAGAGAGCAGGTCCCATGTAGGGTTCCATGTACTGGTAGTATAGAGATACAATTTTGACAAGACATTGGAGAGCGGCTACTTTGACTTGGTTATCCTTGCATTGTGTGGCTTCACATGTTACCTGCATGATGTAATGTCTTTCCACCTGTAGAGAGAGGGAGGGAGCAGGAAGAAAAATTTGAGACATGTAACTAAGATTACATTCAAATAGCAACATCTGAAAATAACTAGTTGCTCCATCTGAAATGACGTTCAAGACTGAAAATCATCCTATTTTGACTTAAGATCTTGAACTGATAGCAACCCAACCTGAAGTTGTGATCCACTATGCCCTGCAGGCTTACCCACATTTGTGGTTGCTCAACACCCTTACAGAACAGCATCACAGTCTGCAATTAGACTCACACAGATTTGGGAAAAGTCTCAATTCCAGTATCAGAACAGAATCTCTAGCCAATTCTAAGGCTAAACTACAGCACTCATCCAGCCCTACTCAATTTACCCTTTATCAAGCATGTTTATTAAATTTCAATTAGATAATTCCTAATGGATAAGTATTACTTCTTTCTTGTAAAAATTGTGGTTCCACTTTGTATAGTAAACAGGAAAACGTGGAAACTATCACTTCAGTATTAAACTATCTGCCATATTTTGGATATCCATCCAACACCGGTAAATTTACCATTTTTCTAATGTGCTTACACAAGAACCAATTTCCATGGCCCTTTTTGATGAATTATTTCATATCACATTCACAGAATTGAATCCAACACAAACATATCTAAACAAACTTCATAAAACATATCCATAAAGCATAAACCTTGAAGACAGGCTGGCTACTCACCTCTTTTTCAAAATTTGACTTGGTAAACTCTAAAGAATTCAGGAGAGCATTTGTAGCTGCCAACTTTACATGATTGCTAAAATGGGGTGACAAAACAAAAGAATATTCATGACCAAAGTCATTACACTTAATCTTGCAACGTGAACAATCACATCCTTAGAAGTGGCACCAGTATGCAAAATATGTCAAAACTCATAGCAAAATTCCCATACCATAATAGCAGACGTGTGTTCAAGAACATACTGTAGTGTGATGCATTCATGTAGGTTGCCAGGTTTTCTACTTAGACCTTATGCACATGACGTCACAGAACAGAAAGTGCACCCCCGATGGAGGTATCCGCATACCCTTGCAACTTAAACCAACGACTGAAGACAGCTGATTTGTGTAAAGGTCTGATATGTAAGTCTATTTTGCGTGTAAGTCGACTGCACTCATGTGCAAAAGTTTATGTCGTGCTTGCCATGTGCTTCATTATTTACCCTCCAAAATGATATCCTGTGACGTCAATGTATAGGGTCTATTCTCAAAGGTTTATTAATCATGTTCCTTTTCCAGTCTCTAACTGCATGCTTTCCATGGTCTAAAAGATCAAATACTTGACATTATTTTCCTCAAATTCTGTGTCCTACTTCTCCTTTTCTCTTGATTGACTGTGTTTACGTGTTGTGAACATCATTTGGATGGAAAACAAGTGCTTGGACATTTTACTTTTTTTTTTTTTTTTTTTTTTTTTAGTTTCATAAACTTTATTTCAGGCTCTTTCACCTGATGACGAGATTCATATAATATACGTACATACAATCATAATAAAAAAGAAAGAGACTGTGGGGTGATTACAGAAAGCTTGCGAAAGCTTGTAAAGGTAAACACCCCGAGAGAACACAAAGTAAGACTACATGTAGACCACAAATAGAACACAACACTGGAAAAAACACAAGAACACAAGAAAATCAAAAAGAACTAAAGGAGAAAAGGCAAATACTATAGGTATGTGACATTACTGCAGATGAATAAAATACTCTTTAAGCTTACGTTTAAAAGTATAAATGGATCTACTATCTTTTACATCTTCGGGGAGTGAGTTCCAAAGCTTGACACCAAGATATCGAACGTTACAATGGGAAGAATGGAGTCTACATAGTGGGGTGGAGAGATCACGCGAGTAGCGCGTATCGTGGGAGTGATAATCAGCACGGAAATGAAAGTAGTCTTTAAAAATCAAAGGGCAATTGTCGTGAAGCCAATTATACATAAAGATATTCGTGTAGTATCGGTTGAGATTATAAATAGAAAGAGTTCGTAACTTTACAAACAAAGGGTTGGAATGATAGAGACGATGTTTATTAGTGATCAAACGCATACATCTCTTTTGAAGGACAAAGAGTGGCTGTATTCTAGTCGGGAAGGTGCTGCCCCAAACAACATTACAGTACGATAGGTAAGGGAGAATAAGTGTATTATATAAAGTAAGAAGAACATGTTTAGGCAGAAGATGACGTAGACGGGTCAAAATACCAACGCCCTTAGAAACTTTATTACCGACATAATCAATGTGATCATACCAGGTAAGATGCTGGTCTATAAATACTCCTAAGAACTTGCAGGAGTTGAAGTGCTACCTTCACCTTTGTATTTTCGTTCCATGACTTCTTTGTTCATTTTTATTGGTTTTATGTGAAAATGTGATTTTCCATGATTTTCCATTTTCTTCCTGATTTCTGTTGTTTTTCATTTTTCTATATCACAAAGACTTGCTTCTTAATGCTTATCCCATTACTAAGAAATACAATGGCAGCATGGCAACAGGTCAAAGGCACAGTAGAAATTGAAGTAAGAAGAATAATGTCCTGCGATCTGAACTGAAGCCATTCACACAACCTTCTGTACAGAGGAAAGCAATGGCAGGTAATACAAACATTATGCCACTGCTTTTTCCCCAATTATCACCTGAAAAACTACAAGTTTTCAAAGTCAGGAGTATTTAACAAAAACTAAAGGCACCATAACATATCTTTTTTGTGAAAATTTACAGGTGATAGTTTCCCAAAAAGGGATAAAATGACATTTAAATACCTATGCTGAATTGCACTGTACGCATGGAGACACACAATCATCTGACTTTTTGCCGTACAGCAGAATGGCCCTCACTATTGTCAGGTTAGGTTAGGTTAGATGAGGTTTAACGTCCCAGTTTCCAACCAATTGGTGCAAGTCGAGACGACCATGGCCTCTTTTCCAGTTGTGGCTCACTGGCTTGTTTTCCCTACTCCATTGTTTACTATTGTTTACTTCACTATTGTCAGGGCTTCATTGGTTGAGTACATAGCGATACATTCAATCTCTATGAGCACAACAAAGTACATGCAATTCCTTTCAATAAAACTTGAAAGCATGCTTTGTTCGCCATGAACAGTGTTGGTTTTCAAGTTTTACTTAAGGCTTTTAGGCCTATGGGTTTGAGTTAAGCAGATATATTTTCAAATCACTGAGAAATCTGAAGAGTACATTAACGTCTTTGTACGTCATCATCATTACTTTTTAAGTGTGTAAGGTTCTCTACTGAAGACTAGCCCACTGGACATAATCTTAAGTTGACATGAAGAATGGCAACTTATCTACCCAACATAAGTGGTCCTGCAGCATTATTGAATAATGAATATTCATATTCAAGGCCTACTTTGAACAACCAGACTTAAGTCCTTTCATCAGGACATACAAATATGTGACATTCCAGTAACCTCTTTAGAATCCTGCGACAAAAATATTCTTGTGCAGTCCAGTCTGCTTCATTTAAGCCAGTTTGAATTATACATAATGGAATCACTGGAATTAACAACATTGGAATGAACAACTTCTCAAAATTGCCCCAAATACAAAAAACCTTTTCCTGCTTTGAAAAAAGGAGGTACCCATGCCCCATCTGTCCCATAAATCACCCACCCACAACCAAATTCTACTTTTCAAAGGTTTGTGGACATGTAAATGTCATACTTATTTGATGAAAAAAAATTTAAAATGGTAGTAAATCCCATCAATATCTATCAAATATTTACCATTTTACAAACAATTACTATTTTGAACCTACCTCATGTATAAACATGAGCTACATATGCAAAATTGTGATGTGGAAAGAGAGCCACATGAGATACGTGTTATGCTATCCTTTCTTTAACCTACATTCCAAGGATAGTTGTAATGTTGGTATGCCCCCAAGGAGTTTATTTTGGAAGTAGCTATTTACTAACTTTAAAAATTTCCACATTTAACACCAAACTATGAGCTGGCTGGCAAGTAATTACAAGGCCATTCATAAAGCATTAACAAAAGAAATACAGACCCTGTGCAATACTCCACATCATAATTTTTGTGTGGTTAATGGGAAATCTCTGGTATAATCAAACTTTGAAGAGGTATATCTTGTGAATGGAAAGAGATATTCAGATCATTACAACGGATTTTCATCAGAGGATCTTACAACTGTTTTGGTACTTTAGTATGTCCAAAAACCTTTAATACTGATGCAAACTGGCTCAAACTTACTTCACTTCTTCTTTCCTGACACCTTGTACAATAGCTGTAAGTATCATGTTGGAGTATTTCTGAATGTGTTCTTGTTCCTTGAAAAGGGAAACAACAAAAAAGTCATTCTTAACAGGTGAAATTTTATCCACAAATGCTATCTTATTATTGTCTGTCACTGAATGATGTCACTTCCTTTTAAGCCACCTTTTCCTACTGATAGCCAGGGCTCAAATATCCCAAGAAATATAACATATGCTGAAAAATAGGGATGTACCGGAACTGGAATTTTAAGATCCGGCCGGACCGTATTTTACCGGACAGTACGAACTATCCGGCCGGACCGGATTTTTTCATTAGGAATCTTGTAACTGAAATCAGGGTCCGGGTAAAATAGAAGCAGGCCTACCAATGGTACATAATGGCAAAGGGGTCGGGCTTAGAGATCACCCATTAGGCTTTACTTTATAAGCAATTGTAATATATGTATTAAGAGTAAATTTTAATGATCAATACACATACCTCCTCTACAAATACTGGAATGGTACAGGACCTCTCCTTTATGGCTTCATGTGTTGGAGGGGGTGGGGGCACACGATGGGCGGCTGCAATACTTTTACAGGGTATTACTAGTCTAGCCTATAGCTATACCCTTTGGCTAATTGAACTAAACATTTTGGGTGAAATTTTCTTTAACTTATATTGTGAGACTGAGTTGTTGGTTATAAACGAATTGTACTTGGCAGTTTACAAAACAGGAAATGGGCCAGACATTAACAATAGCATGCCCTGCTAAGGCTGCTATTGTTTAAGTTACTCCTATTCACAACTCTAATGTCAATCCTTTTGTGTAACCAAGACCAGCTGTCATACAGCATGAGTGATATTGACCATACTGTATGTCCTACCTTGAACTAAGTTACAGTATTTGAGTGTCAAGTGTTGGCTATCATTTAGTAACTGGTTGTCATTAAATGTGTATAGCTTAATGTGGCCTCTCTGGAGTCACAATAGTTCAAACTTTCATTACACTTAATTTGGAAAATGGCTTCTTTCATTTGGAAATATTTTTTTGTCAAGGATCAGGCTGATGAAGTTGCTGAGTGTTTATTATGTCAAAAGGGGATAAGAAGAGGACCAGCAGGAAGTCAAGCCAAGAATTTCAGTACCACTCCATTACATATACATAGGCGTCTTCTGTACCAAACCTATTTTCATCATGCATGATATTATTTAAATGTACTTGTAGAGCCTTTTACTAATGATTCACAAAAAATCCGGTTCCGGCCGGATTTTTAAAAATGTCCGGCCGGAACCGGAACTGGATAATTTTTCATTATCCGGCCGGACCGGATATCCGGTACACCCCTACTGAAAAAGCAAAAAAAAAAAAATATGATGGTCTAAGAAAATTAGCATTGGAAAAATCCTAGACTCAACACCAAAATGACTTGGTTCTCAAAAGTCTCAAAATATTTGGCATTTGGGTAAAAATTTAGGGTGACCCTTTCCAAGAATGCATCTCAAGTATTGTGCAAATATTTCAAAGTAAGGCTCAGATTGTTCCTGAGGACATCTAGAACTCTTTAGCTTCAAGAACCACTAAAAACCACTGAGCCCTGGCCATGGGGGAACTTCCTGTTTCTTACATTCACTTTGTGAAGGATGATCACAGAAAATATTAAGTCCTCATCTCAAAGCTGTGAGACAGGCACAATACTTTTGGAGACCTGATGGTGGGTTCCAACATATTTGAAATAATTAAATGGAAGATGTTCTCAAGCCTCAAGAATGAAGGAATATATTAGGAGGTTCTCATAGACCCTTTTCCAAATAGCTTTTACAAATGATTGCCGGATAGAATTTTGGTATGTGTCATTTTTGTCAATGGCATTTTACTGTGGCCAAAGATGACACACAGTAAAACTCTATCCCACAATCCTTGATAATTGCTATTTGGAAAAGGGTCTATTGTCTCATACATAGTACAGCTGTACCAGCAAAGAAACATTCAAACACACGCTGAAATTGTTAAGAATGTATTGTCCACCTATTCAGAGAATTCAAGCATGTAGGTGGACTTCTATACATTTCCGCATCTGCAGAAACACGTTGCAGCACCATGACCTTGAGTAAAGTTAAGTGTACAGTTTTCAGTCTCTAAGCCCTAATGTAATTTTCCTACACTGGTCACTCAAAATTCAAAGCCATTTAAAAGAATCCAGACTTAAACCAGCTTTTTTCATTTTTCCAATTGAATGGAAACCCTCACAACTACTTATCCCTTACCATATTTTTACATGCATTACATAAAATATGCAGAACAAAGAACAAGAGACTTGTGGTATGTACTTAACTCTCGTGCTCACAACTATGACAGATTCCCCTGTATTTATACTCATGATCTGAGATAATGCAATTGCATTTATAAGATGGTATTCATATTCAAGTCTACATCCAAGCGATAACTGTTTACCATGGTAACTCCCAAAACAGTTAACTAGAGCACCAATGGTGCAGAAGCTCATACCTTCAACAAAGGGTCCCTGGGTTCGAATCTTTACTAGTTCAAGGTTCATATGACTTTAAATAACCTCAAATTATGACCCCAAATCTCGAACACCCTGAAGGCAGCTTCCAGAATGTCACAAAAAATGTTTCCTGTTATCTTCACTTTGTAAGTTGTTTTCGTGAGTACATCTTAAGAAAGTTCTTACATAGTCCGTATTTTGACTTGTGAAAAACTTATGCAAATGTTACTGAATTCCACCCCAGATCACTACTAACCAAGCATCATTGCCAGGCCATCAACTCTGTTTATCATTAATTGGAAGGGTAAAGCATTTTGCAATATTTCACAAGATGGGCCCTACGATCCATCTTAAACCTTGGATCCTGAACACTCTGAAGGTACCACTAACAGAGTATCGTTATGACAAATCATCAACACAGACAGACAGACAGACAGACAGACAGAGTGATGCCCCATGATCACAATAGCTCACACAGTTTCTCTTATCTGTTAAAAATAAGAACTTAAATTTTATTACTTATTCATCTGCTTCCACAAATCCTCCTTACCCTACAAAGGCAAAGGGTAAGAGAAGAGCATAATAATTCAAGAACTCAAAACCCAACTCAAAAATCACAAGCATGTTAAGGCATGTAAACACTGCAACTGACACAGTTTAATGACAGATATACAAATATCACTGCATATTTTCTAAAACCAAGAAAGCCTGTAAAGACTATATAGTGTAATTAGCGGAAAGTGAAAAAAAAGTAAAGTTGTATGATGTACCTAACTTGTTCCAGTACTGCAAAGTTCATTTACTGTAGTTGCACCTACAACTCCACAATTAAACACCGCATACAGTAGGTAACTCATGGTTACAAAAACCAGGGTCCAAAGCTGTTTCAACTAATTTAAAATCTTATTTGTCAAAAAACTGACAGAAGCATATTTACATCGCTACAAGGGGGACTGGCTTTATAACAGCAATGAATATTCATAACAGAGTGAAATATATCTACCATCACATGGCACTACTCCCAGTCAGGAAGATCAGTGTATCTTGACACCTCCCTAGTATACCACAATCGTACTAATGCCGTACACACAGTACACTACAAGCAAGGTCAAAACAATGTGTGATAGCAAAGTCTGCAAATTACCTGGTCCATGTGAGGGCACTTCAGGACTGCATGCAACTGACTTCATTGGCTGGGCAACCATACAAAATGGCAAACCCTTTTCACTTGGAAGGAAAGCCTGAGCATCTGGAGCAAAACCCACATACATCAAGTGGGATTTGAAGCCCCGAATTTGTGAAACACATTGGTGCATAGCTGCTAGAATAGACCACTCTGCCACTCGAGGACCTGTGAGGTAGCTGTTATAAAGCTCACTGATATTTTAGTACATCTTTAGGCTCTGTGAAAGTAACCTCTTGACTGTCACTGGCAGGCTCAGAGGGCCTGAAGCCAAAAAGAGGTGCATTTAGGCAGGGTGGGAACAGATTAGTTTATATGAAAGCCTGCCAAAACGGTAAGGCTGTGGTCACAATTACCAACCATAACAAAATACACTTTGATAATATTGGACCTTACAAAATACTTTTATACAGATGGACCTTACAAAGTACTTACAATATCCTGGCAGATGTAGCCAATGGCTTCCAGAGATGCCTCTTTTAGATCATCGTATTCTGCAGGTGTCTTATTCTGTGCTTCCGCAGTGACATTATTAACAAGCTGCGAAATAAGTTCTGGCCATTCATCAGTGGGGAGTTCAGCACAGGCAATTCCAGCAATGCACTATGTGTAGGACAAGCATTACAATTTAAGACATGGTTGTGGTTGTTTCATTCAGGAAAAGATCCTGCACAACT
This sequence comes from Holothuria leucospilota, assembly GCA_029531755.1. Classification (NCBI taxonomy): domain Eukaryota; kingdom Metazoa; phylum Echinodermata; class Holothuroidea; order Aspidochirotida; family Holothuriidae; genus Holothuria; species Holothuria leucospilota. Next base: position 13,835,939 of record CM055983.1, read on the forward strand.
TCCATTCCAACCCCCTAGGTCAATTTCACTAATGAACCAAGGTTAAGCTCAAAATGTTGCAATTTTGGCTAAGGGATTGAAATTTGTGATCCAGGGATTACTGTTTTTTATGTACTGCCACACATTAGCACACATGTCTCTCAAAGTTAACAATTGGTAATATATATGCAACACCTTTGATTATAATCACTGAAACTTTGACTTAGACTTAGAGAATATTAACTCCTACTAATAAAGAAGATATTGTAATTTTTAAAGACAAGAAACTATTCCCATGTCCAGGGCCGGATTAGCGTTGTGTGGGGCCCCCGGCACTTTCTCTAGCGGGGCCCCTTTTACAAGTTTAATCTCCTTCCCCCTCGCCCACCCGCTTACACAAAATTAATAACACTCAACAGATTAAATTTTAGCTTTTAACCGCTAATAACTAATAGTTGCTTTTAAACATTATACAGTGATACATGACAGTTATTATACATTATTTGCCAGAGGCAGGGGGCCCCAAAAGCGCGGAGCCCCCCGCATATGCCGGTTCTGCCACAGGGTTAATCCGGCACTGCCCATGTCCTTTACAACTGCCTCCCTCCCATTCACCTTCATTATTTATGGTAAATACCTGTGCTGCTTGACTTGGTCTGCTTTTCTCTGTTCCAAGTGCTCTGAGGACCTGTAAAGAGATAGTAGAACACAGAGCTATGTTATGGTGGACCACTATTTGCACATGACAATAAAATCACAGATATTCCCATTCTCAAAGATTGGAGGACTGGAAGGGTTTCACTTTACTGGCAATTTCTTTAGCTCTTTAAAATACTGACATGTTGTAGAGGGTTTATTCATTGACTCCCTCAAGGTGGGCTTCTGTACTTGTCAAACTTTCCTATTGTACTGTAAGTTAAAAAAGACATTTTTTTTTCTCTAAATTTCAGAAGGGCAGCATGTCCATTAAAACTTCAAAAACCTGTGTTTCATGGTCACAAGTATGGCCACAAAATGAATCACAATTTTCACAATTTGATATCTAAAGTGGGTCAAAAGTGGAAACTTGCCTCTCCCAGGATGCCAAGTAAGGACTCCCTGATCTGAAGCCTTGGTTAAAGCCTGCTGGGAAGTCTGAAATGTTTTAGTGACCACACAAGAAGGTAATTGTAAGTGCTGGTTGAGGCAGACTGACAAAAACCAAAGCAGGCTAAATCCCCAATAATGTAACACAAACATTTCTTCAGTAAATACCAAGATTACTCACACATTCTTTGACAGCTAATCGAATGTCTTTTTCTAATTTCATCCATTTATCTTGATGCTGGAGGCGTATGATAGGGTCTTTGGAGGTTAGGTGATTCTTAAGCTGTAAACTGGCTGCTACACGGGCTACTGGTGAATTTGTTGCATCAGCAAGGATTCCAGAAAGGGCAACTAAGAACCTTGGCTGTAAAGTCAAAGAAAGAAATTCATTATGATACAGATAGTAGAAGCGGCACTCTGACTCAACCATGGTTCCCATTTTACTTTTGCCTTAATCCACTAGAAACAATTAGACATTTTTAAAAAAGTCAAAGTCTAGAAAATGCCAATTACTGGCCTCATTCATTTTCAGCTTACCGGAATGCAGAAAATCACTAATAATGAAATGCTGCTTTACTTCCAAATTCAAAATGTTAACGGCAGTCTTGAATTCAACTGACACATTAACTTCAAGTCAAGGGCTAAGGAAAACATAAGAACTCAACCAGAATGCAATAATTCATTGGGGTTTCAATGAATTCATTTCAGTGGATTTAGCTTCATCCAGAACTACAAAGGCTCTACAATCAGGGTTTCCGCCAAAGGGGGGAAAGGGGGGGATTTGTCCCCCCCCTTTCCAGAAGAAGGTGGGTAAAATCCCCCCCTTTTCATTTCCATAAAAATTAAAAAAATTGTCCATATCTTGGTTTCTTACTTAAGAAGAGGGCACCTTTGCAGCAATGATTGGACTTTCGTAAGTAAATGGCCTTTAAAACCCTTCAAAATGCACCTTATAGGGGTCTTGAAGCAAGCTGTTGTCCCCCTGAACCCACTTGTAACTTTAGCCAGGGACAGCATCAATTTGGACTAGGGGTTTAGGAGCAATTAATCCCCCCCTTTTTTGCATTTCTGGCGGAATCCCTGACAATGTTAATGTTCTGGACCAATTTGATGCATCCCCACCATGTGAGATATTGCTATGATATCTACCTTGAGATATCATGCTGACAAAGTTTTCAGACTATATGACCTCTTGTGACCTGAAATGACCTTTCCCTGAACACAAAAGCATCAACATCATTTTTGTAATAAATATGGTAAATAAACACCATGCATAAAAGTTTTTTTGAGTTTCCAAGCTAACAATATTCTGTTTTGCAAGTTCTTCAGATGCTGACATTTAATGACCTTGAATGGCCTTTGACCTCTACCAAATACAACAGGGAACTTCTACTCAATATCATGCATAAACATGCTAAGTATGAACCATGACTTCTCGAGTATGCATGCTTTTTATCTGGGGTATATCATGTTAACAAGGTTTCAGAGTATGACCTCTGGTGACCTCAGATAACCTTGACCTCTACCGAAAACAACAGGGTTCTCCTTAAATGGGGCACCCACATACGAAGTATGAACACTGTTTGAGTAACACTGTTTGAGTTTCACTTTTTGAGATACCATGTTAACAGGCTAAGTGTTACAAACAGAAACAGAAACATACACATAAACATACACATGCCATAGGTTTCTCTTTCATCCAAACTAAAAAGGCTATGCCAAATGGATTTTGGCTGGCAGAACTTAGAACTATTGAACATCAATACAAAAATTTGAATAGTGCACTTCACAGAAACAATAACGAGGGAAATGTTATTTAAGAGAAGTGTCAAGACAAATGAAGAGGCCCAAAGGTCATAGCCTCAGGGTGCCTGTAGTTATTCCATGCACTAAACATTTTACAAAACTGGGCAGACCAAATTGTACCAACTTTTCCAGACTCTGCCAAACCTGCTGCTAATCAGAGGTAAATCAGTATGCCCAATGAAGTAATACATTTTAAATGACACTCAGTGAGGACTTTGGCCATTTTTTACAAACTTTAAGCATCGGCAATAACAGCCAATGACAGCAATGCAAATGGCAGTCATACTTTTGGATGTAGCTAGAATACTACTTTCAAAGCAATGTGAAGTTGATCAAATTGACATGCAGTGAGGACTTTGGCCATTTTTTACAAACTTTAATCATCCGGCAATAACAGCTATGCAAATGGAAGTCATGGTTTTGAACATAGCTACTGTATAATATTACTTTCAAAGCAATATCAAGTTGATCAAACTGGCAATTTTGAAGAGTAAGAAATTCTGCAAGCATTTACTAATGGTAAAGCAGACCAAAATGTAAGCAAACTAATTCATCACCAAAGAGATGGTGCCTTTATTCACACCAAAATATAAACATATCACAGTACTGTACATCTCAAAAGATCTTACCAAATCTGTCTGGGCTGCAGACTCAAGAAAAGCTTGTGCTGCATCCAATTCAACTTTATCTGAAACCAAAATGAAGTGAACAATTGAAACACATTCTTTTCAGAACTTTTCAAACCACCCTTAATCCCTTAAATTTTCAGAAAGCTTACTGTCATCTTGAGGCACACACTGTGATGTATTTCAAAATAATGCTAGCATAAACACTGAATTGTCCCTAGGCCTACCTTTTACCACACCATTAGGTTGCTTGCATCACGTATCTTCCACACAGGCTTTTACCTTAAGCCTGTTATCATACCGATACTGGTTATAATCGGTCTCAATTCTGTATGATTACTGCATGGCAAGTAAATCCAAAAATTGGAAAAATTGTAATAACTGTGAAAATCAAAATAATCTTCAGAAAACCGAAATACTCACAGAAAATCAAGTTTATTTGGGGAATATATGAGAGCAAGAAAATATTAAAGGCAGGGATGTAATATTATCTGGTGCAGAGTTAAATACTGAAAGCAACACACATGGCAATGGCCCTCTACAGTACCTTTGCCTGTGAGAGTGGAAGTACGTACAGTTGTATACAAATAATGAATGTTTATGAGTGCGACAGTCTGAATAATTTCATGAGTTGAAAGACTGAATGTTCTATTCAACAAGGCTAAGCCGAGTTGAATAGAACGTTAAAGCTTTCAACAAATGAAATTATTCATACTATCGCACGAATGAAAACATTCATTATTTGCTTTATATAACACCTTATAATTTTGATCTTGTCATTGGTTAAATTTGTTTTTTAGTGGTCACTATGGATTTGTGTTTGTCTGTGTAGTAGCTCCACGGTTTTCCGTTTTCTAACTGGGAGTTTATGTACGTAATATAGAGGGATTCTTTGTGACGTCAAGCACGTTGGATTCTCAGGCACTGAAGGGCAAAACACATATACCCAGTAAGCGTATTTACAGCACAAGGGCATGGCATTACCATAGATACTCCTGTGACACAATGGACGCTTGTCCTTCAAAACCAAAGAGACACCTGATCACTTGACATTGGTGAAAAAATGTACGATCCCCAGTGTTGCAGTGATTTATTGAGAGGCGGCATAGCTTGTACGTAGTGTTATATAATACTGGTTGCTGCTGGGTTCTAGTCTATCAGCAGCAGCACACACAGCACGTCTATTATGCCACTGCCCATCGCCATGGAGCGACATAAAAATTATTTGCCTTCAGTGGGTGTCATACTGCACAGGGCTGTTAATTAACATTATATCTCTTTCATGTTTTAACGGTTGGAAAATTTATTGCTTTACAGTGTCCAGATTCTCAACACAGTCAAAGTACTTTCATGGTTAATACACTCACTATATATGCATCAGCTATCATTTTGAGGAGAATGTAAAAGTCCAACCACTGACACTAGGAGTAAGCAGAAGTTGAAGTTGCTGAGATATTCTGAGCACTTTTCAGGGCTCGAAATAAGCTTGAAAAAGGGCACAGACAAAATGAGCAAATTTGCTGTAGGTCTATGTTATTTCCTAGGACACTGACTGAGGGGCATCACGGCCATCAGTAAGGGCCCCACAGCCATGGCTGTCGGTGCTGCTGGTTATTTCAAGCCCTGACTTTAACTTTGATTCATCACATGCTATAGCAAATGCTGTTCCATCTCTTACACATTGAGACTTAAAAAATTTTTGTTTCCAAACAAGCCCAATGTATTCAGTATAAGCTAGCATCTTGATACACATGATTCACATGTTTTGCGGCAGACATGCAAACACCGTTTACAACTCTACGTCATCCAACATTCATGCTACCAATGCTATGCCCTCTGCAGATCATGTATTTATAGTACACAATGAAGTGGGCCTTGCCCTCCTGTTGAGATTTTGAAACCCACCACTACTGTATGTCAATCAAAAGCACCTTGAACAATTATGAGTCTATCTGAGACTTACAGCTCTGTTCATAACTTGTCACACACAATTATAGCATCGACAGTTTTATCAAAATATTTCACACATGCTTAAGGCATTTTATTCCTTGTAATGCCTATTTTTTCCACCAATCGCGGGGTCAAATTTTAGCATGTTTCGATGTGATTAGAACAGATGTTGCAGCCTAGGCCTAGCTTAGGCCATTGCAACTCTTGATAGGCTACCATAGTACCATATGTGTCAACTGCACATAAAAGGGGCCTACACCCAGATAGGATTGCTAAATATTTTTTGCCTTTGCTATAGGTGATTGACTATGATTGCAATTTTGTAAATGCAAAGAACTGATTCAGATGTTAATATGTCAACAAGAAAATCTTTGAGTTTTGGGAAGAAAAATTAATGCTTGAACTGACTGAAATATTATGGAGACATAAACAGCTCTTTGGGCTACTATTTTCGGCTTCATCTTTTCAACGACTACAAATGTGAAAATGTAATCAGCCAATGGCTGACCAGAACCTTGTCAACGAACTATTTGTAATACCAGGGCTGGATGACTCGAGACCTGTCTCGAGTCTCCATTGTCATGACTCGTGACTCGGACTCAATCGACATGTCTCGGGGACTCAGGCCGAGACCGGGTACAGCAGGGACTATTTTGTCCCACAACCGTAAAACTCACTACGTATAATACCATTGCTACATGTTGCCTACAGTGCATTGTGCAGCATGAACAGTGAACACTCTGAATATCAATGCAATCTCCGGCCTCCATGACTAGACTGAAGGGAGCACGGATCCAGCACGAAATGTTAAAGACATCGTCCATGGGATTGCACTTGTGAACATAGTATAAAGCATTCAGTGATCAAATGTTTGGAGAATTTACCTTCAGGTCTGAGTATTGTTTAATGTTATTTGTATCCAAAAACGTGTACCAGACGGGGTAAAAAGTGTGTAATAATGTTTTTAGCTTTTTTTTACCTATTTTACAGGGTCTAATCCTGCCCGAAATATCAGCACTGATACTCACAAAACTTGCAACATTTTAAGCTCTCCAAATGATAGCGACCATCGTAATTGTTGCCGCAACTCTAGTGCAGCACAGTTCAGGTGCATGACAGGGCACACGGTATTACCTAGAAGGCGTGCATGCCACGGACCATGCCGCACATCTGCATACAAATTGTACTACAGGAAGAAATGACTCGCACTACGTTTTTTCAAGTTTGAGTGCTAACCACATCATCTGTACACATTTGGCGCATGTACGTACTGTAGCAACTTTGGAAACTCAAGGCTCATTATCCTGCATAAATTATGCCACTTCCCACATTCCTTCCATCAAGTTTTTAATTACCTATGACATGTACATGCGCACACGTAACTGCCATACAGTTCTTGCGAAGTTGAAGTTCACCTACAAAAGCACAACAGTACAGTGTGTAATACATAATGTAAACTAAGTGCATTGCTTGCGCTTTTTATGTAGCACGTTGGTCATGAACTACTCTGTGCTCCTACCTGATGAACAAAGGGAAACAGGCCCGTGTTAAATTCACGCTGGAACTTCAACATTTTTCAATTACGGGAATTTATCGGGAATTAGTTTTACGTTTCATTTGGAGAATCTTTTACATAAGACGTAAGTGTTGGGCAAGAGTGGAATGTTTAGTGGCCCTTAAGTGCCAAGGTAGTTAGATATTTTTGCTAAAACTGGGGTGGATAGGCTACTATATAGCACTACTACAGTCCAGTAAAGACCTTCACACGGAATATTCTGACATGCATGATCGTTGGATAGAACTACTGTAGGCGTTCAACCCAGGGTGCATTTTGTGCACTATATCCCGAACATCTTCGGGGTAGACGAAGGAAAACGCTTGGCCTAGCAGCATGAAAATTCACTCGAGTTGGCATACAACTTACCATTGCAGCAAGAGGATTATCAAGTTGGCGTACAACTTACCTATTGACTATATATTTTGTACTGCAACTAGTCTAAGTCAAAACGGCAGCTATAAAATTTTCTGCTGCATTGTGTTTCCACTAAATGTACAATGAGTCCTACACAAAATTAGCCCTCAATCAGTGCCTACTATACTACGCTCCAAATACAAGGCCCTTATTCTCTACGTAGACATTTCCAGTAAATAGGATAAGAATGCTATTTCACATATTTCTTGTATCTTGCAATCACATAAGAGACCAAACGAGCACTAAATTACATTCAGTTACTTTTATACCTCCTTTCTTGGCAACTTAGAGAGCGTCGTTCGATTATTCTGCATGAAATTTCACGAAAATTTGTCTTAACTTCACCTGCGATGTACAGCCTACACTCTTCTGCATACGAAATGACTTCTTATCCCATAATCCTACTCGTCATTCTGTTCAACAAGCATATTCGACTGCGTATGCGAAATATCTTTATATCATATGCTGTAAAGTTTCATATCCGAAGAATCAACTCGATCTGTTGACGCAGATAGTATCCCATGATCCTATTCGGAATTCTGTTTGATAACCATACTCGACTGCGTATGCGAAGGATCTTTTAACAGTATTCTGCGAGTTTCATACAAAACCTTGATCCATTGACGCAGATAGTCGAGCCTATGACTCTTCAGTGGTCAAAGCAGTGATTTCACTGACTCGGGCACCAGGGTCAACGACATACAACTTTTGATTTTGACGCACAGGCACAAAACCTCTGGGGTCAAACTGATGCACAGCTTTTCACCCCAACAATATGTAATGACATAGAAAATAAAGATAAAACAGGAATAAAGTTTGTTGCATTAAACTCAAATTTATTTTGACCCCTTCTGTTTTAGCTTTTGACTCTTGTAAATTTATTCTCAAGGGTCAGTGACTCCTGAAAAAATGATGAGTGAAAACCCTGCAAAGGTCACCGCGAGGAGCTCTAAGCATGATTTAAAGCAGATGACTATGTGAAGGCAGCATAGAGGTGAAATTATAAGTCATTTTTTTGTAAAATTAATCATCAATTTCATTCATAGAAGGTGTAATAGTGTTTTTATCGTTGTCAACTTACATCGATGACAGTTTGTGAGTAGACAAAACGATTTCTAGTCGTGAGAGCTTAAAGTTTTTCCCACAATGCTGCGGTTGTGGCTAGGGTTTCCATCAAGGGGGGGAAAAGGGGGGATTTGTCCCCACCTTCCCAGAAGAAGGTAGGTAAAATCCCCCCCTTTCATTCCCATAAAAAACATAAAAATTGTCAATATCTTGGTTTCTTACTTAAGAAAAAGACACTTTTGCAACAATGTTTGAACTTTCATGAAAAAATGGCCTTTAAAACCCTTCAAATTACACCAAATAGGGGCCTTGAAGCAAGATTTTCTGCCCCTGAACCCACTTGTAACTTTGGCCTAGGCCTAGGTCATTATCAAGTTGGACTCAGGGTTAAGCAGTAATAAATCCCCCCCTTTTTTGAGTTTCTGGCGGAATCCCTGGTGGCTAAATCCTGATATTGTCAATGTATCGCCTAAGGACCTTCTACACAGAGCAAAGTGCTAATGGAGCGTAGTGTGTAGGGCTTGATTGAGGACTAACACAAAATATGATTATTACCTGCCAAATAGGAAAGAATGTGCGTAACTTTTTGCTACAAGTGTGATGAATGCTCATCGCACAGCAGGCAATGTATGTTATGTACGTTGTGTGTATGAATCACACCTTTGGTAACATGGTTTTGCTGGCGTACGAACGCTGACATCTCGGCGTAACTTCCGCGTGGGCTTTACATGGAATGCACCCTGGCGTTCAACTCCAGTGTGAAGGTTATATTATCGTGTGCAAACAAAGTAAAACAGCAAGAAAACATGACCTTTCCATATATGTAAATAATCGGTGATCGGTAATCGGCATTGGCCCGATTGTGCAATTAAATAATCGGTAATCAGTGATTACCGATTATGGCATAGCCTCTGGCCTAATCGGTCAAACACTTGTAGGCTAGGCCTACAAACTGCTAAAATCGATTTGTGAAATCACATTCCCAATGGGCCCAGCCTATATCACATTATCCGCTCTGCTCCTCGTCCATGCGAGTGTGACATTTAGCCTATCACATTCACCTCAGGATACTGTAGGCCTATGGATATACGCCAGAGCCTAGACCCTTCTGTACGTTGTAACGTTACTCGTTAGGCTACATGATCTGCTATCATTTGGCATAGCCTAGGCCTAAGGTCTATAGCCTAGGCCTAATAGGCTATGACCTAACGTAAGACACAAATTTTGTTATAACTGCACTAGGCTAGTAACTTTAGTACATTAACGTCAGTATCCTGCCCTACACCTTGTGTTTCTGTCACTAACGCAAGCCTAGCCTAAGCTGGACTAACGTTAGGCTATGCCTCAGAAATGAAGCAGGTCAAAACTCAGAGGAAGCCTAGGCCTACCTGGTGCAACTGTTTTCTCGAGGATCTGAATGAGATTAAGATCCATCTTATCCTCAGGAGAATGAGTGTTTACTGAAGCTTATTGTACTCTTGCTTGGTTATTTAACTACAATCACGCAGAAACCAGTTTCACTCCAAGCCTGCTCCACCTATCGGTATCACTATCAGTTAATTCTCACGCACGATCTATATATGTACCGGAGGTACGTAGCTCGCGCTGTCAAGAACGTATTGTATCAACAGTGCTAGGCGAGCGAATTTTGTGATGGTCTCACGTGTTACGTTTGGGCCTAAGCTTACGATAACGGTGCTGTTATGTGCTCGGCTCACATGCATATAGCGGGAATATTAGAGGCAGGAATGCTGGGTAACAGCGGAAGTGACGTTTGTGAAATCTATTACTTTTCCAGGGCTTCTGGCCTGGTCTTATGTACCGAAATACATGAACGAACTGACGAACAACTACAGAATATTAGTTTTTGAGGGTCTGTAAAATAGCTCATGGACTGCTTGATTATTTAACATTAATGGACATTAGAAATAAACGACAGCAAAGGCTGATATAATAGAAACATAGATGAACCATGGAAATACTACCTCGGAGACTGAGGTAGTCCCTTCAACACGATGTAGGGAATGAACATGAACACGACTCAAGTACAGCCTGGACTACTAAAAGCCCGGAAGGATAGTAATGGTAGCATCAGAGTCGCAGACCGGAGAATGAACTGTCATCACAGTCTTTGAGGGAATTTTTAGTACCAAACTTATCAAAAAAAAAAAAAAGAAAAATACCAAAAGTACAACCCCGGACAGGCGTTGATTCTTGCCTGGCGGGAACACTTTCCACACTTCTAAGGCGCGGATCCAGAAATTTCGAAAAAGGGGGGGGGGGGCGGGGCGGGGCTGGGCGGGGTGATGAAATCCCCCTTGAACATTCTCCTAGATTAGTGTTATGCATATTATGCTAATTTTCGCGTATTTGTTATTGTTGGTGTGGCAAAAAGGGGGGGGGGGCTGAGGCCAGCGGCGTAGCTAAAGGGGGGCTGGGGGCCTGGTCCCCCAGATATTCGTCAGCCCCCCACCCCAGATGTTTTGTGTCCTAATAAAATGTGTAAGAATTAAGAAACATAAATGTTTGAACGGAAATAAACTTTGAAGTATTTCCTTCAAAAAATAAATAAACAAAATGTGTAAAAATTAAGAAAAAGTAAATGTGTGAAAAACACATTTTGCGCACGTATGAAATCAAATTGTAACTTTAAAATGTCTACATTCACTAAATTAGGTATATAATCTGCACTGTCGTTTAATTCGCATATAATTCACTTGGACGATGAAACGAACGTCCCAACGACAAACTCGGATGTGACAATATTGTCAGGTTTAGACCCTTTCTGCCTTTCGGATGGCTGGTTGATTTACTGAAAGCATGGCTACCATACACTGAAGACTATTCTTACACGACCATTCCTATACGGTATCATACACAAAATATGCAGTAAGGCTAGGTACTGCTCTCGAATAATTCATCTATTCAAGTATGTCATGTCTCTCTCCTTGCCCATGACAAGTGCACTGTAGAACGATTGTTTTCGACAAGTCCTCTTTTTACTAGTTCGCACTGGCGTCACGGTCCGAACGGATTTGTTAAATTGTCATCAAGGTCCGGATTTCATGTGTTTCCCACATGATCCCTACTTCTGCTTTGCGGGTTAAATAGTTTGAAAGATTTACTGGTGGTATTATAGGTCTGACCAAGTAATATACCGATGACTTGAGTCCGAACAAATACAGCACCATTTTGCATCCAGACACCATTGAAAACCGGAAAGGGAAGGGGACACCCTCAGACCCCTACATCAGGGCATTGATCTATGTCCTCCTTGCTAGAAAATAAATATGGTAACCCTAGGTTGGAGACAAATGGTATGATCTAGGGGATATGTAATTGAGTAGTGAACATGTAGCCTATGGATAGGGTGATGGACAAATGTAAAAGAGTTATACTAGAAGGTAAATATGGGAGAATTGCAGGCAGAATAAATGAAAAGGGATGCATAATTCAGTAGGATTCTTGTACTATCTCAGCTCATATGGTATCCACGGCCGTACACACAGCGGGGGCGGGCAATTACCCCCAGAAATTTTCAAAGTGCACCGTTTCTAACTTTGAGAATATGCAGAGAAAACGCTGTAAAAATATAAGAAATAGCCGTGATTGTAATGATAGAACTTAAACAATTTCAAATAGGCAGATCAATATTTTCATGCCTATATCTGTACACATCACCAATCATTTACACCTCTATAAGGGTGTATTTCTAGCCTACTTTTCAGGGGCGGATCTAGGGTCTTTTCTGAGTGGGGGGGGGGGTCCAACATAAAAAGGGCACATTCATTTTTTAAAATTTTGGTTCCCATAAACGTCAGTGATTATACAATTTACGGCATATTGACAAAGAAAGGATAAACCAAGAGACATGCAAAAACTGGAATCAAAACCTGGAATCTAAACGGTGAAAATGCAAAGCGCGCGAAGCGCGCGAAGCGCGCGAAATTTTTTTTGGGTAAGCCTACCCTTATAAGAATTTGTACTAATTTAAAGCTTATATAGAACAATTGTCCAGACAGTTAGGCCCTATCGGGCATAATTTTATTGTACTTCCCTCCTCAAGTCACTAGCCGTACAGTACGACAGGCACAAGTGAACGTTAACCAGGTTTAACGAAATGCGATACAATTTCCGACATTTACATAAATCCATGTATACATAAATCCATGTATTTCTACTTGAAAAGGTGGAAAGGGTTTGTACTATATTTAGCTATAAGTATAACGGAACTGAGGAAGAGTGGACAAAGCGTACCGAAAATTTTGGGTTTTATCCCAGAAATTACCCTTATGAAAGCTAAAATAAGTAAATCGACCATGTGTGGCGGCAGAAGTTCCCCAACAGGAGGCCAAGCCATGTCAGCAACCCCAATTAGTCCCGACATTCCCTATTTCGAGGGGATGATGAGAAGGGCAAATGGAGGAGCCTCATTATCCTATGCCATTGCAGGCATATTTTGCATCATATCACTTAATACTTCAAGATCCGAGTTGCGCACTGATGGTGTTCTTTGAATCTGGATCGTGAAATTGAAAAGCGCGAAGCGGGGGAATATGTTTGATAGGCTAACACCTAAAACATATGACGGAACGAAAAAAGAACTGTGGGCTTGTAGACCGTATCGGGTGTAACATACATTTGTGTCGAAACCACCTGGACTACACGATGAAATAGCCAAACTTTGCTCCGTAAGTCGCTCACCAACTGACTCTACCGCATGACAAACACACAAGAGAACACCAACTAGGCTTTGCGATATGGGATGAAAGTTACGAACTTTACAATAAACTATGTACTCTGCCTATATGTTACTTGGTAAGGTGGAAAGGACTTGTGCTATCCTGCTTTGCGGAATGGAACTATTGAAGAAAATAAAGTGACTCTACAGCGCGCGTAGCGCGCCGAAAATTTTGGGTTCTTATTAGAGAAATTATCCTCCTGAGGGCAAAAAAAAAAACAGGTAAGCCCTCGGGGCGACTAGTTGTCGTCGGGGACTGCGTACTTTCGACTAGGACTCCCCGACAAACCTGTAAAACTTCCCCGATAGTTGGCCAGCCTTCCCCGACGGGGGCATGAACCTTTCCCCCACCTGGCGCCACCGCTATCTCGACTGGGGGAGGGGGTTAAAATACTGTATATTGTGTTCCCTATATAGTTGCGGCGCGACTGTCAAAAATACTCTGTCAGAACAGATGACTGAAGTCGAATGTTTGCTTTTTATTTGCGACAGCAGACCGGTCATCGGTCCAAAGACGTCAAAAAAATTAAACCGACTAACATTGCGTTATTTGACCTGGTGGTGATTTTATATAGTATTTTTAAAATGAAACAAAAGCCGATTCGTCCATTGCGACTTCTGGTCAACTCTTGGCTGTGGACTTTTAACTAAGATTGGCTTTTTATTCCCATCAATAGGGCAACACTAATAAATGAAGAGAGTAATTCCAGACCATGAATATCATATCGTGTTCATGAGAGGAGGGATACTAGCGGGTAGAGGGAAGGTTTCGTAGATGTAGCGTTTAGGGAGTGTGAACAGATCATTATTTTGTTAGACCAAAAGACTAGCAGTGACCTTTTGGAATCAATATTAAAACTCAGTAGTAATACTTGCATAAAGCGCTAGCTAGTGAGTATGACGTAATATCTGCGCGTTTTACTGTATTACTTTGAAAGCCCAAGCACGCCACACGTGGTTCCAAGCGAAAAGTGATTAGAATGCCTGACTGTCACGCAGGCAGTGAGAATTAGAGTTAGATGAGGTTTTACGGCTCAGTTTCTAACCAACTGGTTTAACTTGAGTCGGGCCGGCCGCGGCCTTTTTTGCAGTTGTGGCTCACTGGCATGTTTTTCCCTACTCCATTGCAATCAGTAAGACATACTGTAGTCACATTCTCTGTAAAACGATTGCGCTGTTCGTGTTTCAGGGCGGGCAATATTGGCTACCATAGTCAAATATATTGCTGAAAGTTTCTGCGATACATAGCTAGACTTTTACGGGTGGATTGATCGATATTGGATGGGGGTAACCAAAACCTCCTCGGAACTGGACAACTGTCATTACCTGTCAAACTGTCGTGGTTTTTTTTTTAATTTTTTTATGTATTTTATTTTTTTTTAGGCTAGTGTGAAAAAAAAAACAATTTTGAAAAAGGGCAAATTGGGAAATTTGAGGGGGGGGGGGTCCGGACGTCGGCGACCCCCCCCCCTCTGGACCCGCCACTGCTTTTCTAAAATTCTCGCGCTAAGCGCGATTATGCATAGCTATAATGGTGTTGTTGTTGCTATAGGTAGCTTCAATCATCAATGGCTTGAAAACGTTTTTAAACCGTGCCAGTTTAGTCATAAAAACGTTTTTTAACCAATAACACTTCCTCCCCTCCCTTAAACTCTCCCCCACAACCATTAGCGGCTCGCCATAGGGGCACGGGGGAACTTGCCCCCCCCCCCAAAGTTTGCAAAGCATGGTCTTCAATTTTCAAAAATAAAAATAATAAATAAAAAAAAAAACATGTTATTCGAGATGGGTTATGCCCTCCCTTTTCCTTGAGTGGGCTTAAAATTAAAGAAGTGAATAACTTTTCAATGCAATGCGAAGGTTAAACATTAAAGGAGCTGAGTAGTGGCCTACTTCAAAAATAAATACATCATACCAAACGAAGTGATTACCCTCTGTGCGGGGCTAATTTTAAAAATATTAATCCTAATGCGTTTTATATTCTCATTTAAAATAATCTTGCAAAGCAATTTTGCAATAACGTTCCTATACTATTTCTTGGGTTATTTGATTTTACACTTGCAAGATATTTTACAATTTGTTTTTTGAATTTCTAGTTCGTTACTTTTTCTTCTGGCACCGGCAATTTTGAATCGTTTCCACTTGTATCGGTTCTGATCGATGCATCTACTCAGGCATGCAGTACACATAACTTACAACGTACGTACGTATGTAGTATATTAGCGTTACTAGTGGCAAGGCACACGCCTATTTCGCACATCATCTGCAGGAGGTTCTTGAACAACATTGCGGATTTTGCAGGTATTGAAACTGTTTTCTTTTTTATCAATGAGTTTGTTTGTCGTGGTAGACCTAGGCCCTCACGCTAGCCTAAGTTAGGCTAACGTTAGTACTGTTAACGACAGTAGCAAGTGTACTTTTACACCCGAGACACGCTGCATACATGGCTTTGATAAGTATCGGTATCGGATCGAATCGCTAAACCAAGAAGCATAACCGGATGTGACGTAACGAAGTCGGCCGGTCCGAGAATTTATTCTACTTTGGCGGCTACTCAGCTCCTTTAATAAAGCAGTGGCGTAGGAACCGGGGGGGGGGGCAAGGGGCCATGGCCCCCCAATACAATTTGAGGGGGGCCAAATGTCATTTTGCCCCCCCCCCCAATAATTGCGACAGTTTACAGTTTTGTTTTACCCATTTTTGCTCTTAAGAGGACAATTTCTCTAATAAAAACTAAAATTTTCGGCGCGCTACGCGCGCAGGAGAGATATTCTGGTTTCTTCAATAGTTTCATTCTACATCACTAGATAGCGAAAGTCCTTTCCCCCTTACCACAACACGTAGGAAAATTACACAGTTTATGTAGAGGTCGTAAATCTCATCCCATATTGCAAAGCCTAGCTACTGTCTTGTGTGTCATGCGGTACGGCCAGTTGGTGAAGGACTCACCGAGCAATATTTGGCTATTTCATCGGATAGTCAACGTAGTTTCGATACAATGCATATTATCTCCTATACGGTCTAGAACCCCTACAGCTTTTCTTTATTGTTTTTAATAATTACACAGGCCTATGTTTTTTGTGAAAAATGACCCGAAAAATTTTAACGCGCTTCGCGCGCTTTGCAGTTTTACAGTTTAGATTCCGGAAAAAAACATTTAATCAACTCGGAACTTAGCTTCTCTAGTATATACAAATTTTATGCATTATATGACCCGAATGAAATGGAGGCTAGTACACAGGCTTTCTTCAAATCCCACCTCACCAATACTCGACGGCATTGGGGCTGTCGGAGCTTCGGGTCGTTGGTCGTTCGCCGGGCAAATCGTGGGGCTACCTCTACCCAACTTAATAATAAGTTGACAGACTCTGGCTGTAGAAAATCTCAGTTCCAACTAATCCACTGAAATCCATGGGGGATAACTCAACGCTGAATAATTTTGAATGAAGTCGGATAGATTGTAACAGACTTAAAGTGTTAAATTCAAATCAAACTTTACAAAATTTGCACAACAAGGACATATCTTGATGGCTTCAAAAATCCTGGCAAGCGTCACTTCCGGTGATTTGGGATGTATTAAAATCTCAGATTTTCTCGGTACGCTCCGTCCACGCAAACCTATGGTGGCGCTTTGCTTAGATAGTAAATGGGATTCAAACTTCCGATCCTGAGACCCCAAGTCCAGGCCAGCTCAACTAGTCTGTCCTCACAGAAATGTGTTTTATAAAAAAAATCAAATCAAGCTTTACATTTTTTCACAAAAATTGCACATCTTGATCGCTGCTATCAAGCCTGACAAGTGCCATTTCCGGCGATCTGGGACGTATTCAAATCTCAAATTTTCTTGGTACGCTCCGCGCCAACCTATGGTGGCGCTCCGCTTAGATAGTAAGCGGGAGTCACCCCCACAAAATCCCCAGTCCTCCAGAGCCTCCTAAACAAAAAATCACTCCTGCATGGTGTTGTTTTGGTTTCCTTCTGCTTTGAATATATTTTATTTTGCTCAAATTAAAATCGGAGGAATCACATTGAGCAAATGTGTTTTAGTGTGGGAAGGGGGTTCAAGGTCGAGAAGTCACATCTGGTCTGGCCCCCCCCCAATCTCAAACATCTTCCTACGCCGCTGTAAAGTGCTTTCAAAAAGACATTTTTTTCGGCGCGCTTCGCGCGCGTTTTCTCAGTTGCTTATTTGTAATCTGATTAGCTTATGCATCATAATGTCATTTACAGAGTGTAACGGTTATGCTGGAGTTAAATGCCCATAGTTTTGCAGACACTTCAGAGCTATCGGGGTCATTAGATACACTACCCATTAGCCGTGTTGATTATCATCCACGACTAAAAGCAGTTTTTCCAGGGTGTCACCTGGCCAGATTAGCATAGGTAACTGTCCACAAAAAGTTGTAACGGGCATGTAGTCTAAAAGTATTGTGTTTCCCATAGAAGGAGAGGTTTCCCTTCCCTTGTCCAAATTGGCCTACTAGCGGTCATATGACTGTCAAATGGCCTGTTATAAGCAAAAGGTTCTCCACCTCTGTGCTAAAGGATACCGTTTCAATTGATTTAAAATAAACACACCAAACAGTCAATCTAAGCTCAGTGTGATGAGACTTTTGACTAGTGGCCTAGCTATTTGTTGATAGGATGAGACGTCGTTCTGAGTTAGGGGAATTCCTCTCTCCCTTTAAAAAAATTCGTTTCGGAACGGTACTGAGATCCAAAATACTTAGTGCTATCATTTCATCGTTTTCAAGTTTCTTCATGCTCGAAATTTCGTTAGTTTAAGAAAACAATCCAGAAAACCAACATTTTATGGCTTCTTGGCAAAGCTGAAACATATTGTGACACAATGAAATAAACAATAAAATATTTAAAGGTGGGGCTCATTTATACAAATGGATCAAGCCGATTTGCCCATTTCACCTGCCTCTTACTCCACCCGTATGGTAGTACGGTAGCGATCGGTTGATATGGTTGTATTTATTTTTGAAGTAGTCAGCTCATGACTAACTGCCTGAAATTGTTTTTGAAGAGCTTTTGAAAACTACATGGGCATCGCTGTAATACATAATCATAACCATACTCCCATAGGCGTAGGAGGCGGGGTGCTGGGGAGGGGGGCTGCAGCTCCCCCAACAAAATATTTTTGTGAAAATTCCGGCAATATTCTGAGAATTTTTCCGGCACCTACTGAAAGAAAAATAATGCAATAAATTAGCTTAACGGAAATCGATACTTTAAAAAACTTCCTTGGTAATTAAAATATAGTTCTAATTTGGATTGCACCATCACCTATATATTCGGTATTAATTCACCAGTGTGTTTTAATTGTAATGGTTAAACTTATATATTATGATTATCAGTGGTGTATTTGAGGAGCCATTAGGCCATTCCCCCGTCACTGACGCCGATATTTTAGTACCTAAAATAAATCACAAAATTTTACTTCAAAGGTAGCACATGTGGCACCAGATTGCATGTAAGGACACCTAACTTTTCAAAAATTTTCAAAGCGGTAGGGGGTGATGCCTATTTTTTCTTTTAGTACCTAAAATACGTACGGTAAATTTTTAACACAAATTTTACTTCAAAGGTAGCATATGTGGCACCAGATTGCATGTATGGACACCTAATTTTTCAAAAAATTTTCAAAGGGGAGGGGGACACCCCCTCCCCTTATACCCTTCCCCCAGGCCGGCGATCACACAACATAGTGCCTGCCCCACCCCCATGAGAGAAGTCTTGGCCACACCACTGATTATTATCATCATTATTGTGACGACTTCCCCTAGAATTATAACCAATATGGAATAGGTAGTAACGTGGCAAATTATTGTAAGTAATTGGCATGCGGTGTGATAACGGACGCATGCCTATATGGTATGTGCCTTAACATTTTGAACGCGCGCGGAGCGCGCGGAAATTTTTGTTTCTATTTCTCGGGCAGATAGTTACAGCCCCCCCCCCCATCAACTTGGGCCCCTACGCGTATGCATACTCCTATTGAGGCTATTGTACTATCCGGAGCTGACCATTAATATTGCTGGGGGTCTTCCGAACCTCCCTGAATACGGACTTGAGTTTGCCCCCCCCCCAAACAAAATTTCTTAGAGCCGCCCATGCTCACAACGGAGTTCAATGGCTGAGGTCATGCTTCACATCATATCCACCACGCTCTCAAAAATGACTTTTGTCGCACTTAGTCACAGCTACTTTTCGTTTTCCTTTTAAAGCTGAAATCCCTCAAATATTGCACCATTTGTTATCTATACGTTCTCCTGAAATTATAAATTTTCGCCAAGGGATAGGGAGACACCCGTTCCCTTTAGTCCCCTCCCCCAGACCACACATCAGTAATGCCCACTTTTGCCCCCTAGTAAAAAGTGTATGTGAGGCCTTGTGTATTACCATTTTTCATGGATTGATTTTTTCCCATTATTTGAGAAATGGCAGACATGAGATTCGAATTTCAAGGTTGGGTACATGCAGCTTTTAAAACACGTGGGAAGTGCCGTTTCCGGCCATCTGGAGGGTTTGTAAAGCCAAAAATTTTCTTGCACGCTCCGCGCCAACTGATGGTTACGCTCCGCTTAGATAGTCTTGACAAGCCTGACCCTCGGCGGTTTCGGCGCCCCCATTTGTTACCTAGGCCCCCCTAAAAATTTCATCCTAGCTACGCCCCTGATGTTTATAGCAATTTTTTTAGGCTAAAATTAATTTTATTATTTATATGAAACGAAACCACTCTCCTTATCCTGTTCCTCACTCCGCCCCCCCCCCACAGAAAAAAAATAGCTCTTTCTCTGTTAACACACAACCACGGGGACCGCTCTCTATATCCCGACGTCTAAGTTCCGACACCTACGTGTTCCGACAAGTCTTCTAATAGGTCAGTGTAAGGATAAGGGCCAGGTAAGAGTGAGGTTGGGGTAAGATCATTAGGGTTAAGTGTTTCAAAATATAGAGGTGTAACCCACAACCACAAATCTATGATTATTATTAATCAGTCTGACACGTACAAGACTCCATAGTTTTCCCAACATTCCCCATACTCAGGCGCGGTTCTAGATCTAGACAATTTTTGGGGGGGGGAGGGGGCTTAGGAGGGGCTTGAAACGGAAGAATCATAAAATTTTCACTCAAATATGTAAATCGGCCACGCGCACGCTGAAACCAATGATAATAAAAACAGTACCATAACCAGGGACGGCGCAAGGTTATTTTGATAGGGGACATGGGTTGAGTGATCGCCGTCGTGGGGGAGGGGTCTAAGGGGAGGGGTGTCCCCTTCCTCTGAGAAATTTTTGCTAATTCAAGGTTGCTAAGATGCAAAATGGTGCGTTCTTTGGGTAATTTTTTGACTACATTACTGGAAAATGTTCATAACTTTGTGAATTCTAATTTTTGGATGGGGGAAAGAGGGCCTTCTTAGGAAAGAGGTCTAAGGGGAAGAGTGTTCCCCTCCCTTTGAGAAATTTTTGCTAGTTTAAGGTTGCTAAGATGCAAAATAGTGCGGTCTTTGGGTTATTTTTTTGACTGACATATATGGCTGGAAAATGCTCATAATTTTGTGAATTCTAATTTTTGGTTGGGGGAAAGAGGGCGGTCCTAGGGGAGAGGTCTAAAGGGAGGGGTGTTCCCCTCTCCTATGAGAAATTTTGGTTACTTTAAGGTTGCTAAGATGCAAAAATGGTGTTGTCTTTGGAATATTTTTGGACCTGATCATATGGCTTCAAAACATTCTTAATATTTTTGGTTAGGTGAAAGAGGAGCCTTTTGTGTTTAAGGGTATGTATCAACAAACCTCCTGAAGTCCCCTTTTCGACACATTATACTGCCTTCTAGTCGGGAAAAGTTTTACGCAAAAATACGTGCGTGGAGTCCACAGAAATATTCTCGAACTATTAAGAAAATTTGCCTTGCTTCATTTGTGCATTATAAAATCGTATCTAAAGGCTGGTAGAAACCGGAATATGGCCTCTTGGAAGCTCTGGATTAACTATATGGATCAGATATAGGCCTACCCCGCCCTCCTCTTTTCTTCTCCTTTCCGTCTTCTTTTCCTACTCTTTTTCTCTTTTCCTGCAAATTACTGGGGGCATAGGCCTCCCTTCCCCCTGAGTGGCACCGCCCCTGACCATGACATAGATGTAACGTATATACAGGCATATATTTTTGTTTATTTGGAAGAACGTTACTGAGAGATACGAGCAACTGGACCTGTTCACATTTTAATGGGAATGACGATTCGGCCTGTAGATTTGACTTAAAAGGACTGCTAGTATAGCTTGACGAGATCAGCGACGAAATGACTCGTTTTGAACTTCCAACAGATGATTAATCCGTTAACTTGATTTACATGTACGTACATACTATCATAGATGTTACTTATGTTACTTATCTGACCCAACTTCCATTGTATGAAATCGTGAACCTAATATGTGATTTCGAGACACAGACGACAGTTTAACTTGACAAACTAAATCCATTGGACCGGCAAGATGTGTACAAGTGTATTGGGCAATTTTGTTTTTCTCAGTACACGCAAGAATAGCATAACACAACCTCTGAAATTTTTTTTTTGGGGGGGGGGGCTTGAGCCCCCAAGCCCCCCCCCCCCGAAAAACCGCGCCTGCCCATACTTCATTTTTCAATCTCGTTTGAGTATATTTCGCTTCCAATATGTGTTCTACGTACTGCCCTAACTCTTTTCACGTTGTCTCAAAGTATTTTGATTATTGTGGAAAAGAGATATTAAGGTAACAAATTTAGCAATGTTTTGCGTGTTAGGTCTACCTGTTCAAGCCCAATTGGCAAACGTAACATTAGGTCCACTACGAACCAACTCCGGTCAAGCGATGTCAAAATCTCCGGTAGCTACAATCTTGGACAAAACTGCTGGAACACCTCCAACCGTTGTACCGTGTACAATATGATGTCGTGCATGATTTAGGAAACCCTCGTCCCCCAGAACAGTGTTGCGCAAGATTTACGAAACCCCCGTCCCCCCAGTACAATGTTGTGTCCAAACTAAAGCAGTGCATCTCCAGTTGACATTATTACCTCCAACACTGTACGGGGGGACCGGGGATTCAGGGGTGTTCCAACGAGTTTTGTCCAAGATTGTCTGAGTTTAAGAAGGTCTCAAGTAGGATCTAAAAGATGGGATACTTTTTGACCGTGCACAAGGTGGAAACAACTGGGGCCCTTGTAACTGCCTATGACGTCATTTCCCAAATGGTGAGATTACTATGCATAATACATAGACATTATTAGTTAAGGGCGCTGTTGCGGAAATTCGCAAATCACAGCGAAGAGAGGTACTTTACGGACGCCAAGCGTCCACTGCGTCCAATAAAAGCAACAGCTTGCTTAAAGATTAGAGGCCATCGATGCTCTCAAAGGTAAATTAAGGTCAATTAATATATATATATATATATATATATATATATATATATATATATATATATATATATATATATATATATATATATATATATATATATATATATATATATATATATATATATATTTACACACACATATTCGTTACAGTACTCTTAAACAACAGGGAGAAGAAAACCATTCAGCAGGTCTTTGAAAACGAAATAGCGCCACGATAAACAGTACAAAATAAAAAGTCCCTGGACAGTTGACCCTTTTGTGAACAGCTAGTGTTTATCGTTTGAAACTGATTTACTCTTATTTTTAATGAGTTTTAAAATTGGTGTACACATTTTGTGGGGCGAAGAAAAGACTTCATGTGCATTATTCTAGCAGTAAGTTGACGCCTTCTCTTCTCAGGGTCAACCTTAAAGTAATTGCGTCGACTTATTTAACTTGATTCCTTTGCAGTGACTACCGTTTATCGTTGATGGATGACTATATTTTTATCATTATTTTGCGAATCTGCCATAATGATTACATCCTAAGAGAATAATTATCATGAAGTTTGAAAATATAAACTAAATTTCTTAGTCTATCGCTCTGTTTTCTCCGAAAACCTTTGAAAAATGTGCTGCTAATTGTCAGACAATCTTGGACAAAACTGCTGGAACACCTCCAACCGTTGTACCGTGTACAATATGATGTCGTGCATGATTTATGAAACTCTCGTCCCCCAGTACAGTGTTGCGCAAGATTTACGAAACCCCCGTCCCCCCAGTACAATGTTGTGTCCAAACTAAAGCAGTGCATCTCCAGTTGACATTATTACCTCCAACACTGTACGGGGGGACCGGGGATTCAGGGGTGTTCTAACGAGTTTTGTCCAAGATTGTCTGAGTTTAAGAAGGTCTCAAGTAGGATCTAAAGATGGGATACTTTTTGACCGTGCACAAGGTGGAAACAACTGGGGCCCTTGTAACTGCCTATGACGTCATTTCCCAAATGGTGAGATTACTATGCATAATACATAGACATTATTAGTTAAGGGCGCTGTTGCGGAAATTCGCAAATCACAGCGAAGAGAGGTACTTTACGGACGCCAAGCGTCCACTGCGTCCAATAAAAGCAACAGCTTGCTTAAAGATTAGAGGCCATCGATACTCAACACTGTACGGGGGGACCGGGGATTCAGGGGTGTTCCAACGGGGGTCTGATCATTATTCCGAAGGGTCGTTATTCCGAAGGGTCGTTATTCCGAAAATAGGATTAGGACTATTATTCCGAAGGGTCGTTATTCCGAAGAGTCATTATTCCGAATATAGCACGAGGTTCTTTATTTCGAAGGGTCGTTATTCCGAATCTAACATTAGGACCGTTATTCCGAAGGTTCGTTATTCCGAAAATAGGATAAGGGTTATTATTCCGAAGGGTCATTATTCCGAATATAACATAAGGTTTGTTATTCCGAAGGGTCATTATTCCGAAAATAGGATAAAAGTTGTTATTCCGAAGGTTCGTTATTCCGAAGGGTCATTTTTCCGAAGGGTCGTTATTCCGAATAGAAGATAAGGGTCGTTAGTCCGAAGGGTCATTATTCCGAAGGGTCGTTATTCCGAAGAGTCGTTATTCCGAAAATAAGATTAGGGTTATTATTCCGAAGGGTCATTATTCCGAATATAGCATAAAGTTCGTTATTCCGAAGGGTCGTTATTCCGAATAGAGGATGAGGGTCGTTATTCCGAACAGAAAATAAGGTTCGTTATTCCGAAGGGTCATTATTCCGAATACAGGATGGGGGTCGTTATTCCGGATTGAGCAGAAGTGTTGTTATTCAGGCTAGTCCGAATATTCTGAATACTTGGAATGGTCAGAGTCGCATGTTTATCGTGTATCATGTAGCCTAAGACTACTGGAATTCCGCCCTTATCATCCCCACCCCTTTTAAACACGCTACCGACTGCATGTTGATTTGGTACAGACCTCCTCCTTCGAAGTCAGTCGGGGGCGGGGGATTACTGAGTCAGGGATTTGAGAGTGACACAGAGGCACACCAGGGACATGGTGTGCGTAGGATCAGGGAGCTATTGAAATTTCCAAACTGTTAAAAGGAGTTGGCCTCCTTAAAAAAAAATATACACTCCGAAATGATGGAAATTTCATTGTCCAAATTATGATTTTAGGCTCCTTAAAATGGGGAAATCGCGTTGAAGGGTTCTTTTTGGCATGAATTTTCCCGGGAGATACTGGACCCCGCCATATACGCTTATTTATGTGAGTTTCCAACCTGACGAATGAACCATTTCATCCTGCAAGAAACACAGCTTGAATACACCACCATATATATTGGCTAAAGATAAAATATGCAATGATTACCTTCACAGATTACTACTATAAGTGATCAAAGAGTTTCGTAAAATAACTTTCAAGTAAAGGACATAATACCGTCACCGTAAAATTATTTTGATGAAAACATCGTTTCTCTTGATATCAATTATTTACGAACAAACTATGATACATACGGCGTGGTCAACTATTGAAACTCTCCTGCACAAATATTTAAGTCACTAAAAGCAGATAGGTTTTATGACCAAACATTGAAAAAAAGAGCTCTAGCGACTTAATATAACCATCCATCATAACAAAATTTTAGCGGTGAATTTGCGTGACACGTTTCACATCCTCTACAAATTTCAGACACGTAGCTTACAAAACAATCGGGAAAATGCAATCCAAAGACAAAATCTTTGAACGCCTCGCACTAATTCCATGCCGAGCTGATGGTAGATCGCACTTGCTTTTGGGAAGAGGCCTAATAGAAAATTAATATTTACAGCAATTTTTTGGTGGAACAAGGCAAATAAAGAATAAAACACATTGCAAGAAATTACCTCATACCCGTAAAAAGTACAGCGATATCATATATACATACTACACCTTTGCCTGTTTATGACGTCATCATGAGAGAAGAATATGCTATAAGAAACGGTAGATCACGTGCTTTACCACAGCCCTGAACTAGCCATCACACCGGAGGTGCCCTCTTTCTTGGTCTCAAATTCCTAAAATTATTATCTCCTTTTGACTGAATAACAGAGTACAATCGATGTGGCATTGATGCAATGATGTTACCAATGATTTTACGTGGCATAACCATTTAACTGAAGAGTACTAATATCATCATCTTTGTCCAGAAACGTAGCTTCGCGGTATTGTTGATACTAGAGCACCAATGATGCAGTAACTCAAAGTAAATCAAATAGTTGACATTATCACTAAATTTAAAAATTTCTGTCAATTACTAGTTCCAAAGTAATACACGCATTTCGTTCCTAGTTTCTAAAAACTTCGGACTATATTGTTGAACATCTTATGACGGTATGATATATGTGATGTAGGTCTAACAAGGTTGGGGCATTGTGTCATGCCCCCCCCCTCATCTACCCCGTACATATATGAATATATATATGATATATATATATATATAAATATATATATATATATATATATATATATAAATAAATATATATATGATATATATATATATATATATATATATATATATTTATATTTAACGTGTGCAAAGTACAAAATTGAGGGTATGTTGGGGACATGTCCCTCTCAGGCAAAATCTGGAGTTGCCCCCCTCTCTCGGTAAAATACTGTGTAAACTGCATCATGCTGTGGTTGAAAGTAGAACACATTATCAAAGTAAATGCATTCTATCCTAGCATCAAAATGCAATAGAGAAATGAAAATCCCCTTCCCCATCTCAAAAGCAAGGAAATGCCCCCTTTCCCCACGTGAAAATTATAGAAATAAGCAATAAGTTAAAAGCATTAAGAAACCAATTGTCTATATGTAAAATGATGCTAGTTAATATCACAGTGAGCTAATCAAGACATGATTAACGGACAGTTTTGACACAAAACAATATCGATGAACCAGTGATGAATTCACATGTATGCATTACCACATAGTCCAAAGATTCAGTGACTGCAAAGATTCATATTTAATATCTGAGAAGTGTCAATGTCGTGACAGTGGTTAAAATCCCCTAGTCCTAATTGATAAGTAGCAGAGGACAGACCTATTGTTTATCAACTTTAAAGGGAAAATGCAGTCCCCCCCCCAATTTGAAGTAGTGTAGCCCGGTACACTAGTTCAGGAAGGGCCAATTTTGATCATGTGACATTATGTTTGTCAGTGAATTGTGAAATATTTTGTGAGGAATGTATCTAGCCTACCAAGTAAATAAAATGTCCCTAAATAGGTGCGTATTAATTTATAAGTAATCTGAAAGTACTTTTTACGGGAACTTTATATCTTGTTCTCCGTACGTACGGCGTGCTCAACGGTAGCTTTTAAGAGAAATGTAATAAAATCGAATGCGGGGTTACTTATTAGAAGATGGATTAGCTTTTTAGGTTTTCTATAGGAGGTTACAGAGCTATCCTTCGGCTTTGATATGAGGTGCATTTCATAAATATTGAGTAACCGGAAGTGCCTGAAGTAATTTTTTTCGAAAAACGGGGACTTGTTGACAAATTTAGACATGAGTTTCCATATACTTTTTTAGGTTATGCTCACTACTGAAAATGAATTGTTTTGATCACAATTACAACGTTATCGTGGTAAAATAACACGGGAAATCTACAGATAGAAACCGCTTTTTCGTAGTTGCCCGTGTTATTGGGATAAAAACAAGACATTTAAAATAGAGGGAGTCTTTGTTGTTTTTGACCAAAGATATTATAAGCACAGATACCAAACTTAAAATGGCGCGTTGACTCCTCATGGAGGCCAAAATATTGGGGCGGAAGTGCTGATCACTGCTCAGTCGTTTTGAAAACAAACAGGCAAATGAATGTCTTACAAAAGTATTAATACTTGCTATTTCGAATGTTGTTAATTTAAGAAGTACCACTCCTCAATAAATTCCACTTAAATAAGAATAAGTTATTTCTTCATCGCGGCATTCCAGATATGTACACTTGAACATGAACGCACAATGACTGGGTTTGCAAGTTCATGGACATTCATTGGTCAGTTTCTATGGTATCTTCAAGTGACGCACTTTTATATGCGCGTTCAATTGCTCACGTGCTCATAACGGGAAAGCAACTAGCGCGTTCGTTCTCCATGCACGCAGAAGTGTGCGTTAAGTATCCTGGCCGATAATACACAGAGCAATGTATGCTGCGCGTATAGAACGCGTTGCAAACTTGCACGCACGCTTACCTTTTTAAACAATGGAATTTTCTCAGACGCGGTCTTAGTTTTGTACGCAGATCGCCGATTAGAACGGCGCGCATATCAAATCCGCACTTCCGCCCCGATATTTGCGTCTCCGTGAGGAGTCAATTTCTGTAACGGTGTAGGTATAGGAGTTTGGTATCTATGCTTATAATATCTTTGTTTTGACCAACTTTAGAGTCTTTTAACTTAAAAAGTAGAGACCCTATGGACTTCAAAATTGCACCATTGGGAGGATCGCCTCAACTCTGGGATCACAGATGACATTTTGAACTATATATGACGTCAATTTGAAATTTTCTCCACCAAATCTGTCGTTATCAATTCACCCCAAAAAATTAAAGTAACTTAACTGGAATAAAATTTCCAGATATAAAAATAAAATGATTTTACGCATTAGTTCTGCTATTATTTGGACCGGAAGTGACTTACTAATTTTGAACAATTTTTTGTCTAACTTTATTGTCAGCCTAGCTTCCAAATTGCCGTCATGTTGTTGATGTTATTAGTTCTGACTCTGTTTTACTATATAGAACTTTACTATATATACATATTTAAATTTCAGCAATCTATCACATTTAGTATGAAGTTGCAATGACGTCCCTCTTGGTTAAAAAAAAAAAAGTCAAAACACGATATACATGTAAAATAGAATGACACCCTCTTTCCTCATACCAAACTGAAGTTCTTGCAAGGCAGTACAATGTCAAAATGGCCTTTGAAGTTTTAGTTTATATCACTTATAAACTGGAAGTGACATACGTCACTAAGAAGAAACCAAAGGCATCCTACGAAACCCCTGTACGCCTATTATATTGTGATTGAATTTCAGCGTCGTACTATCTTCTTCGTCGACGGTACAACCCAAACACCGTTAACCCCCGGGTAACAGTGAAAACTGGGTTAGCCGCCATCTTGGTAAACGTATTAATATGCAAACCAAAAATAGACTTTCTGAACAAAATGTGAGCTATCTCGAAATGAAAAAAAAAAAAAAAACATTTTGAAATCTAACAACAAATTTTGACCCAAAGTTGACCTTTGACCTTTTTCATGACACGTAATGTCATGTTCTAAAGTACAAGTGACCTTAGGTTCCTTCTTGTTAGATTTCCACCCTAATTTTGACGATTTATTGGATTTTCGCAGTTTCGACTTTGACCCCCTAAGAAAATCAGAAACAGAAGTGGTATGACCTCCAAATTTCCATATGTTGTTGACCTATGTACCCACTGTAACCCCCTTAAAATTGCGTTCTCAAGTCCATTATTTGCATCAGAGGTTGTTTTACTTAACCAAAAACTTAGAAACTTGCTCAAATCTGTCGTAGGGGTGTCATGAGGAGATGGTGTGATAGTGTGACAACCGAACTTTCTCAAGAAGACCATTTTGTAAAAACCGGCCCGGTGCGCTAAATTTTTTTTTTTCCCAGGGTGGGAAAGGCCAAATCGAATTTTCAAAAATTTGAAAATGTGTTTAAAATCAAGGTTAGGGATCAAGAAGTTAGTAAGGGATATGTCCCCGGGGGGAATCAGGTGCCGCCAATCCCATGGTGAAGGAAAAAGCTAGGAAAAATGTCCAGAAAGTAGTTTTTCAACAAGAGCCCAATGGGCACTGTGGTTCCTTGCTGCATGTAATGAAACTGAGGCATTACCATAAAAATACAAACAAAATTTTGCTAGTTTTAAGTTTAACTGTTACTATGGTGACGCCTACATACATTCGACAAACATGGTTTTTCTGCTGGATTTGTTCCCAGGGGGGAATCAGGTGCCGCCAATCCCATGGTGAAGGAAAAAGCTAGGAAAAATGTCCAGAAAGTAGTTTTTCAAAAATGTCACATGACCTCAAAATTTGTCAAATGAAAGTATTTGATTGGCCCTTGGCCTTTCCCACCCTGGGAAAAAAAATTCGCGCCCGTGCTACTTAATTTCCCAACAATATCCTTAATGTTTTTCTTTTTGCTAACTTTTCGGCACGTGTTTCGGCGGAAACAAGAAATAAAACTAGGGTTGTGTAGTTTGACAAGAGGTACAACATATATTGTTTGGGGTCATCGGGTACTTGTAAGGGTTAACTCCGAAATATGTTTTATATCGATCAAAACAGTGTCCGCAGTGTTTTTCGCCTCGGTCTATGGAATTTGTGGACAGGGATGGGATGTGTCCTCCGGTGGGTGCGATATTCGCATTGGTCTATGGGAGAGGTGCTGGCTGAGTCCATGGCAGCAAAGTTCGCACCTACGAGCGTCAGACGTACAGCGTGTCGACAGGGAAGTGTGTTGAGAAAAATTTGAAAATGAGATACTGGACTGATTTTACCATGTGGTGTTCAAAATACGCATGCCTTCTGTGGCAGTTTCAAAAGAGGAAATTGTGTCAAACATGAGGGTGGCCCCGTTGGCACCTCACCTGCGCAAAAAAATGACCCTTTTCTGGTTCGGAGGAACGACCCTTATGTTCAATTTGAAAAAAGTCCCTATTCGGAATAATGACCCTTCGGAATAACGATCCTTCGGAATAACGACCCTTCGGAATAACGACCCTTCGGAATAATGACCCTTCGGAATAACGACCCTTATCTCCAATTCGGAATAACGACCCTTCAGAATAACGACCCTTATCTCCTATTCGAAATAATGACCCTTCGGAATAACAACCCTTCGAAATAACGACCCTTCGGAAAAACGACCCTTATGTTATATTCGGAATAACGACCCTTCGGAATAACAACCCTTCGGAATAATAAACCTTCGGAATAACGATCCTAATGTTCAATTCGGAATAACGACCCTTCGAAATAACAACCCTTATCTTCTATTCGGAATAATGACCCTTAGGAATAACGACCCTTCGAAATAACGACCCTTCGAAATAACGACCTTTATGTTCCATTCGAAATAATGACCCTTCGGAATAAAAAACCTTCGGAATAACGAACCTTCGAAATAACGGTCCTACTGTTAGATTCGGAATAACGGTCCTTCGGAATAACGACCCTTCGGAATAACGAACGGCAATCGTTCCAACGGGTTTTGTCCAAGATTGTAGTTGTATTTTATGCAGAACCTTAGCGATGTTTAATTTTTCTGTGGACTGTGTTGCTCAAGTTATTTTGTGTCGGACTACAGATTATTTTTATCGTGTTTCTAATGATTCTGTGTTTCATAAAATGTATTGGTTTCTCGCTCGGAGTTACAGCGGTATGTGAAGAGGATCGTAAGTTAATCCATTTTGTATGAAGAATGCTGTTTTTGTAAAATCAAGGTGTGACCTTCTAGTCGCTTCCCAAATTGCAGCGCGTGCCGCAGCTGTTCCGTCGCTCGTGCGCTGGAAGATCACATCTGTTTATAATAAGTGACGTATCTCTCCACGTGACCTGTACTATCAGTTTTCCTGAAGGGGTTCTGTGGCGAGGTCCGTCAGTCTCCAATCCCCAACTGAAGTGTTCGGCTGGGTCGAGTGTTGGCTCCGACCACTGTGGTCGTACGTTTGTATCGTCCTGTACATGTCGTCTTGTATCGTACCGTCTTTGCTCTTACTTTCTGTACCGTTATTTGATTACTTTCGTGCTGTCAATAATAAGTCTTGCTTTACCGTACTTCATCACTGTTGTTGTATTTTGCCTGGTCATTGTCTGCGTAATTTATTCTGATCACTCATCGCCACCTAAAACCCTGCCTCCAGCCTGTGGAAATCCACCCCGATTCTCCTCCGAAGTAAACTGTACTAGTGCCACCGGAAGGACACACCGATTTGACGTTACAATATAAACTTTAAAAAGCGCGTACGTGTACCACCAATCATTCTTCCATTGATAAATCGCGTATACTTACTTGATTTTGGTCTGTTTGAAGGCCTTTGAAAAGTTGTAGGTCACAAGTAAGTAAATCTCGAACTCGAGCGCTGAAAATGTCAGTTGTGTTCGAGTTGGAGGATTTGTGCTCTTGAGACCAAGGAAGTCAGAAAGTCACTCAGGGGACTGATCGTCGTCGGGACATCAGTGGTGAAACCAGATGGGGGTAGATGCCATATATGTCCCTCGTCGAGGACGGATCCCCCGCAAGGTCGTTTAAATTTCCCAGTGTAGTCGGGAAACGTTAAAATATGAAGTAGTCCACAAAAGCCAGTCGCTCCTTGTGGTTTACTTGATATTTGAGGGCAGATCCTGTAGTAAATCCCCCAAATTTTCCAATTTCACGCCTAAAAACCCAAAATGCGCACCGAAAATTTTGAATTTTACTCTCGACGACCTTAGGCACTCCATCTCCCTTGTCGGGGCTTCAGGCTGCAGTCACCCTACGTAGGGAAGTTTGGACCCCTGTCGCGCAAATCATTCTGGCGCTACCCCCCGGCCAGCGTTGGGATTACACATTTTATCGTACCTACTAGTCCTATGCCGACTACATGTTTACCGAAGATATTGGAAAATTTTGCGACCGGCAAGACCACGGCTTCCTGAGCTTTACCCCGCCCGTCCCTCCCCACCCCTATTGATGCCATTTATAGAGCAGGCTACTAAGAAACATTAATTACATGCCATGCTATAAACAACACAATGTAACACTATAGACTACTAATATTAATTATAGTGCGCTGGAGTATCACCATTGTTGTGGCTTAGTTGGTATGGCGCTCGACTCCGACGGTTGAGTACGTGAGTTCAAGTCCTCCCGGAGACTGGGCAGTGTGTTTTTTCTCGTTTTGCGGTTTTAATGCTGTGGAACTGTCGACTTTTTACAGTTGTTTTTCTCTTTCATATCTTCCTTTTTGTAGCTTTTATCGACTTCTCTTCTTTCCCACTTTTCTTTTTTCTTAATTAGACTTCGTTTTGTTAATCATATCTTACTGCAAATTTCCAAATCAGGTCACTACACGCTATTGCATGTAGCCTACATTATCAAGTCGTACACCCCCCCCCCCCCTCCCACTTTGGACGTTGCATTTTTTCGGTTGAAATTGCTAATTGTTTTATGAATGTTTTTTCCCATTCTTAGATGAAACCGATTCTACATTTCATGTAATTTGCATTTGATACGAAAGGTATCAATAAAGACAGGGCTCCCGGCTACTTTAGTAGCCGGGAGACCTGTCTTTATTGATACCAAATTTGCCTAGGTTCCTAAAGCAACTCTTGTTTCTAAAGGAAAGCCACTCTGAACTGAATATTCATAAATGACCGACTGTAAAATGCTCTTCTTGTATTGAAACTATGGATTAAGTTTCTTAGGGGGTAGGGCTAAGCATCTGCCAACAATAGGTGACCATTGTCCACGTTTCATGGTGCGATGATTTGTAAAAGAAGACAGCGGTTCCTTTAAACTTGACCAAGTCTCCCTCCGCGCTTTCCCTGCCGTCTTAAGGGGGCGTTCCACCATTCCATAAAATTGCACTTTTGCTGGGGGGAGGGTGAACCCTCTACATGTAGTCCCTAAAAATTTTGTTTGGGTTGATTTTTGACCCTGTTATGAGAGGGCAGTGAATCCTTTGTTAGATGTATTTTGGTAGTGACTGAGTTGGAGATTATGCTGTCAAAAAATGGTTGAAATTGATACCACCAGAGCAGATTGTGAGGTTTGGGAAAGACAGCGGACTTATCTCATATATTGGTGAGTGACAAGGGGCGGGGGTGGCGGATCACAAGTTTTTTATTCATGCGCCTGTAGCTCAAAGAGTCAATGGTCATGCTGCGAAAATTGATGGGTCCATATGCTGGCGTTGAAAACTTTGACAAGGAATGAGAGGCAGCGTAACAAGCAGGCCCGTTTTAGTGTGGAAGTCGAACCAAATTTTAAGTGCTGCCATGAGGTTAATAATAAAGGAATGGTTACGGGTTCGTTGAATACAGCCTTGTACATTCGCTTATGCAGGATCATTTAATTGAAGGGGGAAGGTGACTTCAAGTTTGACAAATGCCGAATGATGACGGCCTATGGGAGAGTGTAGAAAGTGTCTTCAACCCGGGGCGCCCCAACGCCCTCCACCTCCTTCCCTTGATACGCACTTGAATGCAAAGTGCTCTTTCAGGTTAATTAAAGATACCAATCACAGTACAGCCGACAAGCTGGCCGTCAGTACTGAGGTATTCATATCATTACGGTAAGGGTTTTGCAAGGAAATCTTAGCATTTATATAAACTTCAAAAAGCGCGTACGTGTACCACCAATCATTCTTCCATTGATAAATCGCGTATACTTACTTGATTTTGGTCTGTTTGAAGGCCTTTGAAAAGTTGTAGGTCACAAGTAAGTAAATCTCGAACTCGAGCGCTGAAAATGTCAGTTGTGTTCGAGTTGGAGGATTTGTGCTCTTGAGACCAAGGAAGTCAGAAAGTCACTCAGGGGACTGATCGTCGTCGGGACATCAGTGGTGAAACCAGATGGGGGTAGATGCCATGTATGTCCCTCGTCGAGGACGGATCCCCCGCAAGGTCGTTTAAATTTCCCAGTGTAGTCGGGAAACGTTAAAATATGAAGTAGTCCACAAAAGCCAGTCGCTCCTTGTGGTTTACTTGATATTTGAGGGCAGATCCTGTAGTAAATCCCCCAAATTTTCCAATTTCACGCCTAAAAACCCAAAATGCGCACCGAAAATTTTGAATTTTACTCTCGACGACCTTAGGCACTCCATCTCCCTTGTCGGGGCTTCAGGCTGCAGTCACCCTACGTAGGGAAGTTTGGACCCCTGTCGCGCAAATCATTCTGGCGCTACCCCCGGCCAGCGTCGGGATTACACATTTTATCGTACCTACTAGTCCTATGCCGACAACATGTTTACCGAAGAAATTGGAAAATTTTGCGACCGGCAAGACCACGGCTTCCTGAGCTTTACCCCGCCCGTCCCCCCCCCCCACCCCTATTGATGCCATTTATAGAGCAGGCTACTAAGAAACATTAATTACATGCCATGCTATAAACAACAAAACGTAACACTATAGACTACTAATATTAATTATAGTGCGCTGGAGTATCACCATTGTTGTGGCTTAGTTGGTATGGCGCTCGACTCCGACGGTTGAGTACGTGAGTTCAAGTCCTCCCGGAGACTGGGCAGTGTGTTTTTTCTCGTTTTGCGGTTTTAATGCTGTGGAACTGTCGACTTTTTACAGTTGTTTTTCTCTTTCATATCTTCCTTTTTGTAGCTTTTATCGACTTCTCTTCTTTCCCACTTTTCTTTTTTCTTAATTAGACTTCGTTTTGTTAATCATATCTTACTGCAAATTTCCAAATCAGGTCACTACACGCTATTGCATGTAGCCTACATTATCAAGTCGTACACCCCCCCCCCCCCTCCCACTTTGGACGTTGCATTTTTTCGGTTGAAATTGCTAATTGTTTTATGAATGTTTTTCCCATTCTTAGATGAAACCGATTCTATATTTCATGTAATTTGCATTTGATACGAAAGGTATCAATAAAGACAGGGCTCCCGGCTACTTTAGTAGCCGGGAGACCTGTCTTTATTGATACCAAATTTGCCTAGGTTCCTAAAGCAACTCTTGTTTCTAAAGGAAAGCCACTCTGAACTGAATATTCATAAATGACCGACTGTAAAATGCTCTTCTTGTATTGAAACTATGGATTAAGTTTCTTAGGGGGTAGGGCTAAGCATCTGCCAACAATAGGTGACCATTGTCCACGTTTCATGGTGCGATGATTTGTAAAAGAAGACAGCGGTTCCTTTAAACTTGACCAAGTCTCCCTCCGCTCTTTCCCTGCCGTCTTAAGGGGGCGCTCCACCATTCCATAAAATTGCACTTTTGCTGGGGGGAGGGTGAACCCTCTACATGTAGTCCCTAAAAATTTTGTTTGGGTTGATTTTTGACCCTGTTATGAGAGGGCAGTGAATCCTTTGTTAGATGTATTTTGGTAGTGACTGAGTTGGAGATTATGCTGTCAAAAAATGGTTGAAATTGATACCACCAGAGCAGATTGTGAGGTTTGGGAAAGACAGCGGACTTATCTCATATATTGGTGAGTGACAAGGGGCGGGGGTGGCGGATCACAAGTTTTTTATTCATGCGCCTGTAGCTCAAAGAGTCAATGGTCATGCTGCGAAAATTGATGGGTCCATATGCTGGCGTTGAAAACTTTGACAAGGAATGAGAGGCAGCGTAACAAGCAGGCCCGTTTTAGTGTGGAAGTCGGACCAAATTTTAAGTGCTGCCATGAGGTTAATAATAAAGGAATGGTTACGGGTTCGTTGAATACAGCCTTGTACATTCGCTTATGCAGGATCATTTAATTGAAGGGGGAAGGTGACTTCAAGTTTGACAAATGCCGAATGATGACGGCCTATGGGAGAGTGTAGAAAGTGTCTTCAACCCGGGGCGCCCCAACGCCCTCCACCTCCTTCCCTTGATACGCACTTGAATGCAAAGTGCTCTTTCAGGTTAATTAAAGATACCAATCACAGTACAGCCGACAAGCTGGCCGTCAGTACTGAGGTATTTAAATTACCATATCATTACGGTAAGGGTTTTGCAAGGAAATCTTAGCATTTATATAAACTTCAAAAAGCACGTACGTGTACCACCAATCATTCTTCCATTGATAAATCGCGTATACTTACTTGATTTTGGTCTGTTTGAAGGCCTTTGAATAGTTGTAGGTCACAAGTAAGTAAATCTCGAACTCGAGCGCTGAAAATGTCAGTTGTGTTCGAGTTGGAGGATTTGTGCTCTTGAGACCAAGGAAGTCAGAAAGTCACTCAGGGGACTGATCGTCGTCGGGACATCAGTGGTGAAACCAGATGGGGGTAGATGCCATGTATGTCCCTCGTCGAGGACGGATCCCCCGCAAGGTCGTTTAAATTTCCCAGTGTAGTCGGGAAACGTTAAAATATGAAGTAGTCCACAAAAGCCAGTCGCTCCTTGTGGTTTACTTGATATTTAAGGGCAGATCCTGTAGTAAATCCCCCAAATTTTCCAATTTCACGCCTAAAAACCCAAAATGCGCACCGAAAATTTTGAATTTTACTCTCGACGACCTTAGGCACTCCATCTCCCTTGTCGGGGCTTCAGGCTGCAGTCACCCTACGTAGGGAAGTTTGGACCCCTGTCGCGCAAATCATTCTGGCGCTACCCCCGGCCAGCGTCGGGATTACACATTTTATCGTACCTACTAGTCCTATGCCGACTACATGTTTACCGAAGATATTGGAAAATTTTGCGACCGGCAAGACCACGGCTTCCTGAGCTTTACCCCGCCCGTCCCTCCCCCCCCCCACCCCTATTGATGCCATTTATAGAGCAGGCTACTAAGAAACATTAATTACATGCCATGCTATAAACAACACAATGTAACACTATAGACTACTAATATCAATTATAGTGCGCTGGAGTATCACCATTGTTGTGGCTTAGTTGGTATGGCGCTCGACTCCGACGGTTGAGTACGTGAGTTCAAGTCCTCCCGGAGACTGGGCAGTGTGTTTTTTTTTCTCGTTTTGCGGTTTTAATGCTGTGGAACTGTCGACTTTTTACAGTTGTTTTTCTCTTTCATATCTTCCTTTTTGTAGCTTTTATCGACTTCTCTTCTTTCCCACTTTTCTTTTTTCTTAATTAGACTTCGTTTTGTTAATCATATCTTACTGCAAATTTCCAAATCAGGTCACTACACGCTATTGCATGTAGCCTACATTATCAAGTCGTACACCACCCCCTCCCCCCACTTTGGACGTTGCATTTTTTCGGTTGAAATTGCTAATAGTTTTATGAATGTTTTTCCCATTCTTAGATGAAACCGATTCTATATTTCATGTAATTTGCATTTGATACGAAAGGTATCAATAAAGACAGGGCTCCCGGCTACTTTAGTAGCCGGGAGACCTGTCTTTATTGATACCAAATTTGCCTAGGTTCCTAAAGCAACTCTTGTTTCTAAAGGAAAGCCACTCTGAACTGAATATTCATAAATGACCGACTGTAAAATGCTCTTCTTGTATTGAAACTATTGATTAAGTTTCTTAGGGGGTAGGGCTAAGCATCTGCCAACAATAGGTGACCATTGTCCACGTTTCATGGTGCGATGATTTGTAAAAGAAGACAGCGGTTCCTTTAAACTTGACCAAGTCTCCCTCCGCGCTTTCCCTGCCGTCTTAAGGGGGCGTTCCACCATTCCATAAAATTGCACTTTTGCTGGGGGGGGAGGGTGAACCCTCTACATGTAGTCCCTAAAAATTTTGTTTGGGTTGATTTTTGACCCTGTTATGAAGGGCAGTGAATCCTTTGTTAGATGTATTTTGATAGTGACTGAGTTGGAGATTATGCTGTCAAAAAATGGTTGAAATTGATACCACCAGAGCAGATTGTGAGGTTTGGGAAAGACAGCGGACTTATCTCATATATTGGTGAGTGACACGGGGCGGGGGTGGCGGATCACAAGTTTTTATTCATGCGCCTGTAGCTTAAAGAGTCAATGGTCATGCTGCGAAAATTGATGGGTCCATATGCTGGCGTTGAAAACTTTGACAAGGAATGAGAGGCAGCGTAACAAGCAGGCCCGTTTTAGTGTGGAAGTCGGACCAAATTTTAAGTGCTGCCATGAGGTTAATAATAAAGGAATGGTTACGGGTTCGTTGAATACAGCCTTGTACATTCGCTTATGCAGGATCATTTCATTGAAGGGGGAAGGTGACTTCAAGTTTGACAAATGCCGAATGATGACGGCCTATGGGAGAGTGTAGAAAGTGTCTTCAACCCGGGGCGCCCCAACGCCCTCCACCTCCTTCCCTTGATACGCACTTGAATGCAAAGTGCTCTTTCAGGTTAATTAAAGATACCAATCACAGTACAGCCGACAAGCTGGCCGTCAGTACTGAGGTATTTAAATTACCATATCATTACGGTAAGGGTTTTGCAAGGAAATCTTAGCATTTATATAAACTTCAAAAGCGCGTACGTGTACCACCAATCATTCTTCCATTGATAAATCGCGTATACTTACTTGATTTTGGTCTGTTTGAAGGCCTTTGAAAAGTTGTAGGTCACAAGTAAGTAAATCTCGAACTCGAGCGCTGAAAATGTCAGTTGTGTTCGAGTTGGAGGATTTGTGCTCTTGAGACCAAGGAAGTCAGAAAGTCACTCAGGGGACTGATCGTCGTCGGGACATCAGTGGTGAAACCAGATGGGGGTAGATGCCATGTATGTCCCTCGTCGAGGACGGATCCCCCGCAAGGTCGTTTTTATTTACCAGTGTAGTCGGGAAACGTTAAAAAATGAAGTAGTCCACAAAAGCCAGTCCCTCCTTGTGGTTTACTTGATATTTGAGGGCAGATCCTGTAGTAAATCCCCCAAATTTTCCAATTTCACGCCTAAAAACCCAAAATGCGCACCGAAAATTTTGAATTTTACTCTCGACGACCTTAGGCACTCCATCTCCCTTGTCGGGGCTTCAGGCTGCAGTCACCCTACGTTGGGAAGTTTGGACCCCTGTCGCGCAAATCATTCTGGCGCTACCCCCGGCCAGCGTCGGGATTACACATTTTATCGTACCTACTAGTCCTATGCCGACAACATGTTTACCGAAGAAATTGGAAAATTTTGCGACCGGCAAGACCACGGCTTCCTGAGCTTTACCCCGCCCGTCCCTCCCCCCACCCCTATTGATGCCATTTATAGAGCAGGCTACTAAGAAACATTAATTAAATGCCATGCTATAAAACATCACAACGTAACACTACAGACTACTAATATTAATTATAGTGCGCTGGAGTATCAGCATTGTTGTGGCTTAGTTGGTATGGCGCTCGACTCTGCAAAGTTCTCAGCAAAGTTCTCAGCAAAGTTTTCATATTTGTAGACGACTTGACTTACTCAAAAGTAGTATTGTGGAGTTTATTAACAATTTTCTTTAGTCTGCTGTTTATTTCCTTAAAGGAGTACTGTATATTTTCAAAACAAATTTGTGCCACGTGTGCGTGGCTGTAGCGTCTTTTGACGCCTTAACTTGTGCTGTGTTGAAATGGCTTCCGCGAAACCAGTTGCGAGTGCCAGTGGCACTTTGAGTGTGGGTTCGGATTCTGCGAAACCTGGTCCTAGTGGCATCAATAGTACTTCAATGAAAGAAAAGAGCGTGAGAATTATTGAAGATGGATATTCATCTAAAGAGTTATTGGATGCACTTGTACTTGATCTTGGCGTCGAGAGCATTGTTGGTTATGTGAAGGTAGGAGGGCAATGGGTCCTAACTGTAAAGGAATGCCGCGACGCTGACCTCCTAATGGAGACTGGTCTAGTTATTGGTGGACGCCCATTTTCAGTATATGGTATTACATGGAATATTAACACGGTTAGTCTCTTTGGAGTTCCTTCATTCGTCCCCTATTAAGTATGATTGCATGTGTTAAACCTTTACTCCGATCAATCACTGATCAAATTTAGCCAGTCAAAAGAAAAGTGAAAACACGTCTGACTTTTTAACACTGTGGGGAAAGTGACAGAATTTCAGATGAAAGTTTACAATGGCTGGAAACGCCAGTCACTTTTGGAAAGTAATATGCAAATATTGTGACTAAACAGTAAACCTTAAAGATATGGCGGCGAAAAACATGGGCAGTGTCTGCTTAGGAGAGCCTTTATTTCTCCAAAATTACATTTATATCTTATAACTCTCCGGTTCACTGCTTCTTCCTCCTTCCAGCTTTCATAAGTCGTTGTTTTGGCGTGCATGAATATCATATTGAGGACGGTTATATGAGGTCTGCATATTCCAGGTAAGGTGCAAATTGTAGAAGTCGAGCAATTAGATCGAACCAGACAAACAAGGATCGATTCGCCGAAAACTCTTTAAAGTCTAGTACCTGGATTGTATCCGGTTCGTGATATACCTATACATTAAGAAACATTTTGTGTGTACCTGGTGGAATGGTTCATATGTATATGGGTATAAAGTACGATGTTTGCATTGTTTTCTCGTTCAATGAGTTGTAGTAAGTGTGATACTTTTGTCTTTACAACTACGAGAACGATCAAGGGCATGAGATTCGTGATTCCTCTTGCCACTTGTGTTGGTATTGGTCGTGTCATGATAAAGCTATCCAGGGGCCGTATCCGTGATTTCGCCAGATCACGGGAGTGTCTTTCATGACGCGATCGTAACCACGCTCGTACAGTTGTGCCGGTAGCTTCTTTCTTTCTTTCTTTCTTTCTTTCTTGCTTGCTTGCTTGCTTGCTTGCTTGCT
The DNA here is from genome assembly GCA_029531755.1 of Holothuria leucospilota. Lineage (NCBI taxonomy): Eukaryota > Metazoa > Echinodermata > Holothuroidea > Aspidochirotida > Holothuriidae > Holothuria > Holothuria leucospilota. Next base: position 13,876,985 of record CM055983.1, read on the forward strand.
TGCTTGCTTGCTTGCTTGCTTGCTTGCTTGCTTGCTTGCTTGCTTGCTTGCTTGCTTGCTTGCTTGCTTGCTTGCTTGCTTGCTTGCTTGCTTGCTTGCTTGCTTGCTTGCTTGCTTGCTTGCTTGCTTGCTTGCTTGCTTGCTTGCTTGCTTGCTTGCTTGCTTGCTTGCTTGCTTGCTTGCTTGCTTGCTTGCTTGCTTGCTTGCTTGCTTGCTTGCTTGCTTGCTTGCTTGCTTGCTTGCTTGCTTGCTTGCTTGCTTGCTTGCTTGCTTGCTTGCTTGCTTGCTTGCTTGCTTGCTTGCTTGCTTGCTTGCTTGCTTGCTTGCTTGCTTGCTTGCTTGCTTGCTTGCTTGCTTGCTTGCTTGCTTGCTTGCTTGCTTGCTTGCTTGCTTGCTTGCTTGCTTGCTTGCTTGCTTGCTTTCTTTCTTTCTTTCTTTCTTTCCTTTGTACGCTCACCAGGACATGGACTTAAGCAATAAACTAGGTTTGTGTCTTCATAAAGAGGAAAGAGCTAGCATTGACTTGGTTGGGAGAATTGAAACTGTATGGGATGACGAGATTTGCTTTTAAGTTAGAGGTTTTGCTCACAAAATTCACACAAAAGGTTTCTATTTGTTTCTTCAGAGTTGGAGGTCTCCTCAAGGTCAATTTTGCTGCCTCTGCCTCGTAGGGAAATGCCTCGACCTCGTTCAATCTGGGCTCGGAAATTTACTTGAGGCCTTTACAACACCGCTCTAAGGCAAGCTATGCATCCCTATAACTTCTCAAAGATCCCATTTATTAAGCCTTGAACGCAGCACACCAAGCCAATGGAAAAGTTAGGACCATTTGACCACCAGGGCTTTATATAGTCAAGGCCCCGCCCAATCAGGCTCATCCCTTGACTATGGCATTGTCCGCTTGATTCACATGATTTACACAGTTTTTCATCGACCAGTATGTTATATGTACGTATGTACACAATGTTATTCCAAATGGTTGAAGTCGACGAAGTCAGCCAAAAGTGTTCGACCCCCCCCCCCCCATCGAGAATAGTCCAGTATGCTTATGTATCCCAGCATGCTTTAACCAATAAATCAGTAAATTGAATAATGCATTGCACGGCTCGCATCATGAAAATCATTGCTCTAACTCTTTTTTTGTAAATCGTGATAGTTCTACAAATTTTTACAATAGGTTGTTGTAGTACATGCATGTCCTACATATATTGACAAAAGCGAGTCGCAAATATCTCTTACAGTATGCACACCAGTCTTCGGGTAAGTGGGCCGTCGGTGGGGCTAGGGGTTGGGGTATGGCTGAGCCCCCAATAACTTTTAGTTTGAATGTTTATTATTGTCCTTACTATACTTCCAAAATTACCTCAGAAAATGTACAAACTTGGGAGATGAATGGTTCATCCTTCCCCCGGGGTCGAGTCCCCCAGTCTTAGATACCTTCCGATGGCACTGGGCAGGAGTATGTGAAGTGTGGTAAAAAATTGAAGGGGTTACGAGTTATTTTTTAATGGGGAAAGTGATAGAATATAATAAGTGCCAGCCACAAGCTGCATCATTATTTTTCCTTTAACTTAAAGTATGTGGATTGAAGTGCATTATGCAAGTGGTAAGAGCTGAGCAATTCTCTGATTAAATTGAGAGTCACGATTTTCTCCATTTCTCTGTTTATGAAGCGAAGAGGGACTCTCCCGACTGATTTTTCCAGTATATTAACGATTTAACAGACGAAGCTGATAAGCTTTCCTTATTGTGGGTTGAGACTGCAAATGTGTGTGTGTCTCGAAGGTCCTTAAAGTGGCTATGCCACGTGTGTATTAACGGTTTAAACCCTTTGATATCTTTAGGAATACGTTTCCTACAACGAAAATCAACCATTCAGTTTGTTTAAAACTTATTTTTCCGCTCGAAAATTGAAAAAATTTTCAAAATCTTGTTACGTCGTGTGACGTCACTTTAGGAACTGATCGTTGTTTGCCGTGGTAGGCCTATCCTTCGGACATTTGCATTCCATTGTACCGGTTACCAAGGTCGATACAATGTAAAACCTGCGTGAAAAGTTGTAAATTTTGGAATTGCTATCCCTTTTCTCGTGCTTACCAGTTGTTTTAGTCAATTAAATGCATTTCACGCAGGTTTTTCGTCTTGGTGTCATGATAAGTAGCTGCCGCGTACAAACATTCACAACGCAACAGCATAGGTACAGCATGGAAGTACTTCCAGTACACAACATACCTGATACTACACAATGTATCACCAGCACTGTTTCGTAGTAGGTACCATGTGAAATCCAATTTAATACTTTCTTTGGAATGGCGGATCTGAGCCAGGGAGTTGCCCTCTAATGGCAACTCCCTGATCGGACTGTGGGTAAAGTGAGTTTCCTGGATTTGAAATCAGAAAGGCGAAGGCGATACTGAACTTGACGTCAGTGGTGCAGATGGGGTGAGTAATTCGTTACGGCGCATAGGACCGTTTCGATTTGAGACTGTAAGGTGAGGTAAAAGTACAACACCACAACATGTCGAGAATGAGAAGCATTTGGAGCAATTGAAAGGGACTTTAGCTTGGAAAGTTTTATGTAGGCAGTCAAAATATGAACTTTAGGTTGTTTTCGTGCAAGTGTCAGTGGAATCATGGAACTAACCTATGATCGAGTGTGCACAGTATTTCGCTGGCTGCTGCCAGTCCACACACTGTACGTATTACTGCAGACCGAACCGAACAGTACACTGCCGGGTTTTTTTCGTTCTTCGGTTACGAATCAAGAGTATTTGTAATTATTAGTAATAGCCTACTGCAGCCCCAAAATGTAACAGACCGACACCACTCTCCAAACAGGCAGAATAAAGTTCAAATTCAAGACATGCCGCGAATTACAATCATTACTATCTCTTACGTATGTATAGGCTATGCTGTACACCAGGTTCGGTATACGGAGGCTGGTGTTCCTAAAATGACGTCATTATCGTGTTGGCTTGAAGTCTATTTTTTGGTGCAATTTTTTGAAACATTAATTTCTTTTTAATGCTCAAGGCTGTAAGGGTGATGAAAACAGTTTTAGAAAGAGCTTTTTGTGTACTTTAGGCTAAATTAGTCTCCCGTTACTCCAACTTACGTGTCATGGCCACTTTAAGTGGGCTGTGACAGATATTTACAAGACAAGAAATGCATTTTTAAATTTTTTTAATTGATCGTGATCGAGAGGAGAGGGAAAATGTAGTAAAATAAAAGAAAGGAGAACAATATTCTTAAACCCATATGCAGCAAACAGTATCTTCGTATCACGTTTGGTTGAAGGGATATGCTGTTTTCTGATGGATCGAAGAATAAGGTTCCATTTTCAAACATGAAGACTTGTAGCAAGTCTCTGTCATAATTTCACAGGCTCGCTCTGCTCAAAACTGGATATCTTGAGTTACAATTGGAATATTTGCCACGACGTATGAAGGTCATGTGACATGGCTGTAACCTACGGGGAAGGAGGGATTACCTCCCACTTCCACCCCACCGAGATTTCCAAAACTTTTCAAAAGTTTTCAAAAATTTCGTCCTGATTTTGTTTTTAAGGTCTTCGGAACCTAAAAAACCCCGTATAAAAGTTCCTTTTTCCCATATTCAGTAGTGCCGTACATGAAAATTGCTATCCAAAATATGAATTGAACTTTAAACCATCTGAGCTTATACCGAGGTTGTCATGGTAATCACGTATTGGTAGAACGTGTCATTCACATCATACTTGTAAAGGTTTAATATTTCTCCTACAGTTTACATGGCAAATTTACAAAACATTTACGAAAATTAACAGCATTCGATTTTTCCCAAAGAAGTGCATACAATCAGGCCTGTAGCCAGACAAGGTTCTTAAGGGTTGAGGGGAGGGGGGGGGGGGCGAAATACTTTATTGAGGCTGAAACATAATAAAATGCATTAGAGCATGCACTGGTAGCTTTGAATTTTCTGGGGGGATTTTTCCTGGGGTCACCGCCCCTGCTACTCCTTCCCGTTGGCGACAGGCTTGCATACAGCTGTGTTGATAAACAGTGGCGTGGTTAGGGTGACAAGAGTGAGGGGGCAAAGGAAAAATGAGTAATGTATCGACAGCTTGGCAAGTCCGTTGATCCCAAATAACACAAGTTCCACCAGTTTGACAACGTACTGTGCATAAGTTGAGCAAAAAGTTAAATAATTTGCAAATATATTTGATTGTTTTCATGAGTGAATCCAACGCAGACCCAGAGTTTTACACAACAGGGGCTTACTTTCTGATAAAGAATGTCCATATTATGATAAAATGATAAAACTTTTGTCAGTGCAGACATCAAAGGATTGAATAGTTGGAATGAATGTGTTTTAGCAGTATATTAAGAATGAAGTATAAAGTAAGTATATTTATATTTGTAATATTGAGAACAGTAACACAAAGCAACATATTTATACATATACACACATATACATATATACATATATATATATAAATAAATATAAATAAATGTCTATATATATATATATATATATATAGTTAACCCTTCTGACTTGTGTTACACTTAAATGCCAAAAAGATGGATATTTTTTTTTCTTCGAATTGTTTCTACTTAGAAACAATAACATTCGCTCCTTTGTAATTGTAAGCATCAAAGAAAACAATTTACACGTATTTTGCGAATGTCGTGCATTTTGAAAGGGTTACTAATCAAATTAACTCTTAGGCAATAACAACAAAACCAACAAAAGGAAAAATCCCAAAGAAAATGTTAACACACATGCAAATGTTTCAGTTTGGGCTCTTTATTTCATACCTGTTGTATTCAAATATCTTTTTTCTAAAAAAGGTAAACCGTCTTATCAATAAAGGAATTAAGAGTATACTAGAAAAAAGAGCAATTCAACAATTACATTTCAACCTACCAGCCTACTGAGGGGCAGGCGGGAAGGGGGGTAGTTGGAATTTTTAGCCACTTGTAATGTTTCGATGTTTTAGCATGTGGCCCCTATCCCATAAAGTATCCCCCTTCCTCTTCTAGAAATCATCCGTTACTACTTATTCAAAATTTTCAAATGCTTGGTAGAAATTTGATTTGAACAATCACTCTCATGGTAAGGACGCTTTGAAATGTAATATTCTTTTAAAGAGTGGGTGGGGAGCATTTTTGGATTGAATTTACTATTATTAGACGAAACATTTTATGTCTTTTATGCATTCAAACCTAACACATTAATTTTGTCTGTATGTAACGTATTCCTGAAAAACAGACACATTCAGCATTGTGAAATGTTCAGTTGACAGCTAGCCCCTTCTTCTAATGACGTCACACTGTCACAGCCCACAGCGACAAGGTGGTGGCAGTATTGCCGTGTAAGTGTCAGGAAAATTCCAAAGTTGGATGTTCTCAAAAATTAAGAGGGACACCGTTTGGAACGCTATAAAATGGAAGCAATGTCGGTCTGAAATTTTGTTTGCGAATATTAAAATCAAAAAAGGACTGACTAAAAGATCTTCCCTTGCGAAATGAGGGCGGGCCATGCACTTGGACATCGGTTGCAGTAACTGACCCATCTTCGTTTCGTATCCCCACGTAGTAATAAGCGGGACGAGGTACCTTCAATTGTTGACCTGCCAATTTCAACTTAGCCACATCTCTTACATTGTCAACTGGAAAATGAAAGCTTTGTCTCCTTCTCCACATTTTCCTAAGAAGTGTTTTTAGTGTTTTCCTGTATTTTTCGTCCATAATGTAATATACCGCGATATTGCAACAACTGTTAGCAACAGTCAACCAGAATGTAATGAAATCATACTCGTGTGACGTCATGTAATCGTCTTCTCTGAAAAGTGAGAGAATATTTTTGACAGTGAACGGTAGCCATGTAATGTAGAACATACCCGCAATCACTATAAGAATGCGGAACGCTTTCACATTCTTTCGAATGTAAAATGGCAGAAGCCTGCCAAATCTAGAAGTCTTCCTCTTCAAATGATTTGCAAACAGTCGCCGCCTTCTTTTGCTACTCTTTAAGATTTTGTGCATAACGCGGACCGACGTGTACGTCATGATGACGAAACTTGGTGCGAGAAGACCGACAGTAAGCGTTACTCTTAGAAATAAATTGTTGCCTTGGTATGAAGGTACACAAACGTACAAGTCCTCTACATAGGTGTTAAATGTCATTAACTGCGAACTTGTTAGACATGGAAGGAAAAAGTAAAAAAGTATTAAGATAATCCATACGCAAAGTATTACGCTAACCGTCCGTCGTTTGGTAACAATCACCGAATATCGTAATGGATGTAAAATCGCGATGTATTTGTTGACACTTAAAGCTGTCAGCATCGCCAGGGAAACATATCTGAATACCTCCCCAAGGTACGCGATACCTTGACAAAAAATTGTCCCATACCACATTTTTTTCATGATAGCAGAAGATGCTGCTATCGCGGTTATCGGACCAAGACCGATATCGGCGATGGATAGCGATATCAGTAGACATCCATGTGTATTTCTCAAGTAACTTGTAGACCGAATGACGGCTATGTTAAAACCGTTTCCAAAAGTTATGAAAACAGAGAGAATTATCAAGAAAATGCTTTCCAAGATACACCCGGTTTCCATGCAATAAACATTTGAACTTTCTGATGAAATATTCGCGATAATGCTAGTTGTCTCATCGCTTGGGGTTAAAGTAACCGTCAGGTCGATTGAGATTCTCTCCATATTAAATCTTCCTGATCATTTCCAATCGTAAATTTTGAGTCGACAGCAAGTCTTCATCGGTGTAGAGGATACTGGTGCATATATGGCCTAGTTTGGTCGAAAAATAGATAAGAAAACTTTGTTTAAAGAAGTTTTCATTGTTGTATAAATGGCTGTTGTATAAAGAGGCGTAGGTCTATCACAAAACATGTTGCAAAGATGTTATAAGCATAGAAACAAACTCATAATCAAGAAGGTAAACCAACTCTCCATGGAAGCGAAAACATCGGGCGGTAGAAGTGCTGATCAGTTTCAGTCGTTTTGAGAACAATCTGACCAATTATATCTTAGACAAGTACCACTACTTGTATATATATGTAGAACATTGTTAATTTTAAGAAAGCATCACACCTCTGTACATTCTATTTATAGGAAAAAGTTTAGTTCTTTCTCGCAGCATTCCACACAAACATTTAAATATCATCACACAATGACTGATTTGAAGTCGAAGTCCATAAACCTGTTTAATAGACCTTTTTCCAAATAGCAGTTACCAAGGATTCTGGGATAGAGGTTTTGTGCGCATTATTTTTTTTTTCCAAAAGTCCCCTGACTCTCTGGCGAAGGGCCAGGGGCGAAAACCAAACCAAGTAACAGCGTCCCAAGAGACAAACTTTGACTTAACTGACCTACCCGACAGTGGTCCCGTTCTAGACTGGCTGAATAGAACAGTGCGCATTATTTGGGCATTGTTTTTGTCAGTGGCATTTTACAGTGGACAGGAATGATGCAGACCAAACACTATCCCACAATCCTTTGTAATTGTTATTTGGAAAAGGGTCTGTGGTCAGTTACTATGGTAGCTTCAAATAACGCAGTTTTATGAGCTTTAAAGGTCATGTGACATGAAAGTTACATAGTTGGATATTTGATGTAAAAAGCAGTAAAAATCCAGAAAATAGTCGCAATTCCCATTAAAATCCATCAAATATTGACCATTTTACAGGGTAATTTCTACTTCACACTTGTATCATGAATAAACATGAGCTAAATATGCAAATATGTGACATCGAAAGATGGACATACCATGATATGGCTCGTGTTAGCCTTTGTTTTTTCAGCCTTAATTTCAAGGACACTGTTACCATTGGTATTCCCTGAGAGATTTATTATGAAAGTTAAAATTCTTTTCTTCAGGAATATTGATATCACTCACCAAACTGTTATCTATCTGATCAGTAATTAAGGGATAATTTATAAAGGGTTAACAAAAGAAATTTTAACACTGTGCAACACTTCACATCATTAATTTTGCATAAGCAATGAGTTTCTCCAGAAACCATCAAACTTTGAAGACATATTTTGAGAACGGTAAAAGATATTGAAATAATTCCAACGGATCTTTCATTGAAGGACTTAATTCTTTAACTCACAAGTGAAACAGCTCTTTTTAGTGGCATGTCACCCGAACCTTTAATTTCTTACGCACCTATAGAGGGATTTCAGTCACGTGACTTTAACCAACTGGACGCAATTTTGAAGGGCAAGATCGCGCGTCCTTTTTGTTTTGACGGGCACGCGTCCATTCTGTCACAGTAGTATCTATGGTTATGCCGTACGCGTGTACTGTAAATACGCTTACTGCGTGTGTGTTTTGCCCTTCAATGCCTGGGATCGGAATCCATTGCGCGTGACGTCACATGAAATCCCTCTATAGCGGAGAAGCAACGAGCGCGTTCGTTTTCTGAGCACGCAGTGCTGCGCGTCAGGTATGGAGGATTAATACACAGACTGACAGAGATATATATTTTACGTCTGCGAGTTAATCGCGCTCACGCAAGTAAATCTAGTCTATCGAGGAGATATTAGACGTAGTGCGTTCTCATATTTGTACCAGATCGTAGAATAGATCAGCATACATGTCAAATTCATACTTAAGCCCAGATATTTGTGTCTCCACGAGAAATCACTTCCATAACAGTTCAAGTATAGAAGTTTGGTATCATTGCTTATAGTATCTTTGATATGTTGACTTGGTTATAACAACTAAAAGATTTGTAGAAATTGCAGCTTTCAGCTTACCCTTTTTACCTTAAATTTCAGTCATAACAGCAATTTAATGTAACAGATTACTTTACGAAAAATAATTTCAAGCTTACCCTAATGAGAGAGAAATGGATAGGCCTATTATCTGTACCTTTACTCTCGAATGAAATTGTACACAGCTACAGTATATCCATTTCGGCCTAAAGTGAGCGTCGTCTGTCACTGTGATGACAACTCGAAATTGCTTTAGCTTGTTAAACTATAACGTGAACACAAAGGGAAAAACCTACACAGACCGACTCATCAAGATACGAGGAAATCTACGCCGGTCATAAATTTTACGACTTTCTGGACACGTATATACTGGTATACGAAAAGGAGTTGAAAAATACCCCCTAAGCATGTAAGGAAAACCTTTCGAGAGAGATCTACTCTTACATTTTAAGTTTCAAGTAACGAGGTGAAAACTAAGCCACACTGATCATGTTAAAACAGATCGGGATATGAAATCTCTAAGGATAGAGTACACATGCCTTGTTCGTTTGTTGAGATATAGCATTTCTTATGATTCATTTGGGGCTTTCGATTTTGTGCCTACAAGTCTGTTTTGACAATTAGTGATTGTTTCCAGTTTGATTTGATTCCCTTTGCATTTTGTTCTGGTTTTCCCTAGTATATTTACCATCATACATGTGCGGGGACGAGGACACGCCCCTCCCCCCGACTTTCTGAAGGTTGGGGACAAAATCCAGATATACTGTTACACATTTTTTCATGATCCGTTAGTAATGTACTGCTTCCACTTTTCGACTGGGATTGACACTATTGTTTCTACTATCAAATATCAAAACCCGTATGAAACATTCTATAGAATTGTAAAGAAATTTTTATGAAAGTTTCTGGAGAATTATTCCCTGTCAACATGCCCATATGGGATATTTTTGATATGATGGGCTTCTTGTGGTCGTGGGCTGAGCATTAAGGGGCCCATGTGGGCCTTTGGTACATTTTCAGTGAGTGAGTTTTCCCATGGGGTGTCCACAAGGACATCGTCGGAAACTGAGATTTTTCCCATATGAGCCTCATGTGGGCATGATGTTACGGTTATGGTCTTCTCGTTTGAATGTCTCATTAGTTTTATAAAATATCTAAAGAATGTATGAACGTTTCTGTGGATTTTATTTTATAAATTTCAAGAATTTCACGGGTATGTTTTGTTAAAATTATGTAGAAAACTTGAAACTCTATAGCAGTTGCAGTGATTCTTTACAGCTTTTACAAATAAATTGCACTGATATTTGGACATTTGTAAGAGATTTTTAGAATTAGAATTCTAAAGAAACTTTATAAAAAAATCTTTAGAAAGTCTTTAGATTTATATAGCAATTCTACAAAAATTCTAAAGCAGGAGTTCTAATGAAAGAATTTTTCCAATAGAATACTAAATCCCCCCTCCTCTCCTTTCGGACTGAAAAATTTGCCCAGTTTAGTGAAAACGAGCTTTCTGTTGGGTCAGGTTTAGGTCCTCCTTGCCTCTCCCCAAATTTTAAAGGTCCCACATATGTTTGGACTGTAAAGGGTGTGGTCAATTGGCCCACCAAATTCATCAAAACATTTCTCCATAGGCCTACCATCATGTAATAATTTGAATATGGTATACTATAAAAGACAACAGTGCATAGTAATTTATCAACGTGTTTAAAATACTTCAATCACAAATGTCAAATCTCTACTAACGTTATGTGTTTAAAAGTTTTTAAGTACTAAACACATAGTGTCTAAATTCTAAACGTGTGTAAGTCTTAAACGTGTTTGCAATTTTTGGGACAAAAGTGTTAAACTGCCATACCCTTTTTACAGTGTATATATTATAAAGCGGGCAATAATGACGTGCAAGACCAAAACTACTCCGAATTGAGTTACTGTAGTTCCCAAAAGGGATATCACCCGAAAGTGGCATCAGCAAACCGCTCAGGGATGGCCTTCGCAGCCGGCGTCGAGTATGTACCTCTTTTTCATGTACATGTGGTATTAAAAGTGCAGCCTACATGGTGCAGAGTGATACGGTCAGCCTGGCGGGCAACTCAACCGTCAGACCTTTATGTTATTTTCAGGCTATTTATGTGGTGGATTGAAAACAGATACATCAGTATACATGGCATGGTGTAATTACACGACCCACACAATGGATCTATACTTTCACGATTGCATGATTAATGACTTGATAAGTATTGATATCAAGGACACCGAGTATCGCATTCACTGGGTTGAGATGTTCTTTACATAACAAGAACTTCGGGTTTTCTTTCCGTCCATCAATTGAATGCATACACATATAGATTTTTTGTGAAATTGAATTCCCGATAAACTGTTTTTAGAAGTGTACTGTGATAATCTGCTTATATATCTAAAAGTATGACGTAAGAATTAATTCCTGCGCACGATTCCTTTCCTAGGGCGTCCCGTTTGAGGGAAAATTATGTTGTCACCCCAATTTGGAGTAGTGTACCCGGGAAAATATATGATGAATTGCTCTTAAGAATCATGTGACAATATTTTTCCACTGAATTGTGAAATTCACGTAGAGTAACTCGATCCTTGATTTACCTTGAATATACAATATTTAAGTTCAGAAATATCTTCAAAAAGTTGGAAGGGACTAAAGAGAATACTTGTGAGATTTAGCTGTTCAAAATAAATTTAGGATGACTACTTATGCTTTAAGTCAATTGCCCTTTCGGCAGCAGTAACTCCATTTAGGATTAGCGTCATGTATTCGCCTGCTAATGCAGTGGGAGGTAGCCCGAAGGACTTTTTAAAGCATTTTCCTGCATGATTTGTTTCCTTAAGGTACATTTCAAGAAAGAGCTGTCTAAAGTCATCGTGAAACCAATCAAACCTGAACCATTCGATTAGATTGATAGTTGAAGGACTGGCCGGTTTTGTAACATATCAAGACATACTGCTAAGCAAAGGAAGAGGGGCGGGGGAGGGGTTGAAGTCGACAAGTCAAACATGCGCGGACGTTAGTATACTTCCTCCAGATCTACAAAAACGAACCCCCTCATCTGTTCCCTCTGTAAAATCGTCAAAAAATCTTCAGCAATTTTCCTTAAAAATTCACTATACGGTATGATGCCCTGGATTGCTTCTAAGGACCCTGAACTATTCAAAATTTCCCAAAAGGGGAGGGGACGCCCCTCCCTCTTAGACTCCTCCCAGGACGGCGGTCCGAAACAACGTTCACCCCCACAACCAACTGAGAGCAGCTTCCTATGCCACTTCATAGAGGAGTATTGTGGTAGGTCTTTGCAACACCGTCAACATACAGTGTACGATTATTTGTATCTTTTCAGAAGCGTAGAGGACATTTACAATTGTTGGCTGAGCACTTTTACTCGGAATGTTAACCCAAATATGTCTAAATATTACCCGGATTAAAAATGTTATTTGTTTTGCCCGAGCAATGCGGGCAATGATATTCCTGAGATACACACTTAGAACAACTTAATATTTAATAGGGGCATGAACCAAAATCTTGTCGTTAAATATTTTACTAGATTTGGGGAAAACGGGAACCAATTCCGTTCATTTTTGAGCCACGTCTAATCAAATATTTGACAAGATTCCGGTTCGAGTGTTCGTACTGGGAATTTTCTCATCATACTTGACTAGAATGTTTTAAGGTGTAAACATCGGTGGTGTGCTTCCTAGCAGTAGTTATACTTGATTACATCTTCAACACAGCCTGTTTGCATACATCTACGTATGGAAAGACATTTTTTAAAGGGAGTGAAAGTTGTTAACCTAATTGGTAAACAATTAAAACATGAATTTTGCCTTGAAAATCGTCATCCTCCCCCCTGAAATCATCATTTTTAGGAGGGCTGTCAGCCCGTAGGCCTCCGCAAAATACCCCTATGATTGTATACTTATCAGAGCAACATTTTGTTTGGTGTATCCTTAGTTACAATAGATCAAACATCAACAGTTTTTTTTTCTTTCGTATACTACGGATTGCTTCAAAAGAGTTTGACATGCATGTATGCATTGTTATCATTTTGCACTTTAAAAGTGTGAAATATCTCACCAGATTTTGCTGAAGATTTACCAAATTGGTTCATTTTTGTAAACTTATCTAGTCAATTTTGAACCAAACCTATAGTGAAAATAGTTTGACCACATTTTGATCATGCGTCTATACTGATTACATTGTTTCAGAATGCATGAAGCGCGAAGCCTACTTGCATCGTTATCGCCTAATTGCTTTAACAAATACAGTAGGTCTACTTGAACTAAGCTATAGGCCTATCACTGCCACAGGCAAAAATTTCAGTTTTTCGCTGAAAATTTTCTATGGTAATTAATAGGTTTGAAGTTCAATTAAAATGTACAGTGAAGATAGTAATATATACAGTCAACTTTACTCTGTCATACAAGAAAAAATAAACTTAGGCCTACATGATAACATGCATTTTTTTCGGTTCATAGTGTATTGAAAATATCGGAAAGGATGTTTAATTGAAAACATGGCACTGAACGGGCAACAACACGTCAAGATTAAAAATTTTTACTCAGATTAGTACAGTTTCCAAGGCAACTTACCTAAAATAACCATTTCTCGATTCACAGCTTGGTACCCTAGCGTCGTCCGTAATGATCAAATCAACCTTCCCTATGCATTATATCTTCAAGATATAAGTCAGTGTACGTTTCCATGAGAAGCGTACCCACGATCACAGTCTAAGTAAGTGCAATGCACTCAACGTGCTTTTATAATTTGCAGGGAGGCTGAAGCATCTCCGACCAAAAAAGGAGAGAGAATTGATGAAACATGCACAGAAATTTCTTTCCAGAAATTCTTCAAACTGAAACGGTATACCTATAAATTATTATCATAACGGAAATGAATTAGCGTGGCCTGTGCATGCTTCTTTATAGTATTCTGCATTTAAACTTAGAGACCAAACTGTATTGTCTAATTGTTTGTTAACACAGGATATTTACGGAAATGAATGGAAAAAAATACATAAATCATAGCTTTACATATCGGTGTACGCGTGACTTACATTTCCTAAAAGGCCTACTTGAATGGATGTCTGAAGTAACAAGGCTATTATTAACGTTATTCAAACTGTTTATAAATACTGTTTATGCTGGTTAATTATGTAAGTCTCTTAACATACGATACGGTATAACATTAATTAAAATGGTGCATGCTTTCCCTTCTATACACAGAAGTGTTTAAACGTTTTGTCCTTACAAACTGTTCTAACATACAGGATTACATATGAGAATTTCAAATCAAGCTCGAAAAATTTCTCTTCCAAACTTGGAACAGAGTCAGCGGTTCATTTTTTTTTCCTGCCCAGGAAAGTTTTATTTCATGTAGATAACAGCTTACCCCGAGTCTTTAATAATAGCTAAAGACAGAACACTTCAGCTCATTTTTGTAATGAAAAATTGAAGTATGACGGTTGACTTAGTTGTATTGGGTACCTGTTTGGCGAAATAAAAAAAAAAACAGATCGGATTAGAAGGATTTCGGATAAAAGGAGTATGGATATGGATAAAGGGGTTTCCACTGAATAATGTTTTAGGAAGCGACCACGCGGACCTGGAAATCTATCCTGTTTCTCGTCCCCGTCCCCTTGAGGGCCTTGCTGTGCGAGGTACCACTCCTTCCCGTTGGCGGAAACGATTTACTGCGCCTGCTCAGTGCCTCTCGTCGTCTTCGAACCCTTACTCAGCCATTCCCATGACATGATTAAGGTCTGTCATTGGGCAATCGGTTAATGCTCACAGAAATGGTCCCTCTGCGAAGGACCGGAAGACCGAAAGTAATGTCTAAATCACTTAGCCACCGTATCCCCCAGCCCCCCCCCCCTTATGTCGAGGAAGCTATCATTTTAATGGGGTAAATAAAAAAATGCATATGAGTAATAATTTCCGAAGTTCATTTGCCGACTTCTAATGAAATATAATAAACAGTTACCCCAAGTTCATTTTAAGACATCTAACAAATCTCTTAGTTTCTTTTCATGCATCTTCCATGACGTTTCCGATCATTGAAATGCAATTGAATGTCGAAGGTAAACCGAGTTATGCAGTCATTGGTGGCGATTTGCTCTCAATATTAGGGGACCACATTTTCAAATAATTTACTGTGTGAAAAATCAAAGTCAATGGGCGATTTCTCTAATATTGGTGGGACGGAACTTATGCTCGATGAATTTAACAATTTAGTGACAAATTATTGTCACATGATTAAGAAGATTCATCCATGAATTTGGATCCCAGGCTTAAGGCCTACTCAATCAAATTTGGAGTGACTGCAGTATTTTTCTTTTTACACTGTACTCGACCATTAGTTATTAACATCCAATGCCATATCATCTAAATGAAATAAAATCGCCTTAACAGAGTAACTAGAATCAATTCCCTGTGGCTCAAGTAAGTAATATACTGCGAGAGCTTCCGGGCTTCACTCTCGGGACTCCCACAGCAGTTCCGCCCATGAATCCCGCCAGGTGCCCTAACGCAGACCGCTGGACCCCACGCATGCAAACTCGCACTTCGTACTGCACATTTGATTCGCATTGTGCCCCCCCCCCCCCCAAAAAAAAGATCCTAGATTCAAGCCTGTAGTTTGCAGTGTTGGCAAATGCAGTTTAAATCAACTGCAGCCTCGTTAATATCCTCCCTGCTGTTAACTCCATACAAATACATCACGATTGCAAAAATGATACCAGGTAAAACTGATGTAATTCACCACAGATAATACAGGGTACAATAGAGGGAAGTATGTATTCAAAAGGGGTACCGCTCTGTGACCCGAATGGCAGACATCCGTCTGGGGCCATAATGTTGAATGGGATGTGGTGGCAAAGCCCATTCATTAGGTAAGGACAACCCGCCCAGCGTTGTAAAAGCCTTGCTACTTTGCCCCGTCCTCTAATGCCACTCCTGAGACGGCTCATTTGTTGCATATACATGCATAACAAAAGATTATTTAATAATAGTTTTATTTGTTTTATTTATTTTTTTTATGTTACTTCAGCTTGATGAAGATGAAGTCACGAAGCACACAGCTGGAAAAGAAACCGTACAAATGTCAAGTAAAAAATTAACGTAAAGCCTGCAGGTTAGTATTCTGAACTTGTGTGATCCTTTCAGGCTTCTTCAGTAGAAAAAAACAAAATGTAACAAAGTATATAGTATGTATACGTGGTAAATTATTAACCTAAACAACGGTGTGGTTGTATTATATATACCGGTACTGTATTGGACAGCTGTGAACATTTATTCATCAGTCGGCAAGGCAACAAAGAAACATAAGATTATAACACACATGACAGACATGAATTTAAATAAAATATAGTTAGTTATTTAACAGGCTTCAAGTCGACAAACTTCACTAGCCGTACCTTCATTGTCTTCTGAATTCACGCTGGAGTTAACAGTTAGGTAACATGTCATAGACTCATAGGCCTACACACCATGACTTCTGGCACATAAGATCCCATTTGCATAAGACACACCTTGTTTAAGGGAGAAAGTGTTATTCGCCTAATTGGATAGGCTAACAGCACAGACATAAATTATGGTGACGATTTTTGTACAGTTAAATTGGGCTATACCTTGATGGATCATTTTCCAAAGAGAAAAAATAGTAGGTTTACACGCCCTAAATGAACTGGAAGATAAATTGCTGGCAGTATAACATTTACGCTGGTTGTAACTGTAATTAGCTATTTCTCCCTGTTAAAATTCGAAGAGGCTTATAGCTATTGCTTACATGCAAATATTTGTCAGTAATGGACCGAATGTTTAATATTGCACCCTGGACGTGCAATCACATCGGGGCGGTGGCTACTGGGAGGGGTCCTCTTGCCCTCCTACGACAGTTTAAATTACAGATTGCCTTAACAGACCCATGTAAGTACCCTTCCAAGCATTAAGCGGAGCCCCTCCTATACTTTGGCAGCTGGCTACAAGCTCGGATTGGACGAGGTCGTTGAGTCACATTAACTTTTCAAAACCTTGGCCCTCGAGAAAATTCAGTTTGAGAACATTTAACGGCTATCACATCTTTCTGATATCTCATTACGTTGTAAATACTGCGCATTAGATTAGGGGTTTTGCCCGACACTCCAACGGATGCGATTATGGACATTACCATGATAAGAGCCGCTTTACTCAACGAAGAATCTTCAACGGCGTAACTTCCATGCACTCTGAGGGGGCGAACCCCCCGGGCACCCGGACTAGGGGGGACCCGGTGGGTCTGGCACCCACGATGGTACTTTGTTTGCAATAGACTTTTGGAAGTAGAAACGTTTCCCCACCTGGACCTGTCATAGGATTACGCTTTTGACCATAACTATCAAAATCTTGACAAAACATCACGTTGTCTGATCATAGCTTTTGATATCTATTAGAACTGGTACCGAAATATGCGCTTTGGACTGAATATTCATATTGTAAATAGGAGTTTTCTTTATTTGTCTAACCGTCCATTTTAACATTCTTAAAGGTAAAGGGCAGTCTCAAATTGGAATCGATCATGAGCAAATGCTCCTTCCCCGTAATCGGTTGACGTCACATTTCGCTTCGCTTTCTTAAGCAATTCAGCAATTGTGGTACGAACTCATCGCTACTATAATTACAGTATATTTTAGCAACTAGTCACCCAACTTTCGAACAATAGGCATATACCAACATAAACGAACATAGACATCATTTTCCCACTGAATATGACGACCAGTCATCTTTAACATACTTGAATAAAAATTGATCGGATGATAAGTATCATTGTTAAGGGCACGTGGCTTTCAAAACTTAATTCGCTCTGTTGCCAGCGCACCATGCGAACATGTCATTTGGTCAGTGGGCAACTAACCCATTCTTGCCACCGGGCATCCTGAACCAAAGTTACGCGACTGAGAATCTTGAACCTTAAAGGCAATAGACAGTCACACCAATCAGAGTTAGTATGCCCCGTCCTTCCAGTTCATGAATGACCTATTTTGATCATGTGACAATGTTTTTGTTATTGAATTATGAAATTCAAGGAGAATTTCTCCTTGCTTTACCTATTGTTTGTAATCAGTCTACAGTCTTCAGTCTTCAGTAAAGAACTCCAAAAAGGCAAGAATGCTATCACAGAGTAAACAGTCAACAATTGAAAAGCCAACAAAGGAGACACAACCACCACAAAAAGTGCAAAAGTGCATATATACAAGACCACAAAAATAGTTATGTTCAAAACGTCTTCTGAGGTGCTTGTAATGCAGTAAGAGGAGATTTGCAAGAATTTGCTGATTTTTCAAACCAAATTTTTGGGGCGACTACCTACTGCCTTTAACTGTCGTAGCAGGGGTTGCTTTTAGGAGGAGATAAACAGAAACAAATTTATGCTAATCCACTTCAGCGTGAGGATAGTATTGATTCATGAATGATGATCGGAGTGTTGGGCATTCACTCCTTCATATGGATAAATTCCTTAAAATAATGCTTGACCCCAACCTTAATACCGACAGTCAAGTGTAAAAACCTTGTCTAACCGTGTTCAAAGGAAAGAGATGTCGTTACTCCCTGTTCCCACCAGTCGTCCAAGCTATTAGCGAGCTGAAAAACTGTGCCTGCGTACATGGGCGGCTCTAAGGAATTTTGTTTGGTGGGGCAAATCAAGTCCGTATTCTGGGAGGTTCGGACCCACCCCCTTGGCAATATCAGTGGCCCGCTACGGATAGTACAGTAGGAGTATAGTTATTACTATGTATATAATAATGTCTGAAGTATATATAATAGCAAACAAGCGATTAAAAAAAAAGCGCGCGGAGCGCGCCCGAAATTTTTTTATTTTGAAGACACTTTATTAATGTTTAGTCACGCATTACATTAAAAAGTTATTCATTTCTTTAATTTAAAACCCTCTCTCAGGGGAGGGGTCTTATCCATAGGATCCACCGGGACTGTTCGCATGCTTTCCCATGAGTTTGGTTTATGTGTAAACGGTAAAGACATGCCTTACAATGCGTGCTACATTGTGCTATCTGTGAGGACGTACTACACCACTGAAGCAGCATCTAGCAACGTATTTAGCCTACACCGGCTGACTGGGTAACTGGTAGATAAAATTATTATAAATTGAATGTCAAATGTTTCTGAAATTACGATCATGATTGCCTCTCTGGTAGGGCCAAATGGTCTCGGGGATTGGAGATTCTCTACCACCTGGTTTAAAACATTATCGCGACTCGGTTAAAAATTCTTGCAAAACGCGACTTTTGCCCCTCCGAGTTCTCATAAGCACTGTTCCTACTGTATTAAATTAAACACTGACTGGGTGTGACTTCAGAATTTTCGGCCAAATAATGTTTGATCAGACACCGATAGAGCTTCGAATTCAAAAATTCTCGTATTTTACATTAAACCTCACACACGCCTAGCACGTATGGCTTTAGACTGTTAGAAGACTAATAAGCGACTTTGCGATCACAAGTGGTTAAGGCTTCATGTGAATTTACCAAAAAAATGTTCATTTATTCACCCTTTGGGGGGAGTGAAAATTTTTGACACATGATTTACAGGAAAATACAATGAAAAAAATGTCATGGAGCAACTTGCAACTCACGGTCCCGGCAATGGTTTTAGGTGAGCTCTTAGAGGGGCCAACTAATGATGGCTCCCCTATTAGACAGTGTGGAATTTTATCATTTTTCTTTATCACAAACTAGAATCCCCTCATTGAAGGAACTGCATACAAGCCTGAAAATTAATTAAATCATGACGACTAGATTAATATTATTTCACATATCCAGTGGTCAAATGAACCAGTAAACCAGAGGTTGAATCTTTAAATTATCACGCAAACATACTTGACAATTACAGAGAAAATTTGTAATAGTATACACAACGTCGTAACTAGTATATCACATTTGTGAGATAGAAGGGAAGATTTCTTCCACATTTAGAAAACATTCTCCTTAAACCATCTCGAATTTCATGGGTTTTTTTGAAGATTGAAGACCATGCTTTGCAAACTTTTTGGGGGAAAGTGCCCCCCTGTGCCCCTATGGCGAGCCGCTAATGCCTGCGTATACCGTACCGCTGGGAAATCCTGTGCCTTCTGAAATCCCATCAAACGATGATATGTGTAGCGACAACGCTGAGAATATGGTAAAAGATTACAAATTTCCATATTTAGCTGCAAGGATCTGTAGACATAGGCATGCGAGAAAAGAATTGCAAAGGACTGAAGCTGTTTGCTTTGTAATTTTCCCTAAATTGTCAAACAATCATGACATAAACTTTGCCCTGAGTTGGTCATTTTTGGCGATAAAATCGATATTTTGTTTTTCTGGGGAAGGGGGCTGCCGATCCCCAAGTCCCCTACTTCATACGCCTTTGTTTCTGGGTGATAAACGAATCACTTTCTTTTTTTAGAGATAGACAGGGATTTGAGCTGGAATTATCGGAGGTGGGGGGGGGCGAGGGGTACAAGTTGTGATTCCCCCGAATGACAAGGAGTGGTGTTACGGAAGCTGGGTCACAGGTGCCCCGAAGGTGCACCAAGAGCGCAAAGCGCGAGTTTGCACGCGTGGGGCTCAGAGCCCCCCTTTAGGCCCCCTGGCGGTGTCAGGTGCAGAGTCCCTTGAGGTCCAGGAGGCGAAGCCCCCAGAAGCTCCCCGAATAGCCTATAAGATAAAAAGACGGCCAAAAATTGGTTCCAGAGGCTCAATTGATAAGGTTTTATCTCGTTCTAGATTTTATGAAATTCTGCGTAAATGACTGAGAGTATAGGTTTATTAGAAGCAAGAAAATGAATTTTTAAAACATATTTATGAAATGAACAATGTTTCATATATTTTATTTTCCTCGATTAGGCCTAAGAGTTTACCCTGGTTTTTTCGTCATAGGTGAAAATATAATGGGTACGGAAATTTACACGTTTATTACTTTCAACGCCCTACACTCTTCAGCACAAGGGCTTTGGGTGCATAATATTCCTATAATTGCACAAGGAAAACCCATAGTGTTATGGTTAAGGTGCAGCGTTAGGGTTCAAAGACTGCAAGAGACATTGAAGCTGTTGCATTGTTTCCGTGAATGGAGAAGGTACTCTACAAATTAAACTTCAGCGACCGGGTCATTCAGTGAAAAACTGAGGCACATTTTGCAAGTATTCCTAACAGCAAATGGACCGACCATAGTCATTATATAATGACAGTTTCAGGAATTTATCTTTGAGGTGATTCCTCACGAGGAGGGCTGTTTGGGACCAAAACCAACCTCAGTCCTACCGAAACTATGACTGAGGTCAGGAAATCAGGGAATGCCCCAGGTTGCAAAAAAAAACCCCTTCCCTTTTTTACAGCACAACTGACCGCACCGACTACAGGGAAAAAATCTGGCATCCTCAAATCTCAAGATTGCAGGAATCGCATTCTAAATTTCTAAAACACATCCTTATCACTACAATTGTGCGTCCACCTAGAGTCTGCTAAGTGTAGGCTACTAAGGGAACTTTATTTTACTTCGTCGGCAATAAGATCGCTGTTTGTTGCCGTCAGGGGGTATAGACTCAAAATTAGGCGCAGATTAGAGACCGCCAGCAAAGTCATGGACAAAAGAAAAGAAATTCGCAGAGAAGACTATCATGCACAGAACTCTTATACGGAAGATATGCGGCATCCTAAACACGCCGAAGTACAGGAAATCTTCACCATCTTTACAATTTTTTTCACAGCATGTGTGCTTTGTCTCATCCTATATCCTACCTACCCTGCATAGGCTTCAACAGGTAGGGACAGAGAACATGTCCCCCACTTTTGAAATTGGAGGGTATATAATATCGCTGGCTACCCCGCCACTTTTTTCAGAACTCGAACAAAGTAGCAGGTACATGTTTGATTCAATGGTTTACAAAATAGCTGATTCAATCAAACCAAGCTCAAAATGGTGGAAACAGCCATTTAATAGATTAAAATGGCGATCTTCTGAAATCCATTCTTCCCCGAGGCCCTTAGGCCCTTAAGCCCTTAAGCCCGCCCCGGATCTCTCGTTATTGATTCCTTGCCGAAGGCAGGCAAGGAATCTATGCGATGGTGATGTCGTGTGTGTGTGTGTGTGTGTGTGTGTGTGTATGTATGTGTGTGTATGTGTGTGTGTATGTGACGCCTAGCTTGTAAACACGATATCTCAAGATAGCAATGACCGACACTTTTCATATTTGGTATATAGATTCATCATGTTGAGAGAAAGAACCCTATTATTTTTGGTAGAGGTCAAAGGTCATTTGAGGTCACCAGAGGTCAAATACCGAAAACTTTGTTAACACGATATCTCAAGTTAGCAATGACTGACACTTTTCATATTTGGTATACAGATTTGTCATGTCAAGAAGAAGAAGCCTATTGTTTTTGGTAGAGGTCAAAGGTCATCTGAGGTCACCGGAGGTTAATCTGCGAAAACCTTGTAAACGGCTTGTAAACACGATATCTCAAGATAGCAATGACCGACACTTTTCATATTTGGTATATAGATTTGTCATGTTGAGAGAAAGAACCCTATTGTTTTTGGTAGAGGTCAAAGGTCATCTGAGGTCACCAGAGGTCAAATACCGAAAACTTTGTTAACACGATATCTCAAGATAGCAAAGGCCGACGCTTTTCATATTTGGTATACAGATTTGTCATGTCAAGAGGAAGAAGCCTATTGTTTTTGGTAGAGGTCAAAGGTCATCTGAGGTCACCAGAGGTTAATCTGCGAAAACCTTGTAAACGGCTTGTAAACACGATATCTCAAGATAGCAATGACCGACACTTTTCATATTTGGTATATAGCCTAGATTTGTCGTGTTGAGAGGAAGAACCCTATTGTTTTTGGTAGAGGTCAAAGGTCATCTGAGGTCACCAGAGGTTAAATTGCGAAAAACCTCGTAAACACAATATCTCAAGATAGCAAAGGCCGACACTTTTCATATTTGGTATACAGATTTGTCATGTCAAGAGGAAGATGCCTATTGTTTTTGGTAGAGGTCAAAGGTCATCTGAGGTCACCAGAGGTTAAACTGCGAAAAACTCGTAAACACGATATCTCAAGATAGCAAAGGCCGACACTTTTCATATTTGGTATACAGATTTGTCATGTCAAGAGGAAGATGCCTATTGTTTTTGGTAGAGGTCAAAGGTCATCTGAGGTCACCAGAGGTTAATCTGCGAAAACCTTGTAAACGGCTTGTAAACACGATATCTCAAGATAGCAGTGACCGACACTTTTCATATTTGGTATATAGCCTAGATTTGTCGTGTTGAGAGGAAGAACCCTATTGTTTTTGGTAGAGGTCAAAGGTCATCTGAGGTCACCAGAGGTTAAACGGCAAAAACCTCGTAAACACGGTATCTCAAGATAGCAATGACCGACACTTTTCATATTTGGTATACAGATTTGTCATGTCAAGAGGAAGAAGCCTATTGTTTTTGGTAGAGGTCAAAGGTCATCTGAGGTCACCAGAGGTTAAACTGCGAAAAACTCGTAAACACGATATCTCAAGATAGCAAAGGCCGACACTTTTCATATTTGGTATACAGATTTGTCATGTCAAGAGGAAGAAGCCTATTGTTTTTGGTAGAGGTCAAAGGTCATCTGAGGTCACCAGAGGTTAATCTGCGAAAACCTTGTAAACGGCTTGTAAACACGATATCTCAAGATAGCAGTGACCGACACTTTTCATATTTGGTATATAGCCTAGATTATTCGTGTTGAGAGGAAGAACCCTATTGTTTTTGGTAGAGGTCAAAGGTCATCTTAGGTCACCAGAGGTTAAACGGCAAAAACCTCGTAAACACGGTATCTCAAGATAGCAAAGGCCGACACTTTTCATATTTGGTATATAGATTCATCAAGTTGGGAGGAAGAACCCTATTATTTTTAGTGAAGGTCAGAGGTCATTTGAGGTCACCATAGGTAAAAGGCCGAAAAGCTTGTAATCACTTTATCTCAAGATAGGAGTGACCAACACATTTCATATGTGGTATATAGATATGTCATATTGAGAGAAAGAACCCTATTGTTTTTGGTGGAGGTCAAAGGTCATTTGAAGTCACCAGAGGTCAAAGACCGAAATCCTTGAAATTGGGATATGTCAAGATAGGAATGGCGGATATAGATTTGTCATGTTGAGAGGAAGAATGCTATTGTTTTTGGTAGAGGTCAAAGGTCATCTGAGGTCACCAGAGGTTGAACTACAGAAACCTTGTAAATGGCTTGTAATCACAATATCTCACGATAGCAGTGACAGCCACTTTTCATATTTGGTATATAAATTTGCCATGTTGAGAGGGAAAACCCTATCAATTTTGGTGGAGGTCAAGGTCATCTGGGGTTACCAGAGGTCAAAAAGCAAAATTTCCCAAGAATTCCCAAGATTGTCATCTTGGGTCACTGGGATCAAAAGCAACATTTCCCAAGAATTCTCAAGATTGTCACCCGGGTTCACTATAGGTTAAAAAGAAAAGTTTCCCAAGAATTCCCAAGATCATCATATGGGGTCATCAGAGGTCAAAAAGCAAAATTTCCCAAGAATTCCCAAGATCGTAATCTGAGGTCAACAAGGGTCAAAAAGCAAAATTTCCCAAGAATTCCCAAGATAGTCATCAGGGGTCACCAGAGGTCAAAAAACAAAATTTCCCAAGAATTTTCAAGATCCAAGATCCATTGGAGTTGAATTCCTTTCAAGACACTTTCGTTTTTCTTTTTTGTTATATTTGGTGGGGTTCAAAGTTCATGTGAGGTCAGCAGAGGTGAAATTGTTAAAATATCGTAAAATGATGTAGTCAAGGAAGATAAATCTGAGGGATGAACCTCAGTACAACAAAGCATCCCCATTCGGCAAGGAATCACTAAGCCCTTAGGCTTTCTGGTGTTATATCAAAGTTATATGTCCCCCCCCCCCCCATATTTGAGAAGCTATTGATGCTCTTGTTACCCTGACTAGACTGCTAATGCCGAACACCGAAACCTGCGCGAAGGGCGAAAGAAAAATGATGGTACTTGGGTCGACCCAAGTATGATGGCCGAATATCGATGCCTACTGATTACTTACGGACGGAGACGAACAACTTCATTTGCTTGCATGAAAAAATTTAGAGTTAACGAAAAAATAATACTACTTGGTTGGATAAATCTAAGTTTTGGATGCTTCTTCTGTCTCTTCAATCCCTGTCTGTCTCTTCAATCTCTCTCTCTTTCCCTTCCTTAAATCCCCCAACTGAATGATTTCCGCCAACTGGCCAAGAATGTGGGGTCCATGGCCTTCCAGGCGCCCCTTTAAACACTCTACTGGACGAGTGGTTCTCGTGCTCCCACCTTGGCCTAATTTTGGCAGCTAATACTCTGTTTCAAATCTTTTTATTCCCACTGTTTGTCAAGGGTACATAAGCTTTATTAATCTTCTTTGAATTTCCCTCAACCTGCATATGTTGCTCAAATGATGTTCTACTTTAATTGTTTTTGATAAAAATTCCTGGTCGAAATAAAAATAAATAAAAGTGAAACCTAAACTTAAAAGAAGATATACGCAAAATGAAGAAATGGCAAAAGATTGCAAAAAATTTGGCTTCCACGCTACCAGTTTTTTGGTCAACAGATTTTATTCCTTTAGTCAGAAAACCACTGTTGTCGGTACGTGCACATTCTATAATCCACAATCCTCTAAGTTAAATTGTTGTTAACTTAGGTTCATAAAATATGCAAATATATCCTGTGTGAAGACCAAACATTTACTAAAAATTGAGTCTGCATGTAGGGAGTGAATTAAATATAGAGGACCAAAACGCAGTCGCATATAAGTGTGCAGAATACCGATAACCGATATAACCATAAAATCAAGTACACTTTATGCATGCACCGTCATATTTTACGTACTATTTACAGTTATGTGTACACCAAATTTCAGAAGAAGGTCCTGTAACATGTTGGTGATATTTAGAGCGATAACTCACAGGCCCACGGGATAGTTTCTCTGGGGGAAGGGGCCTAAGCCTCTTTTTGCCTGAGGGAAACTGCCCAAGGAAATCGTCCGATTTCTTCAAAGATCCGTCAGAGAAAAAAGTTTTTCTTGAGCTCAAGAAAAGGGGCCTGCTACAACCCCAAGCCCTACCTCGTATGCCTATGACTATACCAATACCGATAAGAAATCGCTGAAATAAACTGCAAGATGGGGCCTTTCACACATTAACGATTCCTGTAACTGTGTCGATACACCGATCACTACGATTAATACCCATTCACCGACCCCAACGATTAGGCCTACTACGGTATCAGCATACCGATATACAGAACTCAACGATAACTATTATTACACCGATACTCTGAAAAGAGAAGTTTTCGTCGTTGCATTGAATTTTTTGGCGGATCAGTCACCGAATGTTATAAACATCATACTAAGAAATACCTGAGCATACTATGTAAATATAGGTATAACAGATGGACAGTTCCTAACGTTCTACAAGCTAATGAAAATACTGTGAAAGATATTAACGGTTTAGTCAATGTACCGGTATATTAATTGTGCATCTGCTGTTTAAGGTCTCTATAGGCTGGATCGAGTCTTGAAAACTTACAACAGGAAGACGATTTAATGAAAAATGAAGAAGAAACTACTCGCGAACTTAGGGCATTTAACCTCCTGATCCATGCTACAAAAGTACAAACCTTTCAGTCCCATATATGTACAGCAATGTATAACTGTACAAGGGCGTAAGGGACTTGGGCATACGGGACACTTTTTAGGTGGGCTGAGCCATTTTTGCCCCGAAAAAATGAAACCTTTATTGCCAGAGAAATTTGCCCGATTTTTCCAAAAGTTTGCCCGAAAACATGATTTTCCGGAACTAAGGGGCTCCTAGTACGCCTAAGCGACTGCGAGTAAATTTCTCAAACGATGACTCGCTATCAACTGATGAATATTTGTACTCTTTAAATGTAAAAGAGTGACTACAGTGACTACTCTTTTATAGAGTGGAATTCGATTGAGATTCCACTCTGCTTGGAGTGGTAATCAACTCTAATTGAGTAAAAATGTCACTCGACGGAGGAGTGAAATGTCACTCGAAAGCGAGAGTGGTCGCTGTAGTCACTCTTTTTGGTAGAATTTCACTCTCGTGCATTTAGAGAGTAGGATCGCTAAAAGAGTGCCAAAAGCTGAAGGTTCCGTTTTTCTTAATAAGTTATTAGCATCGAGTTAGAGTTTTTACGACTCAGTTTCTAACCAAATGGTTTAAGTCGGGCCGGCCACGGCCCGAGCATCGAGTTTGCATCGAGTTAAGCAGTATACTTAGATTGAGTAGCTTTAGAATTTAGGCTCCAAGAAGTCGTTTGCAGTAAAAAACGTGTGAGAAGCGAGGACTGCTAGGGCAGAGTAATGGAAATATTTGAGTATATTTAGAAGGTATTTTCAATTTGACACTAATTCGCACCCCCATCCCCCACACACTAGTATAATGGTAAGCAACAGCCTACCCATGAACATATGAAATGTCAAATGTTGATAGGACTATCGCTGCTATGACAGCAAATTCATGATCCTATCCACCGTTCGACCCAAGTACCCCTTAAATCTGGGGTTCATACCTAAAGCTAACATTACCGTGAAAGATGTCATCCATGGCGACATTAAGAGCTTCAACAGCTTCTGGAAAGTGTGCACGTGTATGTGTGTGTGTGTGGGGGGGATGACCTAGACCAGAACTTCAAGCCCGAATCCTGACGTGTAAGCGAGGGATGCGGGGTTCACTAGTAGTATGGGCCCTGAACAAATTTGGAGGCCAAATGATTTTTTTAGCAATCTGAGGCATTCTTCCACGATTTTAATGCATTAAATTGCTTTTTCCACCTTTTTTTAATTTGGTTTCATTGAATCATCTATATTGTAAGCTATGGAATCAAACGTGTTCCTACTGGTTCTGGAAAAAATAGGGGGACAATCCCCCACTTTCAAAAGTGGGGACACATTCCTCTCCCGTTCCCCACTTGTTGACGCCAATGGGCGACAGTGTACCACAGCGTGGCAGTGCCGCAGTGGTCTCTAGTCAAAAAGTCACCGTGATCAATTTTGTATATATATATATATATATATATATATATATATATATATATATATATATATATATATATATATATATATATATATATATATATAAAAGCATACCTCGCCCCCAAAATATCCCCCTGAAACTTATCTATATAAACTTATATATATATATATATATATATATATATATATATATATATATATATATATATATATATATATATATATATATATATATATATATATATATATATATGAGACAATCCACGCTATATTAAATAGTCGCACAGAGACCTTAGGCCATTTTTCCTCTAACATAGGCACTTGCCTTATACTGAAAGAGGATATTTTTTTGTGAATGGAAAACTTAGCCTCAAGCAGGATTCGAACCAGCGACCTCCCGTTATTAGGAAACAGATTAATAGAGCTAGGAAACGTAGTCGTTCAGAACTTTTAGAGTATCGGATCAAAACCCCCAGCTCCCGTATTCCCTTTGTCACTAGCTACCACCCTACTATTAAAAGACTGATCGGTATCCTTAAAAAGGACTTTGAATTTTTAAAGGAAGATAATTCCCTTGT
Organism: Holothuria leucospilota; assembly: GCA_029531755.1. Taxonomy (NCBI): domain Eukaryota; kingdom Metazoa; phylum Echinodermata; class Holothuroidea; order Aspidochirotida; family Holothuriidae; genus Holothuria; species Holothuria leucospilota. The sequence goes on from CM055983.1 coordinate 13,905,400, forward strand.
CACTACTTTTAACCAGCCTCCCATTTTAGCCTTTCGCCAACCCCCTAATCTGAAAACGTTACTTACTTCTTCAAGACTCCCGGTAGATCGCAGTCCTGGTGTAGGTAACACTGGCTGTAAGAAACCGAGATGTCAGATTTGCTTCCACATCACTTTGGGACCCAAAGTCTTTATTCCCAATGTCACTTGGCCCATTAAGCCCCCTGCCCTCACGTGCGATTCCAGCAATGTAGTTTACATTTTTTATTGTACTATTTGTAATTCTGGTAATTATGTAGGAGAAACAGGTACTGCTTTTCGTTTAAGATTCAATAATCATAAAAAATCTATACGGGATAACCTGCCCGGTTTTCCAGTGGCGGAACATTTTAACCTTCCTAACATAGGCGTAGGAGGCGGGGGGCTGGGGGGCTGCAGCCCCCCCAGTCAAAAATTTTGTGAAAATTCGGGCAAAATGCTGAGAATTTTTCGGGCGCCTACTGAGAGAAAAATAATGCAGTGATGTAGCTAAAGGGTATTAATAGTTTAAAAGCTTCCTTGGTAATTAATATAGAGTTCTGACTTGAATTGCACCAGCACATATATTCCGTATTAATTCATCAGTGTGATTTTTAATGGTTGAACTTATATTATGATTATCAATGGTGTTTTGAGGGGCTATTGGGCTATGCCCCACCCTCACTGATGCTAATATTTTCCTACCTAAAATACGTAAATTTTTTAAGACAAATTTTACTTTAAAGGTAGCATATGTGGCACCAGATTGCATGTAAGGGCACCTAATTTTTCAAAAATTGTCAAGGGGGGCATGGGCGTCAATCTTTACTCGAATGTGGGGGGGGGGGACATGGCCACTTCTGTCAAAAATTTACTGTGTAAAAATCTTAAGTCAATGGGCATTTTTCCAAAATGTGGAGGGGACGTGTCCCCCTGTCCCCCCAGGATTGACGCCCATGAGGGGGGGGGGGTAATGCCGATTTTTTAGTAACTAAAATACGTAATTTTTTTAACACAAATTTTACTTCAAAGGTAGCATACGTGGTACCAGATTGTATGTAAGGACACCTAATTTTCCAAAAATTTTCAAAGAGAAGGGGGTAAAACCGATTTTTTTACTAGTATCTCAAATACGTAAATTTTTTAACACAAATGTTACTTCAAAGGTAGCATATGTGGCACCAGATTGCATTTAAGAACACCTAATTTTTCAATTTTCTAAGAGAAGAACGTAATGCCGATTTTTTTTTAGTACCTGAAATACGTAAATGTTGTAACACAAATTTTATTTCAAAGGTAGGATATGTGTCACCAGATTGCATCTAAGGACACCTTATTTTTCAAAAATTTCCAAAGGGGAGGGGGAAACCCCCTCCCCTTAGACTCCTCCCCCAGGCCAGCTATCACCGACTTCGGGAAAAGTTAAAAACCAATAAAGAAGGTAGTAACACGGCAAATTATTGTAGGTAATTGGCATGGGGGGGGGGGGATAACCCATGCATGCTTATATGATATATACATTACCATGTCGAAAACATGCCTAGAGCGCGCGGAAATTGGGGGTTATATTTTTCGGGCAAGTCGGTCCAGCCCCCCCAAATCAACTTGGGCTCCTACGCCTATGCTTCCTAACCATTCACTTCAGAATTTAAAATGCATTCTTGTAGGTTCTAATTTCAGTTCTTCAGCATTACGTAAACGTAAAGAAATAGAATGGATTTTAAGAATTAATTCCTTTGTTTAAGGTATCAACAAAGATTTAGGAGTTCTCACTCCGTATCAGTTCTGCAAGGCCTGACTGACCTCTTATCATGGGTCAGCCAGCGCCCTTAATCCCCCAGGTGAATTAGTTTTACTTAACTTTCCTCAATGCGCCTTTATTTGCAGCTTTTACAGCTCTCTGGACAGTTGTCTCACAGCACATCTTACTGTACATTCTGGTTTTTACCATTTATTTCTGCTTTCTTTTATATCCTAGCAGTTATTTACGCCTTTTGTGCTCTTTTAATGCTACACTGGTTGCAGCCCATTTTTGAATTCTTTTAAGTTTTAAATCTTTTAATACTGCTTCTGCACTTCTCGACAGCGTCTGTATTTTTATCTG